>BMAV01013756.1:195641-445062 GCA_019973955.1 Trichonephila inaurata madagascariensis | reverse complement strand
GTTCTTACTCAGGATAAGCTCATAAAGAAAGATAAACAATCCAAAAAAGAGAAATAAAACAGGGGACTCCAGTAATGGAGATCGTGGTGTCTCCTGAAACCGCCAGCACTGCACCTCTTGGAGGGAAAATACTTCATTTCTTTGATACGTACCTCAGTCGGCAGTAAAATGCTTTTGACTGACCACACTGGGTCTATAATATGGCAAAGAGTAACAACAGCAAAAAAGTAAATAAATAAACGAGGAAAAGATTACAGTCCAAGGCTCATAAAATGCTGTGGCCTGTGATAAGGACGTTGGCCAGTATTGGCGTTTGAGGCAGCCTTATCTTCCTCCCCCAACGGAATTGCGAGTCAACCTAAATGCAGGTAATGTTTTCGGATGGTTATTGTAAAGAAAGACTAAAATAGGATAGGTCTTCCTGTCTTTTTTTTCAGTGGGTGCGCCTTTAATCAAATGGCCGTAAAATTACTCGAGCTTTTCTAAGTAGAATCGATTCTATTATCGTGCGGTATTGGTTTTGTCCTTTTGCGCAGAAAAAAAGTACACTAAAATGTAGTCGTTTAGATGTTTTAGTGCTGAAGATAAGCGTTTTGAGTGCTGTCTAAATCATCGCCGGTTCTTTGCTTGCTCTTATCTCTTTGCATTCGAGAGATAAAAACACACCTTTTGTCTTGTTTTTTTGTTTGAAATCGTTTTTAATGGTTGGAGCTTCCGTTGTGTTGCGAAAGCATCGTTCAGACAGTGAAGTTTCGGAAACATGGAAATAACGAGATTTAGACATTTTTTTTTAGATCGTAAATTTGACAGATTTGATTTATTTTCTTTTTTAAAATTTGCTTGATTCGGAAGATTTTTGGTTGTTTGTATTCAATCCTTGAAATTAAGTAATTAATTGATTAATTTAATTTAGTTTGTGACAAAACATAGCATTTCTTCTCAAAAATTCTAGTACATTGTTGAACGATAGTCTGATTAATTGAGAAAATTAGTGTAATAATGTAGGCGTTGGAACTAAAATCTTCGCATTAGGTTTTTATTAAATTTTTTCAGCAAGTTTTTTTCTACTTACCAATATTTTGTTGGTTCTGTTCACCAAATGTGCGAGAACCTGAACTAAACATGGTGCACATTTTCAGACAGAAAAATGTCTCAATGTTCTGAAAATTTGCAACGTTACAATACATATATCTCTTTAATATATAGCTCTTTTAAATTTTCAAAATATTACGTAAGTAATTAATTGTTTTCTTTTTACATGTAAAGCATTACGGTATAGGAGAAAAAAATGCGAAAGACGTTTTATACCAGAAAAAAATGTTGTATATACTTATAAAACCTTGTATACCAACTTGTGTAAAAATGAGTAGTATGATAAAAAGTATATCGTGTGTTCTTTATAGAATAATATTAATTTAATACTAATGTTAGACTCCTTTTCATCTGAAATATATTCCGAATTAAGATCCTATTCTTTAACATTGTGATACCACCCCCCTTTGGTGACCGTATCTTTGATTGTCAGCGTGAGCTAGAGGTGTAAGGTTTGTAAAAGGAATAGACATTTTAAATTCTTAATATGACTTTATTAAGAATAGAACTTAAATGTCTAACAATTTAGATAAATTTAAATGAGTGAGAATCTATAATGAACACACACAATGATAGTTAAACCGAATCGCGTAATTTAGACCACTTTCTCTAAATAATTATTTAATCCGCCTACTCTCACTTCTAATAATATTACAATCTTAATATCAAATAATCAGTCCTACCTTAATCCAAACTTAGATTCGATGTTTATATGGAAACGTCTGGGCGCGCGTGCAATGGTATGCATCTTGTAATAATGGCTGGGTTTCCAGGCAACTTTACGATAGACTGTCAATTCACGCTAGTATCTCTTCCAAACATAACATTCCCCAAATTGCCATCTCGCTCACTGAAATTTCTGTTCTTTTAAAAGATATCTTATTTTCATTTCTTGTTCACATTTCGCTTCTTGGGTTTTGGTTGGAAAAGAGTTGCCATTAATCTTGGCCACCAAAGAACCCAGAGGTTATGTTAAAGAAAAGACGCGTGAGCCCGTCACAACATTAAGTGAAGACAGCTTTAAAACATATCGTCTTTTTTTTTGTTGTTATTGGGCTTTAAATATTTTCCAATTTTTCTTCTAAAATTTCCTCAGAAACTTTTTCCTTGTCTTTATTTAATTGACTTAAGATTATTTTTCTTTTAAATTTGTCACTGATTATAATAAACAATACATAGCATATTTTTTTTTAAAAAAAGTAAATCATTAATTGGTCATATAATTCCTGTATATTTCCCATTTTCTGTAATTTATACAAACCGTATGAGTTAACGTTATATTTCTATGAACACAAAATCTAGTTCCATATTTAAGTATCTATTCCTCAGTTATATTCTACCCTTTTTTTCTTTAAAAAGCTCTGTATACACATTAAAGGGTCATATCAATAGTTTTTATCTCTTTATGGCCTTTACATTTTCAAACTTCTATTCATAAAATGGGAAAAGAGGTCTTTAACATGAATCATCCATCATCGTAATTCATCAATGTCTCCTTAGTTGTGTGAGTGCGTCAGAACTGAATCTATCGATCGCAAATAATATTCAAAAATATCTTTTTACTTCCTGCTTGTGTGGATGGTTACGGTGAACAATTCATGCAGAAATACTACAGATCGCATTCCTTCATATTTTTTTATGAAATATTCTGTGTAAAAAAAAACGTTTAAAACAAAAATTTGTGCATTTAAATGAAGAATTAGTTTATTTGAATAAAATGGTAGAGTAGTTATTTATAAGAAATAAATTTCTAAGAAAATAGTAAATATAATAAATGGTAGGCTAATGGGGTAATAAACAGTTGTTTTCATTCTTTCTTATTTATTTGTTTGTTGTACATGGATTTTATTGTATCTTATAACTTTAGGATTACATCATTTTACATATAATTAATTTGAGGTATCCCTACACGTTGTAATGACCAATTTCAATCAAAACACAAGTGCTTGGTTTTTTCAATTCCTACTATTAGCTCACAATCTCTATATATTTATATATTTATCTTGGTGGAATTTTCAATCGTTAATAAAATACATTTTAAAGCGCTCAATTGAGCTGAAATTTTATATACAGGATTATTTTGGATGACAATACAATAATATAATAATAATTAATAAAAATTAATTGATTAAAACTAATTATTTAAAGAATTACAAATACACACAACCACGTTGGCATCATTTTTGGCGACTTAGCGACCCTTTTGGCGACTTGGGTCAAAACTTGAAAAGGTTTTTTCTCACGTTTCAAAGCATTCAGTTGAACTGAAATTTATATACACGATTGTTTTGGATGACAATACGATACTTTAATGATAATTAATAAAAATTAATTACCGCTTAGTGTTGTGATTCTGTCCTATGTATATACATATTTATATTAATTGTAACTATTTAATAAAAAGTAGCTAAAATAAAATTTTTCGTTGTTGATCTAAGTAGGAATTGACTTAAAAATTATTTTTTTTTATATTACTTGTTCTTTTTTCAGTTGAATACAGCAATCGTTTGGTCTTACAAAAAATATATGATTTTGGTTTTTACGTTTCCTACAGGCTGATTTAAAAAAATTCCATAAAATTAGAAAAAGTAGAAGGGTCTGTTTAATATACCAGAAGTGGGCTTTGAAGTAATTCAAAATCTATCATGGCGAATTTGATAAATCGAAATATTATTCCTGTATATCTATGAAACTTTTTGCACCCGATATTTATATTATTTTCTGGAGAATGATCTAAAATAATTAATTCCTACTGCGTGAATATTTTTTGAGTTATGGCCTGTTTTCAATAATAGCCTTCAATAAATGTGTCACATTTCTTCAATATATATTTCATATAATAACCATTAAAATTTTAGTACATTTCTTAGATAAATGTGTATAGTTTATTGCAGCAATATTTTTATTCCTAGGAGTTTGTTGCTTTTTTCTTTAACTGTGCGTTAAAGAATTTTTTAAAAGTTGCTGAAATCCTGTATATAATTGTGATTTTTATAAAATTTAGATAATTTATTTTAAATATTGCTGTGTGGTTAAATATAAATATTTATTGGCATTGATATTAATGTTTTAGTATGCCATTTTTTAAAAAAAAAAAATACTCTGAATTTATTCGGATGTCTTAAACAATTACACGCATTTTAAAGAAAAATTGAAGTTCTAATTTTCCTCTGAATGTTGTGTTTCTACATTTTAGTTTAAAATATTTTCTAATATTTATTCCTTAATTAAAATATATTCTTTAGTTTAAAATATATTCTCGTTTTTGATTAAAGTTTATTTTATTTAAAAAGTTTTGTGTTAAAAATTATTTATATTCATTGTTTGTTTATTTATTAATTATTTACCTATTTGTGTTTACTAATAAATATTCATTAGTCTTTTTCAAAGTATGTTTTGTATGTTTTTAGATATGTTCTTATAGTTTTTCTTGAATTGAAATATATTCTTTAGTTTGAAATATATCCTCTTTTTTTGATTAAAGTTTATTTTATTTAAAAAGTTTTATGCTAAAAAATATTCATATTCATTGTTTGTTTATTTACTGATTATTTTTATGTTTGTTTCCGAATAATTTGTGTGTGAGTGTGAAGTGTGTTTTTAAACATTTAGGAGAAAATATTTTTTGAATCATATTTACTCTTAAAGCAGGGAACTCCAGAGAATTGTTATTGTCCTTACTAAACTTTCTATTCCTTAGAAATCGGAATAAATTAACTCAAGCATTATTTCCATAAAAAACAAGAATAAAAAAAAGAAAAGAAACAAAAAAACTCAAAGTAAAGAAAAAAAAATTCAAGAGAACAAATTAGAGGGGAAAAAACATAAATAAGAACCAGTTTCTCGTTCGATAATAAAGAAACGAACACAATAAATTGGAAAATTCAGCAGTGGAGAATCTTCCCTGACGAAATGTAATTATAATTCGTGCAACGCCTTTAATTTTTCACGTTAACTCGGTGCATAAGTCTGATAATGAAGAACAAAATGGCAGATAGCCGTTTCCATGGTTACGCTACGGCTGTTGCCAGAATCCTCGGATTATTATTGGTATTATTATTAAACGACTGAGCCAAGATGTCCACGATCTGATGCCAGCGAAGAAAATTTTCAAGAAATAAATTACTCCTAAGTGGCGCTAAATGAACGAACTTAAAAGAATGCGGTAGAACTTCCTTGATGAAAAAGAACTTTTTGATTAACTTCGGAGCTGGCCGCAGCAGAAATTAGTTTCTAGATTTTAATGAGTGCATTTCTCATTCTTGTGGGATTAGTTACTAAATAGTCTGCTATCACACACTGGTCTTAGATCCGCCTCAAAAGCGCCAGGCCTAGCTCTTAGATAGAAAGTAAATCGCGGGAAATTTTAATAAAGACGACTATTATGATTTTGAAAAGTACCGGAATGCATTAAGAAATGTTCTTAGTAAAATTTTAATCTTATGACTGAAATAAATAGCTCAGCTTAAATATTCAAGAGAGTAGAAAAAGTAAATGAATCAAGATATCTTTATTTAAACAACTGGGATTTGAGCATTTTGAATATGCTTGTAAAAATGTTTTAAGTTTATTTAAAGCAATAGTAGCAATTGATGATTATTAAATATGTATAAGCTACACCCCCCAGGAAGTTTCAAATTCATACGAAACGAGCAATTGTCTGAAATTTATTCTTCGTTATTTTAGAATTGCAATTTTTTTATTTACTATTTGCATATGCATATTATTTACACATACATACACATGTATTATTTACATATACGTATACAATTTACACATACAAAATATTTACATTACATATAATAAAACATATATTATTTAACATTATATTATTATAACATTTACATTATACATACACATATACATATACATAATACATTACTTGCATATACATTATTTACAAATGCATAATTTATTATTTACATATACATATCATTATGTTACATATGATAACATTTACTTATACATTGTTATTGGGAAAATAAAATAAATAAGAATGCAAATTAATAAATAAGTAGAAATAATTAGTTATAGTTTACATTTTTAATCTAAAAGGTGTATTTTAGTTTCATAAACTACATAATCAGGATTTGTTTATGGGGGGAAAAACAACTTAGAAACATTATTATTGTTATTGTTTTATCCGTATGTTTTATTAAAAAAATTGTCAATAAGTTACAGAAACAAAAAAAAGACTGATTTTCACGTCAAATAATATGTAATTTTCAAGCACTGCCATCTTAAGATAAGAAATCTTAACCCCGGACCCCTTTGCAAAAGTAGGCTTCACATGCAACCCTTTTAAGTAAACAATATGAAACATACATTGGTACAAACGGTAACCCGTAACAAATAAATGTGCGTCACTCACAATCTGACAAACCGTCGACCGACTGTCGCCTAAATAAGTAATGATGGTGTTTGGTGGTAGACCTAGACCTAGACACAGATGGTGAATCTAACATAATAATGCAATAGTCTTGTCACTGTTGCTAGTTGGTATATAGTTTGAAATTATCAGTTTTTTTGGATAATATTTCCGGGAATAATAACATTTTAGCCATTTAAGACTATTTGGATCATGATCTTATTGAGGCCGAGACGAGGCCCTGGACCCGGACCCAGTTGGCATGCATTGAAACATTGCTTTTGTCAAGAATTGTATGGATATATATAATGTGTTGACACACAATTACAACCTTAAAATAGTACATTGAATGTAAATAAAATAATGAATAGATTCATATAAGACAAATGTTACTGTATTTATTAGAATCTAAACCCCACCCTAAATTCTCAACGTTTTTTTTTTTTTTTTTTTTTTTTGAAAAATGAAAAATAGTGTAAAATTGATTATCGATACCCAATTTTACGAAATTAAAATAAATTGAAAATGAGACAGAATAAAAAGGGAATAATTAATTGTTTTACTAATATTATAAACTTTTAAATATGCATACATGAACCTGTAATTGCTCTAACTGCACAATCCATCGATTTTTTTTTTTTTTTTTGCTTCGATTTTAAGCCGTATTCGATTCTTAGTAGCATTACTATTGGGGGGAAAAGGTGCGGCTTAGATTCGAGTAAATACGGTATTCAAATTTTAATCCTAAATTTATTCATAATAATGCATTGTAAAACTGCATATTGTACAAAAGTTGTGTTTACACGTGTGAAGCACAACTATGCGGTTTATAATACAGGTACATGATGCGTGTTTTCTCATACTTATTTTTTCAATTTTTTTCCGACTATTTAAAAAAAATTATTTAGAAATATAAATAATTTAATCAGAGTATCAAGTATAATAACCGGGCGAAATTAATTTAAAAGTGTGTTAACAATATTTGTTAAAGAATATACAGAAGTCTTAAAATTTCTAAATATATTTTTATATAACTTAATATTTCATTACAATAAAACAAATGGATTCACTAATTGTATCCTCTCTAACCATTATCCGCTTCTTTCAAATGATTAAATTATGAGAACATCTCCCTAAGTAAAAATACTTTGAAATAAACTAATAAAAATTATCGAAGCAGACAAAAATTTATAAAAAAAATCATTGCTATTAAGTAAATATTTCACTTTATTTAATACCTTTTTAAAACTTTGTTTAAAAAAAGGAACACGCTGTCTCCTTTCAATAGATTTTTGATGAATTTAAAATGGTTGACCATGATTTGATGAAAATAGTTTATAGAAGGATTTACACTTGATTACTTTTCATTTAATATTTAAAAAAAAAATAATAATAATGGTTTAAAAAAAGGGAAGATGAAATTGTTGGGAACCTTTTAAAACCTTTTATTTATATTTTTACTCTCGTTATATCATTAAAATTATTTTTATAATGGGTAATTTTACTATGTTTAATTAAGAGTACTATCAATAATATACTACTCCATTTAAATGTGCTTTTTATATTGCAATTTTAGTCAAGTAAGATCTTTACAAATTAATCTAACATCTTTTACAGATTACAACTGTATTTACAGAACATTTTATAATTTAGATGAATTTCCTCATCAAATATGTCACTATTGCGCATTCGGTATTGCATTCTGAAATCTTATTTCTCTTTATTTTTTTATGACCTATAATCGTTTTGGAGATTTGATAAAAATATCAGTTTAGTTAAGGTATCCGACTACGTTCGGAACCGTGATTTTAAAAAGGCGCATAAATGGACAATTTTCATGATATTTAGTGTCACTTAGATTAGAATACATGTATAAAAATGTTTTAAGGACACTGACAAAAAAAAATTATTTCAATACAATATTTCGACAAAAAATTAACTTTTTTCAAAATGTTCTCCTTTTGTGAAAAATGCTTCTAGTATAATAATATTTTGCCTGTATATAGCTCAGACCTCTGTACAGAGGTTCCACTATGAGTTTTGAAAAATTCACATTATTTTCAGAGTTACAACCATTTGAAATAATTATCGGCGTTTTTTTTCTTAAAATTTCTCCCCTCTGTTGTCGTAAAACATGGATAAACCCACTTCTAAGTTATATATTTCAAAAATTATAGTTCAGCCTGTGTACAGAGGTGTAAGCTATATACAGGCCAAATATTATTATAATAGAAGCATTTTTCACAAAAGGAGAACATTTTGAAAATGGGTCATTGTATGTTCATTTTTTGTCAAAATATTTTGTACTTAAATAATTTTTTATTGTAATACTATTCTTAAAACAATTTTATATACATTTTCTAATCTAAGTGACACTAAATATCATAAATATTATCCATTTATACGCTTTTGCAAAATCACGGTTCCGAACGTAGTCGGATACCTTAAGAAATTTTTATCTTAAGTTGAAATTCATCTGAAAGAAGTTTATTTTGCAAATAATATATAGACTGTAGTATCATTTAACAATCCTTTTGCAAAAGAAGCATGCTTTAATTTAAATTTCTTGTATCTAATGAAAAATGTATGAATTCTCAATAGAAGAGTTTTTTTAAAAAAAAAAAAATCTCGAGTATATTTCTTTTTCTTGCGATTTTCCCGAACTTGGCAATAGAGGGAGCTACATCCTCCGAAAAAGAACATTCACACACACAATCCCCGTTTTGTATAAAATACTATTATTTTATGAATTATTTATGGCACGATAAAAAAAAAGAAGCTAAATATAAATTTCAGTTTATTTGAATTAAAATTCGTATGAAAAAATTGTTTTAACAAAGTACAATAAAGTAATTAACTTTGAATTTATGCAAATGAATTTTTCTAAAATCACTTTTATTGAAATTAAATTTTTATAGTATTTAAAATTATTGCTAATTAATTATAATTGCCATTAATTTTTAAATATATATTTATAATTAATGGGGTTTTTTAGTGTATAACTATTATTATAATTTTCTTCATTTTTTTTTTCTTCTGGGAAAGAGCAATTTACTTGGAAAATTTCTAGTTAAGCAATTGAAAGTAATAAAATAAACAAACAAGAAAGTTTTTATATTTAAATATTTTAGATGTGCTAAAATGGGCACAGAATATAAATTTTCACAAAATGAACTAAAAAATCTCTGTTTATAAAAATCTGATAAATTTTTAAGATCATTCTCCTCAAGTTCCTTACAAGAGATTATCTAAAGTAATTCACTTATATTTCAAATTTAATTGAAAAAAATTTTTGATTGATTCTTTTCAATAATGCCAATGCATCACTTTTAAAGATCATATTCTTGCTGTAATATTTATATACGGAAATTCAACTTAAGAAATAACAGGTTTTCTAATTCCTAGAATTTCAGTTTTCATATATATTTTGAATTATTATTTAAATTGGGGGATTAAAACACTTTATTATAAAAATATTGAAAGTGAGGAATGCCTTTCTTCTACCGTATTTAAATATTTTGTGACTAAGAACAAAAATAAAGGGTCCTAACGAAAGTCAGTAGGCCGGTCAAAGCACTCGAATATTTGAATGTCATAGTTTTTGTTTTTGAACTTTCAGAAACAAGCCTTCAAAGTGTAATATCATACAACAATAATACCTGAAGCTCTAAACATGATTCGGTGACATTCAGTAGCTGATTTTTTGCAGCAGAACTGGAAATGAATGATGATTCTAATCTTGTGACATGAGTTTCATTTCAGATACCTTGTACTTCAAAATATCGATAGTTTTTGACAGATTTTACAAGACAGTACTCTAAACCAAGTTTCAAATGCCAAAAATTGTCTGATAATATATGAGCAAACATGCCAACACTAACTGTTTGCGCAGACGATATTAACGATATATACGAAATTTTCGCTAGAAGATACAAACATGACATCAATATTTTTAAAAAAGGAAAAGAATGATTACTGAACAGTTTCTAATATAAGGACGAACTTCAAAAACTGATCACCATTTTGAATTCATTTTAAGGCATAATATTAAAATTATTAGAAATTCAGCCTAGTAACTAACTGTCAATCATAAAATATTTTTAAAAAATTCATCTTCGATTGCTACTTATGAAAAGAAAGGTACACATATAGTTGGTGTAAAAGAACACTCACTACCTATACAAACACCTGTTTAAAACTGACTTGATGAATGTCCCCCTGTTTTACAATTACAGACTACACAGAAAACTTAAAACCACTGCTCAAAAATTCATGTTTTACCATAAATTACTGCAATTCCAACGTTCCAAGTGGCACATTTCTACGCCACGTAACATTTATTAAGTCAACTGCTGTCTTTCACAATAAGTTACTAATCCAATCAAACGGTTACTCTCAGAAATTCGCTACACTTTCACAAAGGAACCTAACAAGCTCAACAACGCCCCCTTATTCAAATCTGCAGATCCCCTCAAAGTGGGTCCTGCTCCCCTCTGTCCGGCCGTCAACAATCTCAATATGTGCCTTGACATGAACGTCATAATTTCTTTCTTTTTTCCCCAATTCAGCACAGCAACCATTTTATGTTATAACGTGGAATTCCTGGGTGAAACCGGGGATTTGCCGAACAACAACGTAAGCGGGACTAATAAAGTCCTGCTGGTTCAGCTGTCGGGGGGGAGGGGGTTCCAGCCCCTTTAACGATAAATTAAAGCTGTTTCATAGGGATGGAGGACGACTGTGAACGGTTCGGCAGTGTCAATAGTCTTCTTTTGAAAGTTCTCCCCTTGCCATTGTCAGCAACTACAACAACCCTAGTTTCTGTCCTGCTTAGTGAGGCGACATATTGGCCACCCCTGAACTTGGGGGTGTCGAGAAATAGAAAGATTTCAATATAAAGGTTCGATTCAGATTTTGAGAGAAATGTAAATATGGAGGATATCAATATTTAAAGAAATGTATTCTATCCAAAAAATATTTCGAATATTATTTTACTTGTAACATTAATAAAAAGAAGAATTTTAATTCTCCCGCTGTCAGATTATATATATATTCAAACCTTCAATCTCTCAGAGTGTGACAACGTTTCTCTTATACATTATATTTCACACAGTATAATATCTTTTACACATAAAATTATATGTATTAAATATAAAACAAGAAACAGGTTATCATATCCTTCCTTCCTACCTCAGTGGCTCGACAGCCCAGGGTGGGCCTTGGCCTTCTCAAGAAGCCTTTTCCAGGCCAGCCTTCTTCTTGCTAGTGTGTTCTCCAATTCTTCTTTTTCTAGATCATCAATCCATCTAAAGTTTGACCTGCCCTTTTTTCGTGTGCCAATTGGTTGAGCATTGATCTTTTATATATTGAGTTTTCATATAAAAGATTAAAATGTCTAATTGAAAATACATTTATAAATTGATGATGAGTATTGCTTCCATTATTTTATTTAAATTGTAATATAGTGCTTGATTCTGTGTACACTAGTATATACATAAAGAAATTTATTCCACTCAGGTATATATTTCAAACTGTGTTCATCTTACAATGTTGAATTAAGACTGTCTTCGCACAACGATGTAGAAAAGTGACCGAGTTTAGAATATTTTTTTCAGATAAAAAAGTGCTTCAGTATTAATATTATATTCTGTCACAGCTATCCTATACAGAGCACATTATTTTATAATATTATTAATTTTTATCTTAATGGGTCCATTTCTTCTGACATAAATTCTGTTTCTCATTTTTTTTCCTTGTATATCGTATTGCTAAAGGAGTTCTTCCTTAACAGGCTAAAATAAAAGATTAAATATTTATGGAATACTTTGAAATTTTAAAAACGCTGTATCATAAAGAGATGTATGTACTACAATGTTTCTAATTTTCATGAAAACCGAAACATTCTCTTGTGAGAAAAATGAGTTTCCTGTTTAGTTCAGGCTCTCGTACGTTTGTCGAAGACAGCCCTAAGTTAAACGACAAATGATTTTTTTTAAAAAAATATTTAAATAATTAGAAATAACATTTAAAAATTAAATGAACATTTCGCTCCTCCATTTGTGATATTAATTATTAGAAATAATAAAATTCGAACATAAAGTTTTAATTTGAATATATTAAGCAAAATTTAAAGATATAAGAGTAAGGATTTTTTAAGGAAATTTATTCCATCCAACATTTTCGAAAAGAGAGAGAATATCACTCATATCAAGTATAATATTTATAGCCTAATTACTAATAGAACTGAGAATAATAAGACAAACAAATTAGGAAAATTTGTTAATGTATATATAAAGGAAAAATCTTTAACTGAAAAGGTAAATCCAAATCCAACATGGAGCCCAGCATTTAAATAACTTGTTCGGGCCGTATACTAAATGGCAGGTTTAGACATGTTTCAATGTTCTCCAATATTCTCTCTTTTCCCTCTATGTAACTGGAAAGGAAAATAAACGCAATTATTTTCTTTAATAAATAACAGAAGAGAGAAGTAAAAAGTAGAGAATAAATGAAAGTAAATATTTAAATTTAATTTTTTTTTTTAAAAAAAAAAGCCAGAGAGAGAGTTATTTGTACACATACACTTAGAACGAAAGAGATTTTATATAGATGAAAGAAATTTTTTTTAACTTAAACTGGATTATTTAAAAGAATTTAACCTAATATAAAACTGAAATATTCCTTCATAAAAAGTACTCGTTCATTTCTTTCGAAGTAAACCAGATAATATTCTTTTTTTTTTAAATTGATATGATAAGTTTCAAGAAAATACAAAGGAACATATTCAATTTATTTCATTATGCTAAAATTCTATTTTTTCTTTCAACTCTTAAACTATATTTTACATGTTAAATAATACATAACTCAATTTTTAATCCGTCACAATCGATGTTACTTTCAACATTACTAAAATCAGTTTTTAAATTACTAAGATGAACAAAAAATCTGTTTGTAACATACTTTTTATTTGTTAATTTAGTGTTATTATTATGTATGTATAATAAGAATTAAAACAATAAGCATAAATCATCTGTATAATATTTCCTTTATAACGTAACTAAATATTAACTGCAACCTATGATAAACTGTATCCACCTTTGATGAAATTAATTGCATGCAATTATGCATTAAATTCTATAACAATGCGTGTATTAAATTCTACAGATTATATCCATTAATTTATCCGTGCCTTTAAAGATTGCTGAGCTAGGGTTTAGTTGGTGGAATCATGAATATTATGTTCTGACTGACTGTCGATTCTCAGAGGAAAAAAATATTTTCCCTTTTAAAACATGCAAGTATAAAAATAAATAGAAATGAAATCAAAAACAATGCAATGAAATAAAAAATAAACATAATTATTTATATAATTCTACGCACACATTCGTGTCCAAAATTATCTTTAAATAGCCCCCAAAATAATGATATTCCATCAAATATGTAAGCGAAATCGTCCAATTGTGAAAGACAAGCCTGATTAGCATTATCTAATTAAAATTGATCAAATGGTTTCTGATATCCTACAAATCAAGGCTTCACGCCATCCAATGGTGAATCAAATGGTTTATGTAAAAGGAACATCTGAGTGAGTTTCTGCAGTAAAACATGATGTCACAGGAAACAAAATTGTTTGTTTCGGCTCCGACGCATCATTTGGGTGAATCTGTGTTGTGGCGAATTATTGGCCGCTTAGAAACAGGTCGAGTAATCGTGGTAGCCATGACATAGGTGAATATTTCTCGACAGACAGTCTCCGGTTATAAAAGCACTTTCAAAAATCTAGACTTGTTAAATGGCCTGGACAAGTTCGTAAATGATCTATAGATGTATGCCTCTGCGCGTTTTCAACACAGGATTTGTGACAGATTTCATGTATCAGGATCAGATATTAAAGCCTGACGTAAAATTTTCATGTGTATTTTTTTATTTATGAATAATATTACTCGTTCACATCAAGCAAACTTCGTTGAATAATTTCTCGAGAATGAAATCATTAAGAAATGCCTTGGTTAGTAAATATCCTGATCAGAATTCAATAGAGAACGTATGGGATTACTTTGGAAAAGTATTTGCACTGGTACATCTTTTTCTAGATTTATAAATACTCTGGCGTTCCGCGGAAGTTGAAAATTCCTCGTGATTAAAAACATTATTGCCAGTTCTAAATCGTATTGTGATGCGTGCATACGAGAGCTAAAGGCAATCATATATTAAATTAAACTCATGAACCCTTATTTTTTTCTGTAATTCCCTTTGTCTCACATTATCACCATTTTCTTGTTTCATGCTACAGTTTTACATCATATGCTCTGTTCTTAATCTTTTTCCTATGTGTTGATGTGTTATGGTGTTAAGTACCATTTCATTCAAATTCATAAAACTGTAGTACGCAGCTTTTGAAAAATTTGTGATTTCATTATGTAACGATAATTTTAGGCTGAAACGTTTTACACACACTCACGCACACAAACACATACACAGTATGCTCACTAAAGTTCCTTGTCACCCTCTTCAGAACGGTTGCTGCTTTATATTCATAAAAGTGGTGTTTAGGTATAGTAAAGTAGAATACGGTACTAATAAAACCACCTACGGCGCCACCTAGTGGACAAACTGCGGAGTTAGCATTCCTAGCTCAAAAACGGAACGAAACAGGGGAAAAGGAGACGTACAAAGCTGTAGAGCACCATCAATTTATTTAGATACCTTGTGTGGACATTAATGCAAAGAATAGAATATTAAAACTGCGCATATGTTTTCTTTCGTGATTTCCTACACTGTGACATGAGAAAAACGATTTGAGAAAGAAAAAAAAGAGCTAGTTATAACAATATAACTTTAATTGAGGCGTTCAAACTTTTCACCATCAGCTGCAGTGCAAATTTAGATCCTCATTTGAAAGTCACATTGCGCGCGTTAATGAATACAGCGCGACACGTTAGCACAAGTGTCCATAATGTGTCCTTTAAGGTCTTGCAATGTTTGTGGAGTGGTCGCATACACCTGCTGCTTCAACAGTGCAGGTTTATCCATTGGGTGCTTATGAGCTTAAACCGGCGCTGTGCTTCAGGTATCTCTACAGGAAAGAGTTCAGTGGAGTCAGATCAAGCGAACGTGGAGGCCAATCTTCTACACCACTATACCCAGTTATTTGGTTCCCGAATTCCTTGACAAGGTACTGCTTCACTAGTGATGTCTTGTGAGCTGGCGTGCCATCTTGCTTACTCCGCAGTTTACCATCAGATGGTGCTGTAGGTGGTTACATTCATTTACGCATTGCTACTTTACTATCAGCAGCAGTGTCGAAGTTAAGAGAGTGGCAAGGAACTTAAGTGGCGCTGTGCATAGTTTTCTATACAGTACATAGTTTTCTATATAATTAATGGAATCGTATTCTTACACTATTTTCTTTTCCTTATATCCCAGTGATATTTGAAAGTGTAGGGAAAGGTTGGATAGACTTAAACCTATGTTTAATCCTACAATTTTAATTCCTAAGGCTAAGAGTTTGCTAATATACTAATGAGGTTATCTTATTTTTGACCTTGCTAACTTGTTATATTTCTGTTTATTACTTTACTTTGTAGAATTTATGGCAATTTAGTATGTGGGTACTTTTCCGTTAGCCGGGCGCAAACGAAAAATCACCAAATATTGTAGAACTGCGCCAAATTTCTTACAACTATAAAGGGAATGTTCGTTTTGGGGTCATGTGCTTTATTCTCTGAATCCATCCAAAACAAAGCACGCTTTCCTTTCTTTTTTCATCTTAATTTTTGTTTTAAAAAATGATGGAAAAATTTGGGATTTAGCCAGAACTGAAGAAGTTGTAGTCTCTTTTTTTTTTAAGAGAAAGGTATATTGGCAAAGAATGCAACATGCGATCGGAATCTTGAAGTGAAACTGTTTTTTGTGACGGAGTACATTGGCGGTGCAATCTTTCAACGTGCCACACGAAAGATAGCATTCGCAATGGTACGTGGTTCGAATTGTCCAGATTGCGCTTGATTGAAACTGTGTTTTGCTTACAATTCATTAATATTTGTTTATAATTTAACTTGTTTTGCTTACTATTAATTAATATTTGTTTATAGTTGAACGTTTTCTACTTATATTCCGTTGACTGTTTTGAAATTTGCTTCGTTTGGCGACTTGGCCCGCGTTTGGTTCACAATTGGCGACATTTACGTCCGGCTAACGGAAAAGTACTAGTATATGATTACATATATATTCTACCACTATTAAAGATGTATTATCTGAAAGTAATCATTGATAAAGTAATGAAAAATTGCATATAGTAATATTATTTTCAAAAGAGAACATTCATTTTGTAATCTGCTGAAATATATTATACGAATAACTCCAAAAATCATAAAGTCCGTTAAATCATAAATATTCAACAAATCAAAAAACTTCTTACAAAATTCATCAACACATTTTCATGGTATTTGTTAGTTGATAGTTTCTGTTACTGATCTTATTTTCAGAGAACTATCAATTCAAAACTTTCGCATAAGATTTTTCCCAGAAAAAGAACTCGATGGTTATTTTCATCAGCTTTTTATAAATTTGATATTTATTCATTGAATAACGTGCTTTGAATGTGTATAAAGCCTTTTGTTTCTTTACATTTTGGCTGCAGGTATATAATTTTAAACCTTTTTCATTAAGGTTCTAATAAGTTATGCAGGAAAAAAAAATCTGTTTATTCTATCTTTTTTCTCATCCTTTTGCTACATTGGTGGTCGCATCCAATTAATGTCAAACCACATTACTTTATGCACAAGTAATCATTTTATTAGGTAATTAAGTTAGAAATCTATAACTGGCATCAACTATGCTGTCGTTTCTTATCAGTATTTTTTTATGCTGAATTTTTTTCTCCTTTTTTTTATAGTGATGGGTTCATTTTTCATAAAAAGTAATTGCATTGAAATGGTCATTTGCATTTGAGTGATTTCTTTCTTTTGCATTTGTTTCGAACCTGAAGTTTTTGCCATGAATAAGCAAAAAGTGTAATAATCGAAAATGATTTCGATTTTAATTGCGTAGTATTATCGAAATTAAATCAATTCATTTTGATGCACGGAGTAATAATTACTAATTTTCGTGCTTTTTCATCCATGAATTGAGATTCATAAAATCTAATGCCTTATGATTTTAATGCAGGAAAATAATTCATGATTGCCATTTTTTTCCTTATGTGGTCTCAGATTGATTATCAGATTTTTGATTCATACGCAGTGTAAACCTCTTATATAAATACTTTATATATATGTTATTTATACTCTCGAATAGATGTTAAAGATGAAAGATTAGTATTTTTTGAAACCTGTTGACGTATTTGTGCTCTTTTCATTAATTTATTGCAGTGATCTTCAAATTTTGTCCACTCACAGAACACTTAGAATTCTAAAGTGTTTTCGGGGAACCCCATCCTACCCCTAGAATATATATTAATAGAATACTTAATTAGATTAAACATGTTATAGGTACTTTACGTAAAGATGATATATATTAATTTAATAATTATTAAGTTGGGTTCTATTGTCGTTATTTGTAAGCGTATTTCATGTTCAGCATCTAATTTATTTCTGAACTTTTTTTTTGTTTCGACGCATCTTAAAAAACTACAAATAAGTTAGAACGAAGGCCTCTAGGGCTTTTATAGATTTAACAGAAATTTGAGAATATTCCTCCTAAATCTTTAACCACTCGTATCTGCATTCGTAATCTCATTCGTATCTGTATTTTAACATAGATTCTGTGAAGTGTTCATTCGGTTGTTCTTGTTTTGTTAGTGATAAACACTGATTTGTATTGAAATATGGAAATAGATTTTGAATCCACAGTGTTGGGATTCTTCTTGTTGAGAAAAATTCCTGATAGTGATTTTTAATTGTAAAAATTCTTCTGGATGCTTCTGAATGTTACTAAAATTTTGGATCTTTGATGAAGCAAATAGTGATCACATTTGGGGAACTTCTATAAAAGTTGCTATAGATAGAGGTCTGTATATATATGTTAATTCCCTCTATAAGTTTCATATAGATCAGAGGTTTTCAACTCGGGTTCTACAGAGCAAAGCTTGAAAACCTCTGATCTACAGGAAGCTTATTGTAAAAAAATAATTAAATTTTATTGAATAATTGTTTTGATTTATGTACTAAATAAGAGTATAATAAATACTAGATACTCTCTCTCTCTCTCTACAATAAATATCCGTTCAAGGTCGACTCAGCCTTTTATCCCTTCAGTTGGTCGAAAAATGAGTACCAAGCTTGTTTAGGAACTGGACATTGGGGGTCTAACGTCAGACTGACCACTTAACCGAAACATCTGCGCATGCATCCCAGCGTCTAAGATCACATTAACTGAGATAGGCAAAGTAGGCGTTGGCCCTCATGGACTGTTGCTCCTCTGAGTAAGTAAGAATAAATATAAACATTTTGAAATTGTATTTTTCTTTGAAATAAATTTATCATTGCTCATATTAAAAAAAGAAAGAATAATAACCTTATACCTATTTGGACTTATGGCTCCAAATTTTAAATATTTTCCAATGCTACAACTTCCTCCAACATCTCATTTTACATTCCACTCTACAATATTAAACAAATGTGGAGATCTTCCCCTTCAGTGGTGCTCGACACTTAATAGGGGACTCTTTCAGAGATTTAGTCGGTCCAACCCCTGTGCATCCCGGCATTCATACATAACGCACTCTTGCACGCTGACGCGTTGCAGGACCATGGAGGGGGGAGGGCAGAAAGAATTCTGAGATTTCTCCACTGATTGAGACATCTCCTCTCCCCTAATCCATCCCCCCTTCAATATCTCCTATAGTTCTGGGGATGACTATCAGATAGTATGAGTTCCAGAAGCCCTTCAAAGCCCCACGGTGCTCACGTAACACTTAGCGATATTATCTGTGGGGGGTCGGCCCACATCGAATAGGTAGACAGTGGCACACACACACACAACAGATTGAAGAGCGATTGATTCGTCCCTTACAGGGCATCTAATCCGGCACAGATTTTCGAGTTACATACCTCGACGACACGAAATGGTCTCGCCTTGCGTGTTTATTCACTTGGTGAGGATGACCCCCAACAACCTTTATTCTTTCTTTTCCGCCACCTTTTAAGTAGTGGAAAAGAAGAGATATGGTTTTTATGGGAGGAAGCTGTCTTGTGAGGCATTGTTCATGAATTCGTCATTTGAACCTTCTTTTCATTTTTCCTTCTTAATTCTTCTCACTATATTGGAATCATTCCATCTTGAAATGGTGATGTTTATTTGTATCTTAATACCACTGGCAAATATTTGCGATAGAAAGATATCTTTTGTGTAATGAGTCACTAGAGGCGATGCATTAGAAAAAATTGGGCATTTCTTACATAATCTTTCAATGTTATGTTATATAAACATCCCCCAAGCTGGAAGAACTATATTATGTTTTATAATTTGTTCTTTTTTTAATGAATTTGATGGTTAAATTAAATAAAGATACAAAAACATTGCATCAGAGCAAAAAAATTTGATATTCGATACGTAAATTAATTCAACATTCTTTGAGATTTAAACTCATGAAATGATGAGTAAGAAAGATTGAAAAAATTCAGATCTTAATTGTAAGTTTCAGAATTACTCAGAATGTAATGATTAAAAGATGAAATATAATTGTTTTATCTAGATTTTAATAACATTTATATATTAAAAATTTGAAATGTAAAATCTGCATTTAAAATAGTATCTTATGACCCAGAAGACGAGAGATAACATTTTTCTCCTCCATTTAAAATGAAATGAAATGAAAAATAATTTAGTTTTAATGTAATGAAAGATGAATGTTATGAGTTTTTTCTTTTGTACAAAACATTTTATTACAATATTTCAAGCCAAAATTTATGAATAACACAATAAGATTTTCATAGTTTTCTCCGAGATAATGAGAGTGGAATTTTTTTTCATCTTTCGTGTGAAAATATTTTCTCCGTTTTTACTTAATTGTATTTGGCATCAATTTTTGATGTAGATTTATTTTTTCATAACAATGATTGAGAAATAATTTGTCACATTGAAAGGCTGATGCACATTAAATTTGTAATGGCTCAAAATCCTCATATTGGAGTGGAGTTTATTTACAGGGTAGGATAACAGCTTAGAGACGTCAAGCAAGTAATATGACCGGGATTCAAAACTACAAAACATATTGACTGGGTTTAGTGGCAACTGAGAAAACATTCTATTAGCAAAACAAGCTAAATAATTTACTATTGACATTTATTTGTAACATTAGTGCCAACTGACATCTGCTTAAATAAAGATCTCATTTTAATATCGAGATGAAACTGTGATAAATATGATAATTTAGTAAACTGCAATAAATATTTGATAAATAAATACTTATCTTAAAGATCTTCTCAATCTTTTAAATCAGTCTTGCTCTCTAAAACACGTGTGAATATAATTCAATTGTAACATACAAAATTTTCTCGACTTTTTTTTAAAAAAAATATTTTTAACAATCCAATTAAAAACATAAAGAAGATAGATAAAAGAATTATTTAGTATACATATTTTTTTATTTAGATAACATTTTTAAAAAAATCGAAAATTTGCTCGAAAATAAATTTGAAGCATTTTTGAAAGTATGATAGCATTTTTATATTGATGTCTTAATTTATAAACATTATTGCCTTACAAACTCAAACTCAGTGGCGCAACAGCTCGCGAGGGCCTACTGTGCCCATTTCAGTATACGTGACCATTGGGTGCTGAGGTGCTTGAGCAGATGTCCCGATCAGGTGGTCAGTCTGAAGCCAGACCCCCAGTGTTTAAGTCCCCAAGCAAACTTGGTACACATTTATCGACTCACTGCCTTATTTCCTTGAAATAATTTAAACTATATTTGCTTTTATATACATGAAATATTTACTGTAAAATCCGGTGTATAACGCGCCCTTTTAACACTAAAAATAAGATATGAATTTACGGGAGTAGTACCACTATTTGATAAAAAAAATAATTATGAGTACCACTTCCAACTTTTCTAGCAAACAAATATGAGAAACTGAAAAAATGCTACTTATAGGCTTATTGTGGGATTTTTAAGTTAATAGCACATTTTTAAAGTAGACGAAATTTAAAAGCAAAATAATAAATAAGACGAAAGTTCGAACTTGGGTTTTATTGTTAATAAACTTCTTACAAGTTCAGTCTATTAGTTTAGGTGTAAAATAAAAACAAGTAACTTGAATCATTTAATTCAAAAGAAATATTAAATGCTCAGTACTTACTTAATGTGGCTTTTAAATTACAACTTTTTTTACCGAGTCATATTAGTATTAGTTCTTGTAGATTCTAACAAAATTAAGTTATTATAGGTTTATGTCAATTAGTTTTGTGAGTGATATTTATTATGTCCATAGCAGTAAACATTTATTCATAGACATATTTTGATTCTAATTGTAAGGGAGGGGTCTTGAGACAACCTCATTTCAGTAAAATTGTAAAAAATAGCTATTTAGAATTATCTTTTTAAAGTTTTGTTAAATTTTTCAGTAAGTCTCTGCGTGCCACTGTTACAACGCCACCGCGTCACATTGTGGCAAGCGAGCAGCGGGTTGGCTTCCCTGGTTTAAGGTATCCGACTACGTTCGGAACCGTTATTTTGCAAAAGCGTATAAATGGATAATATTTATGATATTTAGTGTCACTTAGATTAGAAAACGTATATAAAATTATTTTAAGAATAGTATTACAATAAAAAATTATTTAAGTACAATATTTTGACAAAAAAAAAAGAACATAGAATGACCCATTTTCAAAATAGTCTCCTTTTGTGAAAAATGCTTCTATTATCATAATATTTTGCCTGTATATAGCTCAGACCTATTTGCAGAGGCTCAACTAGATTTTTTGAAATATATAACTTTAAAGTGGGTTTATCCATGTTTTACGACAACAGAGGGGAGAAATTTTAAGAAAAAAACGCCAATAATTATATTTCAATGGGTTGTAACTCTGAAAATAATGTGAATTTTTCAAAAACTATAGTTGAGCCTCTGTACAAAGGTCTAAACCTATATACGGCAAAATATTATTATAATAGAAGCATTTTTCAAAAAAGGGAGAACATTTTGAAAAAGGTTATTCTAAGTTAATTTTTGCCGAAATATTGTATTTAGATAAATTTTTTTTTGTCAAAATGTGTCCTTAAAACAGTTTTATACATGTATTCTCTAATCTAAGTGACATTAAATATCATAAAAATTATCCATTTATGCGCTTTTTTAAAATCACCGTTCCGAACGTAGTCGGATACCTTAAACTATTTGAATCTATTACATGGTAGAAGGGTATATTTATTTATTATAACACATTTATTATTTCCTGTCATTTTTTTGAGGTCAGCAGTAGCGCAGACAGGAATTTTCAAGGAGCGGGATCCGGGGTCGAAAGTTCACCATTCTTGTATCATGCTCCTTTTGATTTTGTCGATTTTCGGGAACAAAACACAGAAAAAACTAATTATTGAATAAATATTTAGCATTAGTAATAAATTTCATTAATAACAAATACTTAATTAAATTTTACGAACTATATCTTAGAATTATAATCAATCGGAAAAAAATTAAAGGGCTTTGGGGGCTGGACCGCAGGACCTTAAATTTCGCCACTGGAGCTCAGATAAACAATTTATCTTTACATCGCGACAACAGTGCGTAATTGATTGCACTAGAACTCTTCAAGCACTAATCGTAGAAAATTAATTAAATTAGATCAAAACTTCTGAATTCGTTTCGATCGATAAAAAATTATTCTTACTGTAAATAATCTATTGCCTCTCCTCCTGGGATAGTTTGATCTTTTCTGAGCTACTAGCCATAAACCCGTTTTAGGCAGCAACTGTCACTATCTTCCCATCCAAGTTACTCAACAAGCTTTTCCCTCTTTTTGGGCACCCGATACTGTCCGTCGGATATCGAGATTGGGTTAGATGTTTTCGAACGATAAAGTGCTGCCTAATGAGGGACTTGAGACCGACATTTGCTGGGGCTCCCCCTTCACAGACGAGAAACAGACAACCCTAGAATTGTTTTAGAATCTTTTTTATTGACTAGTGGGGCTTCATTTTTCTTTTTTTTTCCCTTGGGTGGCTGGGGGCCCCAAATGGGAGGCCAGAATTCGAAAACCGGTCCAGTTGGGGTTCATTAACGATTGGCTGACCAGTCAGGTTATTTTTTTTTTACAGTAAATTACAATTAATACGTCGGATGTAGTAAATCGACTCTCACATCAAGGAACGATTTCCTCTCCAATTAACTGGGAAACAAAGACTCTGTTGTATTTTTCCAATCTTGCCATAATTTTTAAAGATATTTTGTAAATTTTTTGTAAACAATGAACAATAGAAGAGGTTTCAATTACGTGTGAACAGATGAAACCCGGGTTCCCTTTATTAAACAATTCGATACAGTGCCCAAATTACTTTAATACCCCTTTATGATTGGACACCGTCTTTGATTAATTTCACAATGTCAGGCAAAAGTTATATTAACTAATAAGTATATAAATGGCTCATATAAGTTTACTCTCAAGTAACTTAATTTATTGAGTAATATTTTTTAAATTCATTATTTAAAAGATAAATGAGTATTTAATTTAATAATTCTTATTTCGCATTGAAGACTATTATTTAATATGTGTTGCTTATTTTAATTCTACACATGTCTCAAAGTCCACAAATATTTATCGTTAGTTATGGGAATTTCTTTAAGAGAAAAGGCTGTGAATCACATTATTCATGAACAGTGACGCTTAAGATTTCTTGGGCCCTCACCCCCAATCCAAAAGTAGGCCCCACCAGTGACCCTATTAAGAAGACAGTACATAGCAGTGGTTTCCAACAGCCGGGCCGCGAGCCGGTCCATGGATCAAACAGGGACGTTTTAACACTCTTCGAGGCCCTGGACCCAGAGAAATGTTAAGACTTTTTGCGGCCCTGGGCTCCAATGCAAAAGTAGGCCCTACCTGAGATCTCTAACAGTATGTGCATGCATTGTCAAATGAAAGAAATAAATGTGCACGATTCACAATCTCAAAAACCTAGGCACCAACCCAGTGGCGCACGCAAGGGGTCCTGAGGTCCCCCCAAGCTTGATTTTTTCCGATTGATTATAATTATAAGTAAAATAGTACGTAAAATTTAATTATTTGTTATTAATGATTAATTTTATTAATTAATGCTAATTATTTATTCAATAATTAGTTTTTTTACTGTGTTTTGTTCCCGAAAATCGACAAAATCAAAGGAGCATGAGACAAGACTGGTGAACTTTCGACCCCGGACCCCCTTCCTTGAAAAATTCATGTGTGCGCTACTGCACCACCTGTTCGACCGATGGCTGCGCTTCGAACTAAATTAGTTGCTTGTATATGGTATTAGGTCTAGGCCTAGACATGGACAACGGTCACCATAATAATACAGTCTTACTATTTTTGCCAAGTTGACATACAGTTTGAAATTCCCTGTTTTTCGGAAAATATGTACGGGAATAACATTTGACCATTAAAATTATCCGGATCATGGTCTTATTAAGACTGAGTCGAGAACAAAGTGAGGCCCTGGGCCCAAGCCTATTCCTTAAGACGTCCCTGGAATCAAATTTTACTGTGTTGCCCAAGAAACATTAAATTATTTCCATTTTATTTACCGTGGTGTATTTTTCTCGGTTTTGTACAACTTCCATGAAAATCACTTTATATTAATTTTTTTGGTGTAACTGTATTTTATTATGAAGGCATATGAAATTATTAAATCAAAATAATCTAAAATATAAGCAATCAACGTTCTACCCTCTGCGGGCCGTAGTAAAATTATCAAATGCTGACCGATCCGCGACGATAAAAAGGTTGGGGTTCACTGGTATATAGCATGCGTTATCAAATATTTGTACAAACGGTAGCTCTTAACAAATAAATGTGGGTGACTCACAATCTCACAAACTTAGGCACAAACCGCTACTCGACCGAGTTCCGTTTTCACCTACTTAAATGATGGTGTATGGTGGAAGGCTTAGGCGCGGAAGATGGACATGACTTAATAATGCAGCCTTGCTACTGTAGTCAGTTGGGATATTGTTTGAAATTCCCAGTTTTTTAGAGAACATATTCGGGAATAATATTTGATGACTAAAGTAATTCGGATTATGATCTCATTGAGACCGATTCGAGAACGAGCCGAGGTCCATACAGAGATCGACGTTCTCGGACCGGTGTATAATTTCTAACGTATTTCGGTGTGTAACTACTAACTCCTAATCTTCAGACGGTCATCCCAAAATGCCTTGACGGTCCACCGGTCGATCGCGATTTACTTACTGCTTAC
Source organism: Trichonephila inaurata madagascariensis (assembly GCA_019973955.1). Taxonomy (NCBI): domain Eukaryota; kingdom Metazoa; phylum Arthropoda; class Arachnida; order Araneae; family Nephilidae; genus Trichonephila; species Trichonephila inaurata. The sequence continues at coordinate 419,206 of BMAV01013756.1, read as the reverse complement.
CTCTGCCATAGAACATCTTTTCCACATGAGTAGGTCCAATTAATAATAAACTTTTTTCTCCTTAGAACCGCGATTCCACCTGATGACACATGTCCGGGTTGAAGTTCACCTTCTGTATCATGCTCCTTATTTTGTCGATTTTGGGGACAAACGTAAAATTATTGAGTAAATAATTGCTTTAAATAAAATTAATCTTTAATAAAAATACTTAATTAAATTTACGTACTATATAAAATTATAATCAATCGGGAATCAAGCTTTTGGGGAGAGTGTCTGGACTCCTGAACCTGTGTGTCCACTGGATAAAGATAACACTACACAAAAGCTATTTGTTTGAAATTTTTTATAAATATTTTGACTACCCTAAAATTGTGAATTTTGCCATAAAATAGCAAATTTTTTTCCTTATGATTTCATTTTATAGGCCATCTTATTAGCTTTATAAAAATACCAAGTTTTTTATTTTCCATTCTCCCACAGCAACAACTACAAGTATTTTAGAATAAAAGCAGATGCTACTACTTTAAGCATGATGCACTTTAAAAAATGCGTTTTACTCGAAACATGATTTTTTTTAATGCTCAAACGGAGACAGCGATTGCTCAAAAAGTTTTGAAAATAATTAATTGCAATTTTTTGTATATATTCTGTATAACAGTAGAAGTGTTTGAATCTTCAGATTTATCAATCATGTTCTTATTACAAAATTTACAGCTCTTATGTGAATATAACCACTGTTTTTAAGCAATTTCATATAAAAACTAAGATAAAGTGATCTAGTTTTTGTAAAAATTAAAATACCTCTTATCCTGAAGGTCATTTCAAAAATGAATAGCAAAGCAACCCATCAAATTGAAAATTTGTTCATAAACTTTTTTGTACAAAGTGGGTCCCGTTTATGTATTGTTTTGTAAATTTTTAACCATTTTTTTTTCCATTTTAGTAATAATAATTCCTTTTCCTCTCCTTAATTTTCGCCTATTTTTTCTTGAAACGAACTAAATAAATCTAAAACCCACACAAAATTCCCCATATCTCCATTCTTTAAAAAAAAAAAGTTGTCGCAAGTAGTCGGATACCTTAACCAAAAATATATTACACCATTGCAAAATTATCAATTAAAAAATATAATTATCTGGATTAAATTTACAATCTGAACTCGTGGACCTCCTTCTAAGAATAATTGCCGGAGAGCTCCTTTCTATAATTGCGACTCTAATACAAATCAAAATCCAACGTGAAATAACAATTATAAATTTACCAGAACCAAATTACGTCAAAATATTTTTTTATGGTAAGATTTCTTACTGTGTCCACGGACAACAATAAATTTTCTCACCCTTAACGGTGATGTCTCCATTTTGAGTGGGCAAAGAGTTGGGATTTTAATTGCCACCTCAGCACGCCACCCGAGAATAGGCGCATGTGGTGCGATTTCCTGCGTTTGTTTGATGATGATGGATTAGGCCTCATCACGAGGATAATGACGAAGAACCAACCGCTACTGGATTGCCTCTCAAAGAGAGGGATCCTCTGGTTCGCTTTTGATTCTGGAAACGCAGGTGGTACATTTCGCCTTTGTTTATTTGTTGCTACAGTCGGAATTGAAAGGAAATGTTCCACAGGGTCTCGTGTGGTGCTGCTGTCTGTGTTGATGAGTTTTCGTTCTTGTTCTGGTTTCTTCTTGTTAAGTTTTCTTTTTCTTAGTTTCCCCCTTTCATTTTCGTTCTGGGAGTTCGAATAAATCTTTCCAGAAAACTCGTGTGTCATTATTCTTTTTTTTCTTTGTTTCTATTAATTGCATAAAATGGCTAAAATGGTAATTTTGTTGCGGAAGAGTAGTAAATAGGATTTACTGCAGATGTTTCCCTGAAAGAGTTAGGTTAGGATGACTAATAATTAATGTGTTCGTAAAATCTGAATTGTATAATCGCCACTTTGAGCGCGCGTGGCAATTTAGGGACTTTCTTTCACAGTGAGAATCTATAATTATATGTAAATAAGAAGATCTATCATAACAATTATGTTTTTATGCATAGGTTTTTGGTAGATTTATTTAATCAAAGACTGAAAGATTGGAATGATTAATGTGATGAATACATTTAAGTAACAAGTATTGAGTTAATACTTGTGGGCATAGTGTGCTCCGTTGAATTTTTATTTATTTGTTTGTTCATTTTTGTTTTCATTTTATAATTTATATTTATCGTTGCTAATATTCTGAGAGGAAACAAACTCGAAATAATTTAAACTTGGTTTAAAATTTTTTTATAAATAGTTGTGTTTTTCATAGATTTTATTCATTCACATTGAATTTCCTTCAATAATTTTTTAAAAAAATTGAAGAAAATTTTGGTTTTTCTTATAAAGTATGGAATGCAAATTATTTCGTATGCTATAGTCCTTCGAGAATTTGTATCATGCCATTTTAAACGGCTATCCACCATACAATTTCGTTTGGGTCAGTGATTAAAAGTAAATTCAACGGTCCCGATAAACTACTTTGTATTTTCATGCATTTTTTTTCTCTTAACGCGAAACGAAAATCACTTAACTCGAAAAGATTTCCCTTCTGGGAATGAACAAAATGCCGGAAAACACCAGTCGCGCGAGCTAGATTTAAGAGGAGTGTAAAATGAAAGAGAGGTCGTTTCACATGTTTCGTAGAAAGGAGGCAAACTCGGCTTTGAAATACCCTCGAAATAGCCTATGACACGAGCCAATTTTGTTTATCTAAGCTATTTTCCTCTACCACTCTTAAAAACGCCACACAAAGACAACTCAACTCTCATCATCCCCTTATGTCAGAAAATTTTTTTTGAGATCACAATGGCAAAGAGCACGGGGAAAAGTGAAACTGACTTATTCTCTTAAAATGAATGATAGAGCTTCTTAAGTTGTTGATCGGAAACAGAAGACGAAAACGAAATCTGTAAAGATTTTGGTATTGCTAAATTTTGCATTAAATTTCATTAAGTTCTTAAGAATGTTTTTGTTTCATTGGTTTTATTCAAGTGCATGCATATATACATATATATGTAAATAAAATATATTCTAATAATCTTAATTTTGTTAAATATATTTCTTTTTGCAGTACTTTTTCAACACGAAAATTTTTTAAACATGAAAAAATGTTTAAGTCCCCTCAATTTCGTGTTAAACGATTTTCACTGTATATATTTAAGTTAAATCGCACATGATTTCACTTTTTGTATTTAATCAAATGTTTTTATATACTTAAAAATAATTATATAAACAACTACGAAAACCTTTTTTTTCTGTAAAAAAATTTAAAAAATAGCATTTTTTTCCGTTTCTATAAAACACATTTTTATTTTACCATAGAGTTTGTAAGAAAAAATAATTTTCTTAACTCATTTAAGCTAATGGACACGGCCAAATTTATACAAAGAATCAACATAGAATTAGAAACATTAATTAAAAACAGTTAAACATTAGTGAGAATACCGTTACTAATTGAGAATTAATGAGTGGGATTTTAAACGGTCAATATAAAAGATCGACTCTTCACGATTGCTATCTTTGAGTACTTAAAAGTAAATTTACTCACTTAAATAGATGTCATTTAACAATACGGATAGGAAAATTCTTCAAAGGGTTAGAAAAAGGATACCCTGAGTTGCTTTAATTTCTAAATGAGAAATGTATACTTTGATGCTAAACAGTGCCGGTTTATCCATTAGGTGCTTGAGTGGGCGCCCATGGCCCGGATAAGCTGGACTTATACCAGGCTTTCTGGTAATAGATTTCGATCATCAGTGCAGCGATACTCAACCTACGGCCCACCGAGCTTTTTAAGTGGCCCGGTCATAGTCCTGTAGGAAGGAAGGATTCGATCTGGGTACCTTCCGTTCCGAACGCGAGTACTTTATCGATCACGCCAAAATGATCGTCTTCGCGTGATGTTTGGTACTAGTTTATGTAGATATCACACCGCCACATACCCCCATGCCAGTGATTCGGCGAATAGGCGAACGAGCGATACCATATTCGTGGCGAGCATGTAAGCAGTTGCGTCACTTAGTGGGTTGCGTCACTTTGTGTATTGCGTTATTCGTGTGAGACGGCTTTGAGAAGTAACGGCTTATTTGCGTCAATGTTTGATGGCTTGGTTGCTTTTGCGGTGGATAGATGGCGCGCCACGACTGCAGCGCGTGAAGGGTGCGGTTCTTTTGAGCGGCCAGGGTCACCATTGTGGGAAGGAAGGATTCGATCTGGGTACCTTCCGCTCCGAACGCGAGTACTTTATCGATCACGCCAAAACGATCGCCTTCGCCTGATGTAGATATCACACCGCCACAGTCCATTGCTCTGAGAAATTTACTTATTTAAGAATATTGTACTAAAAATGTGGTGGGAAATTTTTCATCAAGAAATCAAATGCATCAACTTTGCTTTTTGCTGTCCGTGTCGTAAGGGTATGAATTGATATTCTTTTTCTATTTGGAATGATTACGATTAGTGATAGCAGACAACAGTGGAGTAGCGACCATTTTATGGGTAGAGCTAATTTTTAACTATCTTTCGTATCAGGCAAGCGAAAAATCTCGAAAAAAATAAATTGTTTAAAGACATTAGGAGGTTGACTATTTTGTAGTGAAAACAAACAGGATCAGTAATTGTTTGATTTGTCACGAAAGTTCTGCATTTAAAAAATACCAATAAACAGGAATCATTCAATGATGCTTTTCCTCAAAGATCTTTTCAAGAGGTTTGTTATATTATTGGTAATCATATGAAACCTTTGTCGATGCAGAAATTTTGAAGGAGTGTTTCTTAAATGCTTCTAATTTAGTGTTAGTGACAAAAATAAAAAATATATAAAATAATAATTAAAAAAGCAAAACAGGAGTTATAATATTTCGATCAATTTTTCACATATTAAATTTCCAGTGTTTTCTTGGTCTTAAAGGGATTCCCCCTCACCTCCCCATTATCCTCATGTTGCGGCCCGCGTGAAATAGCTGACATATGTATGCGGCCCAGCAAAAAAGGTTGAGTACCCCTGCTCCCGTGCAAAGGGGGCCCATTGATCTTCTGCGCCCAGGGCTCGAAATGAGCTTAAATCGACACTGTGCTAAAACTAAAATTGCTTTAATCCCGTAACTGTATGCCCATACACCATACGGGCTACTAAAAACTGGCCACAACCTCTTTGCCCGTGCGCTGTACGGGCACTGATATTTTCTTCTTTTTATCCTGATTTGTACATATTTTTAATATTTATAGAGAGATTATTAGTGCTAGTGTTCTTAAGTGTCCATGGTACTGAAATACTTCTCATTCGGGATTTCCTTTGTGGTGAAGGTGGGAATTGGTCATGGGAGGCAGGAATTTGGATTCTTGAAAATATTCGATTAAGAATATCGATTGGCAAAGCAATTTGTTGCTTGAGAAGAAATGAAAATGGAAAGATAATCCAAAAGAGCCGATATTATCTTTGTCCCCTTTGCAATGTAACACTGAGTATTACACCATACATTAAATTGTGTGTACATATATAAATATGCTCGCGCACATAATTCTCAACCGTTTGAAAAAGAAGTACACACACACATTTTTTTTTTTTTTTGCAAGTATAATAGAAATTCTTTTAAGATATATGAAACATTCTTCATAGCATGCAGATTGTACTTATAAAAAACAAACATTTAGGGGTTTTTTGTGTTATACAATTATAAAAAAAATAGTGTGAGAACTTTAAAATTAAAATAAGATTTTTACGTTTTCGCATTCCATTAAGTACTAGGCTTAATTATATGCATTAAAAAAAATGTATCTTGTTTGGAATATTTCGGCCAAGCAAATTGACTGCTTAAGAGGTTAAAAGTGTGCGGAAAAAAATATTGTTCTTTTTTATGTGAATGTAGAAAATATACTCGTGCGTAATGCATCAATTACTCGGTTTCTTATTATCAATTTGGTCAGTAAACACTAATGATTAAAAACGAATTTTTGATTTTTCAAAAAAGTTTTGTGTTTCAGTAGCATTTATAAATGTTGAATAAATAAGACCATTTAAATAAGTAGAAATCCTTTGAAAATAAACAATAACTATTTAGTTTACTTTGTTTAAAAGTTGTATGTTTATAAATAGAAAGCAACTAAAATTATCAAAATGAAAAGGAAAAAAAACCCTTAAATTGAAAATAAGAACATTAATATTAAAACAAAAAACTTGAATTCCAAAATATAAACTTCTTTTGTAATTTAGTTTTTCCATTTAATAACAAGCAATTAAGCAGTTGATTTAACGTTTTTCATTTTGAAAACAACAAAACAACAGAGACAGTTTAATGATCCTAATTCCTTAAAAGACAATGAAAATTCGTTAATAATTTTGGTTTTCGTTTATTGTTTACTTCTGCTGGTATAACCATTAAAGATTATAATAATTGCTCTATGTTTTGCGTTTAAAAAACAGTTTTAGCTACTGCAGACATATTAAAAAAAATTACAGCTCTTTTTACCCCAATTTATATATTTCAGTACAAATGAATTTCTTACAAATTAATTCATAACCTTCAAAACTTTCCCTATCACATCATTTATTATATAAATACTACTGCAATAAAATGTATAAAGAGACCATTAATAATACAAGACTAAATTTAAGAGAAAGAAATTCTAATGGTGGAATAGTTATTTTTACCAAATTCTGTTATTCAAACCATTTATTGAGATATTTATCAATTAGGCATTAATTACAAACGATTGGCTTAGTGGAATATATTATGATTATATAATTATAACAATCACAAAAACGATCTATAAGAAAATATAAAATTAATCCTCTAAAAGAAATTTTAACTATTAATTTATTCTCAAAGGGTATCCGATTAGAAATTCATACTACCGACACTCATAGCCCCTTAGGAGCTAATTATATAGATTTGTTTCATAAGTTTTAACCTTTCTCAGCCATTGAACAAAAAATGTGTAATGGGTTTATTTAATTCTATGCATGTAGCTTTCAACCACCGATAAGTTCTGACGTAAATTGTTGCCACAAGCTAAACAAAAATAATTCTGAAATTAGGATTTTATAAAAGATACATATAAAAAATAATCGTCTGGTTAAATATTGAATTATTTCTACTAAATGTAACCAAAATAGATTCAGTACTGAGTATTAATGCGTCTTAAAAGAGTTTTAATAATAATTGTAAAAATAATAGCTATTTATATCTTGCGTGTGATAAAAAATTATTTGAAAAAGATTAAAAATGAATTAAAACAATATTAAAACTAAAGCAAGCATTGTTTTCTGTTATTCATTGCTAAATTATTTAATAATAAAATCGTACATTGTCTGTTTTCTTGTGGATTAAACTAGATTAGTTTTGTAAATTATTAATCGAAAATAGAAATTTGAAGAAAGATCTTATCCCTAAGGAAAAATCTATGCACTTGAATAAGCCCGTGCAACGCTGGGCCTTATGCAGATAGTAAATATAATAAATTTTATTTCTGAATGAAAATTTGTAAGTAAATAATGGGCTAAATCATGTGACGTAATAATCACATGACTACAATTACGTGTTTCCAACCAATTGGTTCATAAATTTATGTGATATCAGAATCACATGATAAAAGCAAAAACGCGTTCCCCAGCCAATTAGTTCTTGCGCTTTGCTGTTGCAGATTTTTGCGTTTTCCAGATACATTCTTTTAGAAAAATATATAATAATATTATGGACTTGATTTAGGCATTTTAGTATTCAAATATTTTCGGTTTAGATGCAATCGTGGAAAGTATGATAAGGAAACATGCTGCCATTTTAAAAACCCATTTATTGGCGATCAGAAACATACAAAGGAATAACGCAAACAACAAAAATTAGCACACACAAACACAAAGGATAAAAGCATTCCTCATCCATCCCGAGATCTCGTTATTATAAACGCTGAAGAGTTTAAGTTTTAAGAAAATTTTACAAATCAGCATCTGTTTGTAAACTTTTACAAACAGGTACAAATAAACACCTTTGGCAGCTATAAACACGGCATGGCATCAAATCAATGAGATCACCTAGACTTTCTGTGGAATATCATGCCTTGATCTTTTGCAACTGGCCAGTTAATTCACCAGTATTCCAGAACGGCTGTAGTTGCCTTTCAAGCACGTCCCTGGCGTACTCTATTGGCGAGAGATCTGATAAACTGGCAGACCACAGATGTACGTCATATCCTTTAAGGCATTGTTGAGAGGGTCTCGTAGTATGTGGACGAGCGTTGTCTTGCTGATAAATGGCACCTGGGAGACTTGATAGCATCAGCAGTACAACTGGCGTTAAAATGTCGTCCACGTAACTGCGGGCTGTCAAAGTGTGTTAAAAGACTACTAGAGGTGATCGTGTGTCCCAGCAAATCGCTCCCCACCCTGTCACACCTTGTGTAATCGTCTAATACCTCTCGACTACAAATGTTGGATCGAACCGACGACCTGACTGCCTCCACATGCGTATGCTCTGGTCATCAGTCGATCACACTACAGCTTGCCCGAGGTCAGCAAAAGTCCAATCGACACTGCCTGTGTTGTGAAGTCAGTGGTAGGGGTCTTAATAGTTGTTGGCTCCTTATACCTGCGGCCAGTGTTCTCCGAATGGTTTCCCTTGATACCACCGGATATATGGAATTTTGTAAATGGCGTCGAACCGATTCCGGCGACGTTGTTGGTGAGGATGTGGTCATCACGCGTATATTGTATTCCTGGGACGCCTTGACCCTACCCGATGGTATTCTATCCCTTTCATGATCTATTGTTGACGACGCCGAGCTACTACCATATCGCTTCGACCGAGGTGGCAACCGATACACATGTTCGACAAAACTGCTTCTCTGAGGCCTACTGTATAACCTCTCTCAGAGTCCAACAATTTTTCGTGCTGTCGCCTGAAGTATTTCTAGTCCCAATACCGTCTATCCAAGTCGGCAGATTTGTTTGAATAACCGTAAGGCACGAGCAAACCTTCTTTCGAACTCTCCCAGCTGCGCATCTCATATGCGCATAGAATGATTTTTTAAAGAATCTTAATGTTTGAATATGTTTACCCAATTATTAAATTTGAAAATTTATCTAAATGTTTTTTGTGGAAAAACAAGTATAAATCTACTGTCAGTTTTGAATTCAATGGAGAACACGTGATTGCATTTATCATGTGACTCATGAATTTAACCCATTCCAAGCATTTATAGGGTCTTGTTAAATTAATTTATACTCGACTAATAAAAAAAGAACACTAAATTTATTCTTTAAAACTCATTAGAGGGAGAAAACTCTACTTTTGATTCTTCATCAAGCATGTTTATTTTTAATGCTGAAAAAAAAGAGAATCCTTCATAAAAACAACAACAACAAAAAACGCTACTTTAATACAGAACAAAAACACAAAGGGAAAAAAACTAATTTAAATAAATAATAACGTCGAAAGAAAACTTACTGCTCTCACCGTGCGCATTGTAGACTAGAAAAACATAAAAATATGATAAAGAAAAGCACATTTAAAGTGTTCTTTCTATCATCTGTCAGCGACCACCTACTCTTCAAGAAGGAGAAGAGGCAATGATACATATTTGAATAGATTTCTGGAGCAAAAGGTTCAGCCAATCGTAACTAAGTAGTGAAACAAAAGGAGTAGAAAACGAACATCAGGAACATGGGGTGCTCTCGGAAATAAAAATATTCGTCGGAGGGCCTTTAATAAATAAAGAACGAGACAAAAGATTACTTTTAATATAGCAGAAAGGAAACAGTGCAAGTCCCGTAGGTAAAGTGGATTTTTTTTTCTCTCTCTCTTCCTCTGTTTCTTTCTCTTCCTTTTAATCTGAATGATGTTCGCGAGGTTTTTTTTCTTTTGCCCTTGTTCTTTTCCCCTCTTTTTTCCCTTTTTTATTTTATCTTCCTCATTCTGAGTGTGATGGATGTGCAATTTAGAAATTGAAATTTCACCAGGTAAAGTGTTTCCTAAGGGTATGGGGATCTTGCTAACGTAATGAGATTTAAATTTTAAAAGCAAGAAGTGATATAAATGCAAAAAATAGAGACAATTAAATGCAAATCTTTATATGAGTTTAGATAGTTTCTGATTTAATTAAGTTTACTTTTTTTTAACTGAATGAGTACCACACACACACACATAAATAGTGACTTGATTTTTACAGTAGATAATCGAAAATCTTTTCACCAAAATTTCAAAACTTACCTATGTGGAAAAGATTGCTATGGTATACAGATGAATGAAAAAAATAAAATGAGAAATTAATTTTTATGCTATGCACTACTACAAAGAGAGTGAAGTTTAAATATTTGTGTTTTTTGTAATAAAAAGTCAAAATAATGTTGTGTCAAAGTGAAACCGCATTTTAGTACTCTTTAGCCTTTATTGCGATGGAAAGACATGCAGTGGCCCTCAAAAGTGTTCGTACACTTTCAATTTTCTATAAAATTCTATGTTTTCGACTCATAAAAATTAATATATCGGAAATGTAATTTTTTATTATATCTTCAACTTATTCTTAATGGAATAACATAGCCAGTTTTAAAACACATAATATAACTATTATTTTAAAAAGTAATAACCAAATAACTACTAAAAATTACGCCACAAAAGTATTCGTACTCTTCGAAAAAATCTCAACATTGCTTTAAATATTATATTTTTTTCTTTATTTAATGCTTAGTTAGACTATATTTTACGTCTACAATAACTTTTAAACGTCTTAATATTGATATCATCAGTTTTTTTTTTTTTTGTGTAATTTCTGCATCGATTTTCCTCCATTCTTCTGTGGTTATTGTTTTTATTTCACATTTTGTTTTCTTTATATCCCATGTTTTCTTTTTTATCTATACAAAAATCAAATTCTCGCTAAATATGTTATACTAGGCTGAAATCAGGTTATTTAGGAAATTTTTCAGAATTTGGGACAGTTATAGAAATACCAGTGGCGCGTACATTAAAAGCAGTGCGCTTGGTGTCATTATCTTGTTAAAAGTGAAGTTGTCTACACTATCCAAATTTTGGTCACATAGTTTCCAATTTTTAAGAAAATATTTAGAAAGCTCATAATTCCCAATACCATAAAAAAAACCAAATTTCTTGACCCCGAAGCCGTGATTCAGAGAATTCTCCCTCTCTCTTTATATACTTAAATTAGTTAAAACTTCTCATTCATTTATTTTGAATTTTGGGTTCAACATTTTCTGAAGGATATTTTTGGTTTATATTCTCCTCGGATCTTTTCTTCTTGAGTCGCAAAGGGGTAAGTATGGTACCTTAGTTTAACTCTACTTATTCGGTCCTAAGTCATCATTTTGTTTTCATAATTATTTGTTCATGTTTATAAATATATTTTTGCATTATTTTTATTTAACGTGGAAATACTTCGGGATTACCTGTACCAAATGGTATTAGGTTGCTTTACAATTGGCCTATATGCAGTCACTAAATCATCATGGCTCAGAAACAATGAACATTATTACGAGTCCTTTAAAGTTATAAAGTAGCAAATCAAAATTCATTAAGGTATCTGACTACGTTCGGAACCGCGTGTTTTTTAAAAAAACGCATAAATGGGTAATTTTCATTATACTTAGTGTCATGGGTTAAATACCAATATTAAAATTGTTTTAGGTACACTTTGAAAAAAAAATTATTTAAAATACAATATTCTGCAAAAAATTTAAACTTAAATAACCTTTTTTCAAAATGTTCTCCTTTTGTGAAACATGCTTCTATTATAATAATATTTTGCCTGTATAAAAGCTCAAAACTTCTATACAGGGTCAACTATGATTTTGAAAATTCCATTATTTTCAAGTTACAACCCATTGAAATAATTTTGCCCTTTTTTTTTCTTAAAATTTCTCCCCCCTGTGTCTTAAACATGGATAAACCCACTTCTAGTTATATATTTAAAATTCTAGTTGAGCCTCTGTCAGAGGTCTGAGCTATATACGAGCAAAATATTATTATAATAGAAGTTTTTTTTCACAAAAGAATATTTTGAAAATGGGTTCATTCTTGTTCATTTTTGTCAAAATATTTACTTAAATAATTTTTATTGTAATACTATTCTTAAAACAATTTTTATACATTTTCTAATCTAAGTGACACTAAATATCATAAATATAATCCATTTATACGCTTTTACAAAATCACGGTTCCGAGAAACAGGCAATCTGTATGATCTTTCGCATCGTTAAAATATCTTGGCATATGACATGTATTTTGTAAACGAATCTTCCTAAATACCATTTTTAATTTTATCGTCACTAATTAAGCTTCAAGTAAAAAAAAAAAGAACTGAATTTCAAAAAAATTCCAAATGAAATAAATCTCATCTCTCCAAAACAAGCTGCCAAGAGCTGCGTGTTCGCGTGCATTCTTAAGAAGAGGGATGTATTTCTGTCCTTTTCAACGCACCGTTCCTGTTTCAATTGCGAACACGCACGCATCCCTGTCACTGTTAACGTCCCCCGACATCAGTGCTGACAAGCGTCGAGGCGAAAAAGAACTCGAAATGAGATTCTTTTCCATTACTACTTTTCTGTTTTTCCGGCTCTGAGAAGAAAACAGTCGAATGCCCTTCTCGATCAACTTACATCTCACTGCTTTGCGCTTTTCCCAAATGAAGTCTCAGGAAATTCACCAGGCTGTTTCCGGTTTTTTTTCCTTGTCCTGTTTTTCTCCTCTCTTTGGGATACAGACGAGAATCTAATAGTAGATGAATTAATCAGGAGCATTTTTCCACCCTGTGGAAGGTTTGATAGATTATAGCTATCAAACTCTCGTCAACGGATTGTGGGGATTAACAGTGGAAACACTACTTTGCGTGTGTTTCTTTCCACCTCTACCCCATTCCTAGTCTTCCTTTTTATTTCTTTTCCTCTGGAACCTCCCAAGGGTGTTTTTCTTTTAATCAACTTATTGCGCAATCGACCGATTGAAGATGGTAATTCTGGATAATGGTAATTTGGTCTTAGTATGTTAGTGAATAACTAATACTTGGTTAATTAAATAAAGCTTTACTTTATTTTACTTTGAAGGAAAAAAAACTTTAATTTTTTTAGAATCATTTGTTTTAAAGACTAAGATATTTATAAGTACTTCATTCATTTAAAGCTGTTTTTGGTTAATGTTAAAGAATAGAAACCGAATTTGTGTGTGTGGAACATTTTTTCAGATATAAAAGAAATGAAAAATTAATATGATATTCTGGCTTCACTATCCTTTAGAGAGCAGCATTTTTTATCATACTTCCCATTTTTAACCGAGTGGATTCATTTTTTCTGGTGTAAAATGTGTTTTGCATTTTTTATCCCATACCGTAATGTTAAATGGGCTTTGCTTTCACGTATTAAAACAAAAAAAGAAAGCATTCACGGAATTGAAATTTTTAAAAACACTATATTGTTAATAGAGGTACGATTTATAATATTGCAAATTTCCATGGAAATTCGGTCATTTTTCTGTCTGAAAATGTGCTTCGCGTTTAGTTAGAGCTCTCGTACTTTTACCGAAGATAGCCTTAAAAATATTACTAGGATTTTTTTTTAGTTTTTGTCTCTCTAAACTCAAACTCAGTGGCGCAACAGTCCATGAGGGCCAGGACCTACTGTGTTCATCCCAGTATAAGTGACCATTGGGCGTTGAGGTGCATGTGCAGATGTCCCGATCAGGTGGTCAATCTGTGTGAAGCGAGGCACCCAGTTTTTAAGTCTCCAAGTATGCTTGGTACTCATTTATCGACCCACTGCAGTAGGAATGAAAGTCTGAGTCGACCTTGCCCAGCCCGGGAATAGAACCTGGACCTGCGGTGTGGAAGCGCGATACGCTACCACTCGACCACTGGGCCTAGTTTTTGTCTCTAGTCCTATGTTAATTGCAATTAATTCGCTTTGAAAAACGGAACAGAAATCTGGGTTACGTTGTGTTATGGAGTGTTTTTCTCGAGGTGCTTGTGTGTGAATATAAGCTTCACTGCCTGCCCGAATATCTATTTTAATGCCATCAATATAGATTGTTATATCATTTAGAGGAATTTTATCAATGATCTCTGGGGCCGATTGATTAAAGAGGTCTGGAACACAGTCTTTCTTAGAAAGTGTGTATACCGTCCCTTGTCAATATCTACAGAAATGAATGGGCTGACACTCTAGAAAGAAGGGACAAGACCATCCTGTCGTTTCCACCACAGAGCTCACATATTTAGAAATGTTTTCAAGGCAAAAGGCCCCAAATAAAGAAAAAAGATTAAAACTTCCCTTTCATAAATGGTATAAAGGCAAAAGACAGATATTAAACACACACATTCTTTTATAGTTAGAACACGAGGACACGAGACAACTCCACTAAGGGTGAAAGGGGATATCGAAGATGTTTCGGATGAACTGGATAATGGAGGTTAGTTACACTTTTTGGATGAAACGTCCAGAACTCTATTGCTCTAGGTGGGTTAGGATCTAATAAAACCAGTTCAATATTTATGACCTCCATAAAATGTGTGAACTTGAAATACTCAGAAATACTTTAAAAATAGGGAGAAAAAAATTGAATCACAAAAGAAAAAGTTCGTTATATTGAAAATGAACTTCGCTATAGAGAGGTTATTTTACGAAGAAAATCGTGAAAAGTTCAATGTTCCAGAAAAAAGTTCGCCTTATAGAAAAATTCACAACATAGAGGTTCGTTATAAAGAGGTTCGACTGTAATTTAATAAATTTGTTATTAATAACGATACGAGAATACCATACCCCAAAAATTTTCTGTGGGCTCCACTGTTACCTGAAGTACACAAATTTCACAGAAATGCATGAAAAAATTTCTTAAACGTCAATATTCTTGTAGATATAATAACTGACAAAATGAAAAACTCTCAACATCTAAATTATTCTTTAAAAAAAATTTCATTTGTGATGAAATAAGTGAACCAATAATACACGTATCATTCCTACACAACTAATAAAATCAGTTTCTGAAATTGTGTAATATTTTCCAAACTCTTCGATTCATGACAACTTTGTACTTCCAAACCAATTTACCTAGGATAAACAAGCCCACGATTCCTCTATTTTCATGCTCTTTGAAACGAATAATAAAACGACTAGTTCATAACAAGTTTGACTGACATCTATTGAAAACGATTCCATTGAATCTGCATACAAAACACACATTCAAAATATCCAATATCCTGCGAAATAGCATTTCTTTGAGTCGGAAAACCTTTTCCACGTCGCAAATTAGCAATTCGTCCCTCCTCGCGTGCGTCCCGATCGGAGCCGATTTCGCCCGAAGCTAAAACTTCACAAGGGGTGCGAGATTACATCAAATGAAATGAAAAGCCTAAGACACTCCGCAAGGTTTTAGATTAAGCGTTTTGCTAAGAAAACCCTCACGCTTCAAAGGAGACGTCTCACAAAAATGAAAAGAAATTCCCTTTTCCTCCCGATTCTTGGGGTCCAATTATCGTATTTCTCCAGTCAAAGGTGTCGCTTGAAAGGTTCGGGCGTGAGCTACTTGGTGACGGGATTAATATTCATTTTTCGGGGACCGACTCCACATCTTTCGAAAAAACAGCTCGATTCCGATTTAATGTTTTTTTCCCTCAGAAAAATTAGGTTATTTGAATTTGAAGAGTACCTTCTAAGTAAAGTTACTTTTTAACCTTATCTTCTTTGCTCTGTTTGTTCCTTGCCTTTTGCTGTTTTTCTTTGCAATTTTTTCAATATATATATATATATATAAAATATATATATATATATATATATATATATATATATATATATATATATATATTGAAAACAATTATAAAATTCCCGTGCACCGCAAAGTATCACACGGGGCTTACAAAAGTAAGTATAAACACGACATATTACAAAGGAAAGGAAAAAATTAGTCATGAAAGATTACAAATATTTACAATAAATTTACAGAACTTTTCAAAAGCACTTCTGGTGGAAATGAGTTGGTGAAGATTCGGAGGCCAACTTATTTTACTGTATTATTTTACGTCAAAATTGTAATGTTCGAAAGCAATGCCGTTCCTTACATTATAATGGCGATTTAATGGAAACTTGGCGACAGAGCCAAGGTTGGCATCATTTTGGCAACCATGTTGGCGAGTTCACAACCCTATAGACTCTTCTAGAAATTTCAGGAGAAATCTACTTATATCACGATCTATGATGCAAGAGGATTTTTCGAGAAAAATCCGTGAGACCTATAAATAGGGAGTCGCTCGCCGAAACTGAGTTAGTATTGTTTTGACTAGCGATTAATTGGTATTGATTTGACCCTGATGAGTCGACCAGCGACTAGTGATTACTTTGGCTATTGAAAAAGGTGGCGCGGTAGCCTAGTGGTCAAGGTATCGGATCGTGACTGACATGTCGCGAGTTTGAGCCCAGTACCACTAAAGACCCGCCGTGTAAGTGAGCGATGCACGTTAAATCTGTCGAGAGATCAAACACCCTCCCGTTACCGTGGTATTTAAAGTATATAGGTATTCGTTCTCGTCACTTGACCGGGGTTCAAAATTGCGAGATCCGTCGCCAAACGCCCTCGTGTAGCTGAACAGTGCGACGATAATATTTACTCACTAGCTATTGAATAAGACGAGCAAGTGCTTGCAAATTATCTTTAAACATATTTGTATTTTAGACACTGATAGTTGTGTCTGAGACTCCTTGAAAGTGGAAAGGCCTTCTGAGATTTACTCAGCGAATATGAATACTGTATCCTGTATTTCAAGAATTGTTACGACAATAAATTTCCATCGCTCTTGAAGAACTGTCTTGCTCTTTGTGGACCCCGATCAACATAAAAATATCTTATTATAGGTGGCAACAGAAAAACTCCGATATTTTTTTTGTCGGAGAGTACTGAGTAATTTCAAAATGCAATAGTTGTATTGCTGATTATCATTTTGGGGAACTATTTATTTATTTGAAGAAAACGCACCCTACAGAAAAAAAAAACTCCATTTATAGAGTGCATGACCGAAAAACGAACTCTGTAAGAATCTCAAAATTCCACCAAACACAATTTAAGATTTATAAACAGTTGCAAAAAAACCCCTCATGTTAAAGAAAAAATACTACAAACAACAGAAAAAAAATATTGAGGATAAAAATAAATGTATAATAGGAGTTCAAAAGCCGTAAAAAAACTACATTTAAAAACATTAAGACATTAAAAATATTAAGCTCTTTAGAAAATCCATTAAACATTTTATAAAACTTATATAGTAAGAAATTATCTGTATAATTACATATGATAAACCTATCCTCAAATAAGGAATGATTTCTCCAACTTCTCGCTGGTATAAAAAAATAAATACTGTTATCAATGTCGTCAATCATATTATAGATAACTTAATACAAAGAACACAGTAAAGATCTTGTGATCGTACCTAGATACTACTCAGTATCAAAATTGTAGTATGCAGGTATTATAATAAAATTTTCAGTATATATATATTTATGATAAAAGAGAAGATTTTAATTTCAATATTATAAAAGTTCCTCATTGGGAGAGTAATGTACATGTTTCTATATTCAGAAATATTGTTAGTAATTATATACAACGTAATAAATTTCTTGTGTCAAAAAAATCAGACATTATAAATAACTATAAACATTTTACTAAATATTGCTTAAATCAGAAATACCCAATTAATTTTATTAATAGTTATATAAATAAAGCTATTCAAAATAGTTAGGATTAAAATTATGAGATTGATAATAGCTTATTACTATAAAAATATTTTGTTATAGTTATCTGCATAATCTAATATTAGATTAGAAATTACTTACTATTATTTTATTCATATTTACTCTGGTGTTATTATAGTTATGCTATAATATGCAACTCTTATTAATTTTTATTTCCATTCTTTTTAATCTTTTGTTAAGTGCTACATTTCAGCCATTCTTTTGATTTAAATCTGTATTAGGGTATAGAATCTGGCAACAAATTAATGTTTCCACTCAGACTTAGCGCGGGCTTTGCATTTGTAAGTTCAATTTTTAGGTAAGTTACCTCTATCTTGTAATGGATTTAGATATTTCTATCCATTATTTCCTATTGGTTTTTGCTCAGTGTTATTTACAAAAAGGGGAAGGTTGGCTGGCCAAAAACATGTTCACACTTTTATATAAATTATTTTTATATAATAACTGTCCTAAGTCAGTAATGTTCATAACACTGCAGCATCCATTTTATATTTATTATCTCGATTACTCTTTTGTCCTTCATTGTGTGATTTTCCTGCTGTCTATGTGTTTGTCGAATGTTATTGTTTGGATGTTATCTCTTGTTAGTAGAGAACTGGCCTATATATTTATTTATATATAATATATATATATATATATATATATATATATATATATATATATATATATATTCAATTTTTGAACATGTAGCTGTTTTTTAAATATCGATCGTCTGCTCCAAATACATTAAAAAATAATTTTTTTTATTTTTACTTTTTTTTTTAATTTTTTGCATTTGAAAGCATCATACTGAATATAAATATCTATTCTGTAGTTTTACCTGTTCGTTTATTTTTAATAAATGCATTTATAGTGAGCATGTTTTATTTCTTATTTTAGTTGATTAGCAATAGCTTTTTATAAGAGGAAAAATTATCTATTAAATTTTGATATTCACCCATCGGATTTATGGAACAATATAATAGACCTTATTTTATTAAATAAATGTACACCTTTTCACTGTAAAATTTATGATTTAATCTCTGAATAAATTCTAATAATGAAATATCTGTAGAATCTTTATGTTTATAAAATAAGAATATTATAATTCATTTTCTTATTCGTGTGTTAAAATCCATTATCTTCCTTTTAAGTGATTTAATGCAAATTGTTTATTTTTCTGACCGCTGTTATTTTTCTTTTTCTTAAAGAATGCATTTTTCTAAAATAATATAAAGAACATAACACTGTGTAAACAATTCGGTGATAAATATTTATAATGTTTAAAAGTTCCTCTTCTGCCTCTAATTAGAAACTTTACTATTCCTTTTATCTTTATTTATTTGTTTTTCGATATTCGTTGCAAAAAAAACATTTAATGTCACAATTTATTATAATTTATTAATATCAAAGTTTCATTTATTTATTAAAGGAAGAAAAGCATTATATACTTGAATTATAAATTTATAAATAAATAATGAATTTCTTACCATGCCAGGGTGAAAAAGAGAGACACCTCTCAGAATTTCTTAATTGATGCTGAAAAGTTTTTTTTTTTTTTTTTTGAGAATTCTAATAATTTGTAAACGTATTAGTACATTTTTCAGAAACTCATTTTAAACTCAAATAATTACATTTGAAATACAAATATTGATGTTTTCTAGGAGATTTCATAAATTATTTATTTTATTTATTTCTCATTTTATCAACGTACAGAAGATACTCTCATAGAACTGAACTGAAATTAAAATATTGCTGCCGGAATAAAAGTTATAAGCAGATAGATTTTTACATACTTGTTTGAATAGTTGTGATATACTGAAAATTGTTTTTATAAATCAGTAAAATTAAAATGAATACATTTAATTCAAAATACATTTCTTTTTAGAGGTTTATAATGCTTAAAGGTGTTTATTTATTGTATAAATTGTTCGTAAAAATGAAATATATCCAATTTTTAAAGTTTTCAATATTAAAAATTTTTTGTCAAAGACGAAGTGGATGGTGTCTAAGTTTATCTTTCAACATTTATGATAATAAAGTTTAAGTTTTCTTACCATCGTAATTTTTCTTTCAATAATAATTTAATGTATTTTTATTTTAATTAGAAATATTGTATTAATTATCTGAAAACAATATGTAACTTAAAATATTTATCAGAAATTAATAGTAAATTAAATGTAATAGTAGTCAATTATGAAATATGTTATCCTTTGATTTACTGATGAAATCATCTTTTTATCGTTTATGATAATATTATTTTTTACATTAATACATTTAAAAAAAAGAATCTTTAAGACCTTAAGTTTTATGTTATTAACACATAATACTACTTATCTCCACTCAATATCCTTAACATGTACCATCCCCCTGATCTCAAAAGTCTACCAACAGATCTTCAAGATTTATTCACTGTGGGTACTATCTGCCTAGGTGATTTAAACGTTAAACACCCCATTTTGGGTCTGTTCAACAGCAAAACCAAGAGGAAATGAATTACTCGACATTATTGACAACAAGAGCTTTACTATTCTCAATGATAATACGCCCATCCATTTTCTTATAGTTTTAATACGAAAGAAGCTCTAGATTTTCAATCGCCAGTTCTGATTTTGAGCCCAGTTGTAAATGGACTCTTCTGGAAAACTTTGGGAGTGACCACCTTCCTATCTTAATTGAACTAATAAAGGGACAACTATATAGTGCCCACCAGTAAACGTAAACAATGGATTTTTAAGAAAGCGGACTGGTATTCCTTCGCAGAAGCAGTTGATGACGGAATTAAGAGCAAACCTCTCAAGGATAGAGTTGAATTGAACTGGGGCTCTTTTAAAGAGATGATCTTAAGAGCCAAAAATTATTCCCAAGAGGTAAATTAAGGAAACGGAAACCCTACTTAACAAGTAAATCATCCTTTCTGTAGCCTCTGCTGGAAGATAGAAAAAGAATCTTTGAAAATAGGGACACTGGCAGCAGCAATCATGTAAGGATTGAATTAAACAAAACTAATGCAAAAATAAAAGGATTATATGCACAAACTATGCGGGATAAGTGGAATGAACTGTGCTCAGCTCTTGACTCAAGAACATCTAATGGAAAACTGTGGAAATTTCTGAAAAACATTAGCAAAGGCCCAAAAAAGTAGAACAGTGTAATACGATTCTGAGTGAAGACGGAAAATTGGGAAAATGACAGCAAGCTGCCGATCTATTAGGTTTGCACTATCAGAAAATCAGTAGACTGAATTCACATCGAAAAACAAACATCAAAAATTAGGGCTAATCTATTGTACATGGTTGCCTCAGTGATACCCAAAGAGGGAACCTCCATTTTCAATAAATTTCAAGTGAATGAACTCAGGGGGTGCACAATCGGTGATACTATCAAATAAATCTCCTGGTCCCGATGGTATTCACTGTCAAATGATTGACCATCTTACCGGGGAAAACGAATTTTTTGGGCATCATCAATTGTTCTGGAACAAGGACTTCTTTTTAGACTGGGGGTTTATTCCCATTAAATTCATGATGTTTTCCCTTAAAAAAAAAAAGCCAAAAAGATGGTACCCTGAGAGTTATCGACCCACCTTTAACCATTATTGCTTTCAAAAAAATGGAAAAATGGGTTTTGGAAAACTCACTTTTTTTACCTGCATTCCCACTTTCCCCTTCTCCCCGGGGGACAGTACGGTTTCAGAGAGGGACATAGTACTTTTAAAGATCAAATTCTTTACTTTTGTCAAAAAAGGGTTAGCGATGCTCACAATAGGAAACCTTTTAATCACACTGTTGTGGTTTTTTTTCACATAAGAAACTTTTTACATAGTCTAGAATAATTTTCTTTTTTTATCAAACTGTATAAAATGTTTGGTATTGGAGGGAAAAACCCTACTTGGGTTTTTGATTTTTGAGAAACAGACTTATCAGAGTCAAGTTTAAAAAATTCCCTCTCCAGGGTTTTTTTGTTCTTTCAAGGAGTGCCTCAGGAATCGTTCTAAGCCCCTTAGTTCTAGCTCTACTTTTCAGGCATTGAGGTGTTCCAAGAGGAAAGTGAGGTCGGTGCATTGCGGATGATATGCCAATTTAATTTTTAAAAAACCCCCGGGGGGGGTTTTTTTGGGATTTTTTTTAAGGAAAAATTTCCCTTTTTTTTTTTTTTTCCCCGGAAAAAAACCCCTTTTGGCCCGGGTTTTCCCAAAATTTTTTTTAAAAAAATTTTCCCCTTTTGGGAAAAAGGGGTTTAAAAAAAAATTTTTTTTAAAAAAAAAAGGTTTAAAAATTTTTTTTTTTTAAAAAAATTTTTTTTTTTGGGGGGAAAAGGGGAAAAAAAAAATTTTAAAAAAAAAAATTTTTTCCCAAAAAAATTTTTTAAAAAAAATTTTTCCACCCGGGGTTTTTTTAAAAAAATTTTTGGGGTAAAAATTTTTTTTGGGAAAAATTTTTTTTAAAAAAAAAAAAAATTTTTTTTTTTGGGGAAAAAATTTAAAAAACTTTTTTAAAAATTTTTTTTGGGGGTTTTTAACCCCAAGGGGGGGGCCCCCAAAAAACCCAAAAATTTTTTTTTTCCCCAAAAATTTTTTTTAAAAAAAGGGGGAAAACCGGGAAAAAACTTTTTTTCCCGGAAAAAATTTTTTTTAAAATTAAAATTTCCCCCCCCCCGGGGAAAAAATTTTGGGGTTTTTTTTTAAAACCAAAAAAAAAATTTTTTAAAAAAAATTTTTTTTTTTTTAAAAAAACTTTAAAAAAATTTTTTTAAACCCCGGAAAAAGGAAAAAAAAAAAACCCGGGGAAAAAAAAAAAATTGGGGGAAAAAATTTAAAAAGGGGTTTTTTTGGGGGGGAAAAAATTTTTTGGATTTGGGGTTTTTTTCCAAAAAAAAAAAAAAATTTTTTAAAAAACCAAAAGGTTTTTTTTTTTTTTAGAAAACCGGGGAAATTTTGGGTTTTTTTTCCCTTTTTAAAAATTTTTTCTTTTTTTAAAAAATTAAAAAAAAAAAAAGGGGGGAAAAACCCCCCCAAAAAAAAAAAAATTTTTTTTAATTTTCGGAAAAAAAACCCTTTCCCCCCCCCCAAAAAATTTGGAACCCCCCCCATTTGGTTTTTTTAAAAAATTTTTAAACAAACATATTGATCATATTGTACTAAAGGCAAGAAAACGGCTCAACATCTTGAGATATATCTTGGAACGTGATTTGGGAGCAGATGCTGGCACTCTGAGAAACACGTACATCTCACTAATCAGGCACATCTTGGAGTATGGCGTTCCAGTTTACTGTACCGCCTCTGTTACAAATCTTCAGAAACTTCAAAAGGTTCCAAAACTTGAAAAGGTTTAGCTCAGAGCTGCTCGGATCACCACTAGTCTAAAAAATACTTGTCCCAGAGATATAGTACTTTTCGAGGTGGATTTACAGCCCCTTAGCCTTAGGAGACGTGCATGTCCAACAAAATACTACAACAATCTCAGAAGTCTGGATTCTCGAAATTGTACTTCTGCTTACTTCAAAGACTGATATAATAACCAGAGACTCAGGAGAAACAGTCCCTTCAGCTAAATGGTCTGTTTTAACCTTACTGTGGGTGCTGTGGAACCGCATCACCTATAACAATGTCTTGACCCCGCGGAGGATGATCTTGATGGTGTCTTTTTCCATCCAGAATTGCCAGTACACGTGGATAAACAAACAGACCTTCCTGCCTATCTAAAGCAACTAGCTCTAGAGAGAGTTGGAGGTATACCAATTGACGCCGTTCAGGTTTATACGAATGGCAGTAGAGACGATTATTATCGATCTGGCAGCGGAATTTACATCAAATCGCAAGACCATAACTTAAGAATCCAGATGATTAATTCAGACGGTTGCTCAACTTTTCACAGTGAGCTAATAGCCATTGATGAGGTCCTTGGTTCTTTTGCATCTCTTCCAAATGGAAGAGAGATTTGGATACTGTCTTATAGTAGAAGTGCAATACAGTACTTGTCCTATTGGCAAAGTGTGAGAGATAATGTCGGAGTGTCAATACTCAGCAAAATAAAACGACTTTCCACATCGCATCAGATTCATCTGTAGTGGATTTCCTCTCACGTAGATCTAGAGAGAAATGAGATTACGGACACTTTGGCCAAGGCTGGTGCTTGCAAGGTTCCACAGCTGTCAGCACCACTCATCTTTTTGGAGATTTTCTCTAGAACTAAACACCAGAATTAGACCGCTTGGATTGTCCCCCCAGAGCACCATTGGTATCAGTTCTCTCATCCTGGAGGCTCTCTGGCTCACGGTTTTAAAAGACAGGATCAAACACTTCTAGCCTGCTTTCGAAGTGGTCATCTTAAAACAATGAAATTTTCGGAAGGATTCAAGAGCTTTGATATGTGCAAGAACTGCTCCTCGCCTGCTCACATCCTCGAAATGTCTAGAGCTCACCAAGCAGGATTTAGCACACTATCCCTTGCTGATGCTGAACTTTTTGAAAGTGTGTGAAATCATGGACCTGGTCTAGCACTTCTGGCCAATGGGGGCGTGCAACAACTACTTATCTAGCCAGGCATAGACATTTTTTCCCCATTATTCTAAACTGTGCACTAATTTTTTAAAAACTTCTAATCAGAAAAAAAAATAAGAGTTAGTACTTTTAACAGTTTTAACACGTGCGAAAATATAGAGCAAAAAAAGTGCGAAAAAATAGATTTTTTTTTAATAAATTGAAAAAAATCTCAAAATATTTTAGAGGAATATATATATATATAAGAATGATATTAATCTTAAGAATTTGTTGAACAAAAATACCTCATATTTTCCCTATTTAATATATTTGCATTAGATAGCAATAAAAGCATTATTTTTTTTAACTCTTTATAAAAATATTCTGCATTATTTTATCAAATTTCCATTATTTTTTAAATAAAGATATTTTTACAAATGAAAATAAATTGGTGCCGATTTTTATTTCAGAAAAATTACAAGAATTATAATACATAATTTTGTAACGTTTCATTACCAGCCGTATTTTTTTTAATAAATGAACTCGTATATTTTTATATGATAAATAAATGTTTTAATGTCTGCATTTGAGAGATAAAAGTTAAGTAACAAGTAATAAAGTTTAAAAAAAATTATTTTTCGTTACTTATTGTTTTTAGATTCACATTATAAATTATATGTGATGTTAAGCAGATCGAGGTTCGAGGATTTTATGCTATCAGTCTCAAAGAACTAGACAGTTCTTCAGGAAATTTATTGTAGAAAAACAATCCTTGAAATACAGGATTCAACAGTAATATTCGCAGAATAAATCTCAGATGGCCTTAAAACTTTTTTTGGCCCTCAGATACAACTATCAGCGCCTAAAATACAAGTATGTTTAAAAATTATTCGCAAGCACTCGCTCGTCCTATTTAATAGCTGAAGTTATCACTAATCGCTGGTGAACTCTTCATGGTCAAATCTATACAACGCTTCAACGGTCAAAACAAAATTAACTCAGTTTTGGTGAGTAACTCCTTATTTATAGGCCTCACTGATCTTTCGAGCAAAATCTACTTGCGTCATAGATCGTATATTAGTATATTTCTCCACTAATTATCAGATGAATCCGTACGGTTGTGAACTCGCCAAAAATGGTTGCCAAAGTGGCCGATAAGCCACCAATATGGTCGCCAAAAATGATGCCAACTTTCCTCTATCGCCAAGATTCGCCAAGTTTCCATTGAATCGCCATTATAATGTAAGGATATCTATAATGTAGCTTGCGAATATTACAGTTTTAACATAAAATAAAAGAACATGGAGTAATATAAACGTATTACACATCCAGAAATAAATTATTTACATTGTTTTAAAAATTCATTCCGCAAAATTCGTGACAATATTAAAATCAGTATTTCAAGTAAACTGATTTACCTGAATACTAATTTATATAAGTTAGGATCTTATAATATTTCAAGATAATCTTTGCGTATTTACATAGAATCCATAAATGAATCTGTTACTGCTCTTGAGCATATATAACACACGTAAACATTTTAAATTGATCATTTGATAAAACAGTGTTAAACAGTGTTTGATAAAAATAGTGTGAAAAAGAATTAAAGTAAATCTAATAATACAGTATCATGTTCGTATTTTTTAAAAATAAAATACTGTTTTTTGGCAGTTCTAAATGAAAAAAATATATCAAAAACTTAACGAATGCATTAAATAAACATGAGGTGGGCTTTTTTTTTTCAAAAGAAGAATTTTTTTATTTTTTACTTAAAAACCTCCTTTGAAAGTAATTTTTTTTGCTAATACACAAATCAACAGAATAATGGGATCCTCTTTTTTTTATGTAATAACTTGGAATTTTATACTTTTTATAGGAAAAAAACTACATTTCTTGTTTGTATTTTCATTTTTTACGTTATTTTTGTTGCGAAGTAGAGAAAAAAAGTGTTTGTGTGAAATAATATTTATTATGGCACTGTTTAATAGCTTTGCTCTTATATTCTCTAGTAAAAAATAAAATTTAAAAAATTTTTTAAAAAAACCAATGCATGATTCTGACAAAAGAAAAAAACGAATATCCGATGTACATACAGTATGTAGAGCTTTAGAATTTTTCTTTTCTTCTTTTTTTATCAAAGTCTAAGCAATAAATACTTCATATTTATTTCTTCCAAAACGTAATATAAGGTCTATGTAAAGCTTTAGAATCTTTTTTTTTCCTTGAATTTTTTCCCTAAGTAACGGAAAAAAACATTTCTTATTCCTTTTTTCGAATGATTCTAAAACTGAAACGAAATTTTTCATTCACACTGCATCTATGATATTAAGCAATCTTTAGAAAAGGGGTCAAAAAATGAGAGAAAAAAATTGTAGGATTCAAAGGGAGAGGAAACTCATATTTTTGGATTGCAATATATTCGGGAAAACATACTGAAAGTGAAACCTAGGCTCTAAAACTACTTCTGAGTGGAAAATTTATGACTTTGATAAAAGTCCACTTTTGGTCAAAGATTTTGGAGATCAATGGTGTAAACCCGATACCAAGAAAATACAACATATGTCATCTTGTAATATTTTAAATTAAAACTGAAAACTACCTCTCTGTATACTTGATAATAATTTTATCAACTCTAGAAAAAAGATTCTTAGTTGTATATAATTTTAAGAATATTTTAATTAAAAATTAACATCCCTGAAAGTCTTTTTTTTTTTCGCTTAGGCTATGTGAATTCCTTTGCAAAATAATCTTATAAAAATAATATTTGCATATCTATTCCATAGAAATGAATTAAGGTATCCGACTACATTCGGAACCATGATATTAAAAAAGCACATAAATGTATAATTTTTTATGATATTTAGGGTCACTTAGATTACAATACATGTATAAAATTGTTTTAAGGACATTATGACCAAAAAAAATATTTAAATAAACTATTTTGCCAAAAAATTAACTTAGAATAACCTTTTTTCCAAATGTTCTCCTTTTGTAAAAAATGCTTCTATTGTATTAATATTTTGCCTGTATATAGCTCAAACCTCTGTACAGAAGCTCAACTACGATTTTTGAAAACTCAAATTATTTTCAGAGTTACAACCATTTGAAATAATTATCGGCGTATTTTCTTAAAATTTCTCCCTTCTGTTTTGGTAAAACATGGATAAACCTACTTCCAAGTTGTGCATTTCAAAAATTCTAGTTGAGCCTCTGTACAGAGGTCTGAGCTATATACAGGCAAAATATTAATACAATAGAAGCATTTTTTGTAAAAGGAGAACATTTGGAAATAAGGTTATTCTAAGTTAATTTTTTGCCAAAATATTGTATTTAAATAAATTTTTTTTGTCATAATGTCCTTAAAACAATTTTATACATGTATTCTAATCTAAGTGACACTAAATATCATAAATATTATCCATTTACACGCTTTTGAAAAATCACGGTTCCGAACGTAGTCGGATACCTTAACACAATACACAAAGGTTGTTTTGATTTTTACGATGCGTACAAATTCATGAAATTGATTAAAAGTGTTACTTTTATGAACACATTGTAGTATTTGAACAAAAAATGTCTTGTATTTTAGCATAGATTAACTCTGTTTTTTATTTCCAGATAATGGGGCAAAACCGAACTGCAAAAGAATCTGAAAGAATTTTTGTGCAGAAGGATTTAAGAAAAATGGACGACTGATATTTCATAAGCGACTTTTTCTCATCTTATGTGAGTAAATTTTTCGGTACTTACACGCATTATATACCGTCGACTAATTTCGTCAAATCTCAAGACGTCACCAATTCAAAAATGTTGCCAAATGCTGTCATCTTTACTGTTATTGTATTTGAACTTTCGAGGAAACGGTCTCTCTATTTACAGCACATCACAGATTTGGCGACGTGTTTTGTTTTGACAAAATTGGTTGACAGCATAATTCGTCAGTATTAATATTTCATATATGAAATTTTAATTTATTAAATTTAACTTGAATTAGAAAATCTTCCTTTCGAAGTATAAATATTTTACTGTCATCCACCATAAATTACCATAAATCAAAAATAGCTGATCCAGAATACCATAAAAATATTCGACTGCAACTGATAACAAATAAAGTGTAACGTGCTGGTATTTCGTATGGATTCAATAGCTTTTATTTTATTGAACTGAGAAAGTCTTAGAGAACTAAATATACTAATAGGTACATAGTTATCAACTGTCAATATTTATTGTTAAAAATAATCGGATTATGTATTTATTCTTTTACAATAATAAAGATTTTTTATACAAAATCTCAATTATCAAAACTAATATGTTACATGAAAAATTTTAATCATCTTTTAATATTGTATTCCACGTCGTAATAACTTTTCTAGTTTTATTAAATGCGAAAAATATCAAAAATACTTCAAACAATTTTTGAAATACAGTTTTTTTTTATTTAAAAAAGAATTGGAAGTAACAGTTCAATGATAACCGAGTTTTACAGCTTATGATGTAAAAATATTAAAAACAGTTTCCTTTAAACAATTAAAATCACCCGCTGTTTTTTTTCCATTCGAAATTAATAAACATCATTTTTTCTGAAGTTATATCTGGCATTGCGAAATTCTCAGTTGATTATTTTAGACACAGATCAAAACAGAGCAACATTAAAAATAGCTTCTTTTAAAGATAATGATGTAATAAAGTAAATGAATCTGGATTCTAAGAAATTCGAAACCTTAGAATATTTCGGAACGAAGAAAAAACAGTTTAAAGAGAACTACTTTTCTTTAACGACTGAACTCATATTTCAAGATCATTATGTTTTAGAATTCTAGAGGAAACTAAAAACATAATGAGTCATTTTGTTGTTATTCTGTAAATGCTCGCGGCAAAACTACACAATTTAAGAAAAACAATCTTTGGAAAATTTAATGATTCCGTTTTTAGTTTTATTTACAATATAAAAGGACAATTCTATCTACCGTTTATTCGTATGGAATGTATTTATAGATGAGTAACAAAAAGCTGGAAAACTTTGAGGAAAATTCATCACGTGGTTACCATGGTAACGCATTGAAAATATCAGGCAATGTTTTGAACAAGAGGTCCAAAATTAAGGCTCTTATAGTACTTAAAAACGCAGGGTTTTTCGTAATTCCTCCAACATTTCGAAACGCTATAGTAAACAAGTAATATAAAAAAAAATTAAGTCAATTCTTACTTAGGTCAACAAAGAAAAATTTTATTTTAGCTACTTTTTATTAAATAGTTACAATTAATATAAATATGTACATACATATGACAGAATCACAACATTAGGTGGTAATTCATTTTTATTAATTATCATTAAAGTATCGTATTGTCATCCCAAACAATAGTGTATATAAAATTTCAGTTCAACTGAATGTTTTCAAACGTGAGAAAAAAAACTTTTTCAAGTTTTGACACAAGTCGCCAAAAATGATGCCAACGTGGCTATATTTGTAATTCTTTAAATAATTAGTTTTAATCATTTAATTTTTATTAATTATAATTAAATTATTGTATTGTCATCCAAAATAATCGTGTATATTAAATTTCAGCTCAATTGAGTGCTCTAAAATGTATTTTATTAACGATTGAAAATTCCACCGAGATAAATAAATAAATATATAGAGGGTGTGAGTTAATAGAAGGAATTGAAAAACTAAGACGAATACGGGAAAAAAGATCTTTTAAAAGAACAGAGAAACATTTTAAGTTTTATTTGCTTACTTTACAGATGTTCTATGCGTGTAACTTTGGTTACATGGCATACATCAATATAATAAACCAGTTCCTGCCACACTCAACATGGTACTATCAATGTTATTGACAGCATGTGTTATCCGAAAACATGGTTTTTGCATAAGACCATGTTTTCGCACCCCTTTTGCTGGTAATGCTGCAGAACTACATGAAAGGATAACACGTGCTGTCAATAACTTTATTAGTACCATGTTGGGTGAGTATGGCAGGAACTGGACTATCGCATTCATGTATGCCGTGTAACCAAAGAGAGTTTCACACAGAACACCTGTAAGGTATGTGAATAAAACTTGAATTGTTTCTGTATTCTTTCAATTGTTCTTTTTTGCTGTATTCATCTTAAAGTGTTTTTACTATAGCGCTTCGAAACCTTGGAGGGAATTATGAATAACTCTATGTCAGGGGTGGGCAGACTTTTCCTTGGTATTGACTACTTCTAATATTTACGAAGTATTATAATCCACCTAGTGGTATAAATGTGGTGAGCCAAAAAAAAAAAAAATGTCTACGATATTTATAAAAACTTAATAATAAATATGGAATATGTACTTACCTACATAACTACAAAAACAAAAAAAAAAAGAGAAAGAAAACAAAAAGAAATTTACAATTTTAAAACCACGTTTGAAGCAAGACACAAGATACAAACATAATAATAATAGCTACAAATTTCTACTTTTACTATAATAACACAAAATTTTCAAGTTGAACATTTGAACAACTATGAGCGACTGCTAGATCGTGGACGTTTTCAATGCAGCGAGCAGCGAATGTACGTGTACAGAGGAATCTGTAACAGTTCGTGTTATACTTGACATGTTCGCTTCTGGTTGTCCTGCCATCGCGAGACGTAACGTCAACACAAGAATCCAATCTTGTGGAAACGTGGGGTAATGTTTCAGTTGCCAACCCCGTGTTATCGCAGGAAGAGTTGATCAATGTTTTTTTCCTTTTAGTCGGTGTCTGTTTCTACGGCTGGCATCGTGGTGATCGTTTTTACCCCCCTATAGAGGCAGGGAATCTGTCAAGCGCCATTGTGCACTTCCAATAATAGTACATGTTTGGTCTACACATAGTTGCATGGATTGTGAAAAGCCGATTCTCCAGTCTAACTGGCGTCGGTGTTTCACAAATACATTTCTTTTAGTATGTGCGTCTTAGGTCTTAGAGGAGACGGTCACTTCAAAATGTCTCGGCGGTCCACTGGTCGATCGCGATCGTCTTACTGCCCACCCTGGCCCTATGTGAATAATATAAATCATTCATAATTACTTTTATACTTAATTGGTAAGCGTATTTTCATCAGGGACGTATTGAGACTCCTTGCAGTCCTGAGACCAGATAAATCTTTTTGAGGCTTTGGGCCCCTGTGCAAAAGTAAGCCCTACCTGAGATCTTTAAAAGTAGACCGTATATAGCATGCATTGTCAAATACTCGTTCAAACGGTAATTTTAAACAAATAAATGTGCACGACTCACAATCTCAAAAATCTAGGCATAAACCGTCTCGACCGATGGCCGCATTTGGACTAAATGAGTGGAATGATTGCTTATGGTATTAGGCCTAGGTCTAGATATGTGTGGACAATAGTCATCACATAATAATACAATCTTACCACTTTTGCCAGTTGACATTCAATTTTTAATTTCCTGTTTTTCGGAGAATATGAACGGAAATAATATATATTTGACCGTTAAAATTATTCGGATCATGATCTTATTAAGACAGAGTCGAGAACGGAACGAGGCCCTGGGCCCATGCCTTAAGACGTCCCAGATTTTCATGGTAATTAAGAACAACCAATTTAATAAATAAAATTATTTTACTGTTTGCCTAAAATAATCATATGGTCAATACCGCGACTATAAAGTTTTATTTAAATATTTTTCTCAAAAAAAAAATAATAATAATAATAATAACTTATTACTTTTATTGTTGGCTCATTTTTGGTTAGATCTATACTCTATTTAAGAAACGTAACTTAAATCAATAGTGTTTTATACACCAACTATCTAATTCTGGGATGAAAGAGAAAGTTATTTGTGAAATATATTTACCAAAAATAAATTCAAAATAAACTAAAAATTTTATTTAACGGATAATATATGTTACTTATTCAAACCTTAAGGCATCGGGTATTGCTCCAAAACTATTATTAAACACATGTACTAGGAAGAAATCCAGTTAAAGAGAAACGGACAATCGCAATTTCTAAGCTATTTCAAACTTCGAAACTAGTTTCTAAACTGTAATCGAATAGTTAATGATATAGTTAGTAATCTTCGCACGATTTAAATCGTACGCTAGAGATTCGAACTTGAGCGGCAGGCAATCGCTTTGATGTTTTATTTTGCCTGGTATCTTATTTAAGTTAGTACAACATAACATTCTGCGTTCTGATTATATAATTCTAAAGAAGAATGAAAGTTTTTGGAATACCTTGTGTCATGCATTTAGTTGTTAGATATGGAAAACAAGTATCGGAATGTTTCTAAAAAGAAATTCTAATACTGAAAATGTTTCGAACTACTTTGAATGTAAGAGTTGAATTTCTGTCTTATAGATAAGCATATTTGCAAATTTATTCCTTCATTTTTAGTAAATATAGAGAATATTACCATATCATTACCTATTACCATATTGAAATTTAGGCTTAACATTTGAAAATGTTTGTTTGTTTTTTAAATTAAAACCTCTGAACAATGTGAGAAGACATAGACTAATTTATTTTGACAGAATCTTATAGTAACAAAATTAACAATTTTTCACTATGCTTATTTTGTTGAATACTAAATTTTAATTTTCATTTAGTGGCATTAATTTAGATATCTACGCTCATTTCATTGATAATTTAAATATTTTTCTTTTTTATTATCCTAAGGGGACATATTATCCTAAAAATGACTAAAACATCGAATTTTTTTATTACCTCATTGTAATTGTTCGACTTTTCTAAATACGTGTATAAAATTTAGTAGCTTTAATTACATTGCTTAGCCAGTTATTCAACTTTTTTTTAACAACATATCAATGTGAAAACCTAAACTAGAACACGTTAAGTCCTCATTTAGCTCTTTCATGACTTTAAATGGGTTTTTCTTAGGATTTTATATTTCACGATGATCGTGTATTTAAAATGCTAACGGTTCTTTTTTGTATTTAATGCAAAGTTTTGAAACCTTTTCTGGTTGTTTTGTATAATATGTTTGATGAACCTATATGCAGGAAATAAGGATTTTTGTGAATAGTTATTTTTTTAAAAAAATCACCGATGTTATAGATAAATCTGTATTTTTACAGTTTTTTTATAGTATCCGACCCGAAAAAAATTGTAAAAATAAAAGTACCACTCATAATACCAATCCCATACCCAGAATTGGGAGAAACAAGTCCCAGAATATTAAAAAAAATGTTAAAAAATATTAAAATTTGTAGAAGCAGTAAAAATTTTAAAATCTTGCAATATGTTTTTAAAAGTTACAATTTAAAATAATAGTTTGTTTAAAAAAAAAGTGTTTTTCTTCTAAAACGTATATTTCATGTGTGTTCAAACAGGATGTATGTAAACATTTTCAAATAAATATTTAAATAACAAAAAATTGTGCACACCAAGGGTGTCAAACTCAAAGGCTAAACTTGGGCCAAAAAAATTTTAACTTTAGGGGGGCATAAAAAAAATCAATATTCATAGAAACGTTTATTTCGAATAATACATTATTATAAACCTATAAAAAGAACAAGAAAAATTATTGTTTACGTCCTGGCACTTGACATTTCTTCTCTGATACTATCTTTCCTATTTTTAGAAAAATTTTCCTATTTTCTTATATATTATTGTGTGCCAATATATTGGCCGGCCCGCAAAGATGTTCGCTGGGGGCCGCGGAGTTTGACACCCCTGGTGTACAGGGTACCATGTTCCCTTAATAAACGTGACTGATCAACAATAATAATAAGTTACCGTTTAAATTTTATTATGAAATTATAATTTAACATATATGTTTTGGATATATTTGGCCAACAACAACAAAAAAAGAACGTACAAACATATAAATTGTGGATAAAAAATGCAGCTAAAAACAAGTAATATAAAAAAAATTGTCAATTCCTAATTAATTTAATTAATTATAATTAAATTATCGTATTTTTACCCAAAACAATAGTGTATAGAAAATTTCAGCTCAAAGAAGCGCTTTAAAATGTGAGAAAAAACCTTTTCAAGTTTTGACACAAGTCGCCAAAAATGATGCCAACGTAGCTGTATTTGTAATTCTTTAAATAATTAGTTTTAATCAATTAATTTTTATTAATTATAATTAAATTATATTGTATTGTCATCCAAAATAATCATGCATATAAAATTTCAGCTCAAAATTGAGCGCTTTAAAATGTATTTTATTAGCGATTGAAAATTCCACCAAGATAAATAAGTAAATAAATAAATAAATAGAGAGTGCGGCCTAATAGTAGGAATTGAAGAACCTACAAACATATCAATTGCGGATAAAAAAGAGTTACATGGCATTTTGTCCAGTAATTAGTACAATAGGGATAAACTTATATCATTCCTTTTGACAGAAATAAATTCTTTATGTGTACGAGTTATCCTGTATTTTTTTTTTATGAGAGAGAGATGGAAACCCCCCAAAAAAGAAAAGACTTGGTTCATTTTCAGTCGAATTCCTTCACCTGTGTGGTACTGAAAAACCAGAAATGGACAAAGTAAATATAACGCAACTTGCTGGGGTCTCCAGAGCCATATAATTCTTCCCTGTTTCTATTTCCGAGTTTCTTCTTATATCTCAGAGAGAAGAATATATATTTTAGCTCCCCAAAGCAGAAAAAAATAAGGAAAAACCTTTCATTGTCATTTTGGTCTCTGGCGGGTGCTTTAAGCAACTTAGATTTTATTTTCTTTCGTTTTTTTTCTTTTGTTTTGTTTGATTTTTCTTTTTTTTTTTTTTTTTCATTTTTAAATCTTTTGTGAGGTTGCCCTTTGGCGTGGCTGACAACGCTTTGTGATCAATGATGAGGCTTTATTGTATTGTAAATTGAAGATTTCTGCCGTTCGTTCTATTTATCACGCTTATTTCCTCTTATAGGTCTCATTGGGAGGGAGGTTTTAAAAATTTTTGAATCAATAGCACGCAATTGATAGGTATAAATTGTTACCTATTTATTTATTTATTTTTCTCTCATTGATATTCAGGTAGGATATCAAAGAATTCTTCCCCGTCCTTTTCTTTTTTTTAAACATTCCCTCGTGGGACTGTTCGTGAAATTTAAACTTTGAATATGGTAATATGAAGGAATATTATTTCAACTTGTATCAATAAAACCTTCTGTCCGGAATTCATTTGATTTTCTTCTGAAGTTTTTCAGTTTCAGAGTTAAAGTTGTTAGCTTCGTATTTTTGAAAGAAATTCTTTATGGAATAAAAACGAAGAAATATCCATATTTCTTTTTCATGTTCGCAAAGGTTTGTATTTCAAAACTTTTCTTAATGCAACGTCTAAAATAACTTGAATATATAGTTAAAAGCATATAAAATGGCAGGAAATTGATTTTTAAAACAGAACAAATAAAAAGCAGAGAATTCACGTGTATGCTTCTTTATTAGAAAATGTACATATTTATTCTTTTGATTTCTAAATTTATTTATCTTAATACGATTCTCATTGACAATTTATAATTAAAATTTTAATAATGGTGTTTTCCTGCTCAGAGTTGATAATTTGAAAATATTGTTGTGTGTATTTTTAAGTTGACTTATTGCCACGATAGCCGAGGGGTCAAGATCACGAACTCGTGGTCAGCTAGTCATGAGAGTGAGCCCTGGTGGCTCTGAAGACCCGCCGTGTAGAGAAGCTGATGAAAATTAAATCTGTAGAGGCCTTTAAGTCCTCACACTAACGTGGCGTGAATGCTTGGAGACTAGGTGCCAGCTCAGGGGTCTCCCTCGCCATTTGACAAGGGTCGAAATTACATGGTCCGTTGCCAAAAGCTTTCAAGTTGCTTAAGAGGGCGACGCTGATATTTAAAAAAAAATCAATACATTAATCATTTTAAAATGATCAAAATTCAACTAAATTTTCTTAAGCAAAATTTAACTCTGATCGTTAACTTAAATTAAATAACCAAAGTAACATTTTAAATTTATTCCAAATTATTTTTACATCCCATAGAAACAGGGACGTCTTAAGATTTCTTGAGGCCCTGAGTCCCCACACAAATATAGGCCCGACCTATGACTCTTAAAAGTAAACAGTACATAGCATACGTTGTCTAATACTCGTACGAACAATGACCCGAAACAAATAAATGTGCATGATACAATCGCACATACCAATTCGACCGACTGCCGCCTTTTGACTGAATGAATAATGATAGTGTATAGTAGTAGGCCTCGGCCTGTACTTGAACGCCGGTCATCACATGTAGCCAGTTGACATATCGTCCAAAAATCCCAGTTTTTCGGAGAATTCAACCGGAAATAACATTTGACCGTTGTAAATATTCGAATCATCTTCTTAAGGCTGAGTCGAAAACGAGTGAGGCCCTGGGCCTGGGCTCAGTTGGCCCATGCCTCAAGACGTCCCTGCTTAGGGGCTACTATTTGAATTTCAATTTTTAATCCCACTTTTAGCTTGTTTTTAGAGATTTAGAGAACACTCTTCGTTTTTGAATAAATAATTTGTATTATATATATGTAAATAAATAATCATGCACTAAATTGCCGTAAATCTAAAAAGGCGAAGCAATAAATAGAAGTATGACAATGCAGCATTTGTCAAAAATAAAATAGCTTCAGCAGTACAATAGCAAAAAAAAAAAAAACCTTAGGTCTTAGAGGAACTAAGATAATGAGGTTAAACAATTTACATGAGCTTATTTCAATTTCCTTTTTCATACAATTAACTACATTATATTCTTTACGGAGTAAAAAAGGGAAGAACTTTCCGATTGCGCATGGTTTTTTATAAATAAAATGAGCATTACTGTTGGAAAATATTATAGTTCTCTCTCTCTCTCTGCAGAACACAAACAATTAGAGACCGCTAACCAAAATGAGTTCAACGTCATCACGACTCTTCATGAATATTTCAGACTCATCAGAAAGCAAACTATTCCAATCAACTCTAGATTTAAAAATGCAGCAACTCCGATGAATAATATCCTCAGAGAAATACCTTTCCTTCGATAGACAACGCCATTGGCATGAACGATCGGAGAAACTGCTCAGCGATGACAAAAGATAGATGCACTTCATTAATTCCCAATTAATAGCGACAGATGCAACAAATCCCAGTAGAGGTCGCTACGTTCCGATTACGTAACGTGCGGTCTTTGTTCGCGACTGTTGCCACACTGAAGTGTTAAAAAGGTAGTAGAATTCCGAATTCGATTCAGATTTAATTCTTGCTTCTGCTCGATTTATCTTCTCGATTTACGAGATCGTTAAAACGGCAGACGAGAGTTCTTTATAATGGAAAAATCAATATGGCAACGATTTTAAC
This sequence comes from Trichonephila inaurata madagascariensis, assembly GCA_019973955.1. Classification (NCBI taxonomy): domain Eukaryota; kingdom Metazoa; phylum Arthropoda; class Arachnida; order Araneae; family Nephilidae; genus Trichonephila; species Trichonephila inaurata. The sequence continues at coordinate 381,698 of BMAV01013756.1, read as the reverse complement.
TCGGCGAAGGTAAATTCTCGTGTGGTTCGCACGGTCCTTGGTATTGATCTGTGTCCATTAAATAGTGCTGTTTTGATTTATCTTTTGAAAGAGAACACCGAACTGAATATCGATTTATAAGCTCATCGGAATGTAGTCAACGGTTATTATTAAATAGTTGTTCGCGAAAATGATTGCGCATCATTCTGTGGGAAATAGCCATTAGATGGTCTGTTTTCGAAGGAAAAATTCTGTGTTTGGAATGACTCGCGGCTGGTATTGGGCCATTATGTGAACGAAATGTATTTGTAATAAAAAAATAAAACTGGGTGTATATCGAGAAAAAGTGAACACATTTTTTTTCCTGAAGCTATAAAGTATTTTGGTATAACAAGCTATGAAAAAGTACTTGATAAAAAAAATTTAAAACAGTGTCCTTATGTGTATTAAGTGATAACTATTTCATTCTTTAATTTAGTATGTAATCAAAATATTTGTTAAGTAGTGATTAATTTACTACGAATATAACTGTATTTATTGTTTTTACCAACAATAATAAAATTTAACTCAGGGTCGTTTTAAGGCATATGCCAACTGGTCCCGGATCCAAGGCCTCGGTCTCGGAAAAGGGCTTCGTTTTGTTCTCGATCGGCATCAGTAAGATCATAATCTGAATGCTTTTAATCTTCAAATGGGTACTCACACGTATTATGGCAACCTTTTGGCGACACTATATGAAACGAAGCACATGGTTGGCAATTCAGCTCATACGACACACAGAAAATCGGGGTTACCAACTTGGCGAGTTATTAATAGAGTTGGCGATTATTGCGATAATACGTAAGTACCGTCAAATGTTAATAATAGGCATAATTTCTGAAAAGCTGAAAATTTCGAACTAGATACTAACTGGTAACTCTGGGAAGACTACAATTTAAATTGCATTAAAATGTAATGCAAACTTTGCGAATTTAGGATGTAGAAAACAAATTTTCTAACAAAGCTTCATTTTATTAAGGATTGATTTTGTTGAACTTTACACGTATGCGCATTAAATTGGATAAGAGGGTCACAGGTGAGGCATATTTTTGCCTAGAGTCCTAGGATCTCAAGAAGTCTTAAGACGTTATTGACGTAACTGTGTTTCCTTGGTAGGGTTTTTTCCCGGCACAAATTATGCTAAAGCTAAAAAATACGGAATAAATTTCCAGGCAGAAGATAAATATTGTTTACTTTATTTGTGGGAGAATCAAAATTCTAAGTCAGGTACATGGATTTAGCTTTTGCCATATTTATTTATTAATATACTTACGCAATTCATTTTAATTTAAGGATGAATGTTTCATTCGTAATTAAAATAGGCGAATAAATTTTCTTATATTTCATAGTTATTATAAAAATGTTATATTATAAATAAAAAGCTAATTTTAATCTAAGTGTTGAGAAATGACATCCCGAAAAAAAAAAGAATAAATAAAAGTTTAATTTGATGTGTTATTGAAATATTTTTATATTGATGGCTATTTAATTCATAACGTTATTGAAAATAGTTCTATGCACACTTTACATCAAAATCTCAAATAATTTGCTTTCGAATTCATCTCTTCCATACCTATAATTACTGCATAGATTAATTTTAATTACTGTACAATCAGTATAATACTAAATATACAAAAACTAATTTATATTTGTGAGTCAATTCTAACTGCTGGTATGAATAAATGTATGGTTATATGCATGTATAAATTTTTAAAAAAAAATCAGATATTTCTTTATTTTTGTATTATATTCATATATATACAAATATACTTTTATTGAAAATAAAAACATATTTGTATTTATGTATAAGTATAGCGAAAACATGCATGTACAATTCATAGTACACAAGCCGTTATACGCTAGAATACATTTTTTCACGAACTTAATCTGAATATGTTAATTAATTTCTGCATTTGATATGTTTAGTAAATAGGCTTGTTTTTATTTCTATGAAATAGCTCTCTATAAGGTTTAATATAAAATTAAAACACTGTAAAATGTCAAAAGAATGACATTGAGTTTTTAATTTAAGTAAACTTGAATGTTTAATAAGTGGGGATTATTTAATAATAAAACCTGTCAAAATCCATTGCATTAGCGCATTTTTGGCAAGATTTTTTTCTAGAAAAATAAATTATTAATGGCACACTAAATGTTTAACGCAAAGATAGGCGATGGTATTCACCGTATATAAATGATTCTAAGCCGAAATCATTCTATAAAAATAGCTTTTACAACTCTAATTCTTTTAACAAATGAAACCCTCTGTGGGCTTTGCTCTCTTAACTGCCCCTAAATGAAACATTACGCGATTTTTTAAGGAATCAAGCAATAATAAATAACTTAAAAGCCCTGTTAGCGCTAAACAAACTATAAACCTATCAATTCATCCAAAAATAAAGGGACAATTACGCAACAGAGACATCTAAGTTAAGACTTTAAAATTCCCAAATCCTCGTGGATTGAAACCATCTAAACAGTCTCCATAACTTATTTTAAAGATGGCTGCCTGAGGCATCAATACTTTTTCCACCAAAAACTCCAATTTACTCTAACGCATTTCCAGAGACCGATTAAATCTTTAATAAATCTTCTTTTCAAGCCCGATACGGTTCTTTTTAATCCAACATGAAATCGAAGGTAGTGGCAGAGGGAGCTACAGGGGGTGGAAGGTAGGTAAAGATCCTACATTTATGTGTACCAAAAGAGGTTCTCCCATAAGACGTTACCAAGATGAGCAAAGCAGTAATCTTGGCAGCTAAGACCGCCAATTTATTGGATGAAACTATCGACATTGGAAGAGCCTGCTATCTCTAATTCCTTGTCATTTAGGTAACTTTTATCTTTATCTATTTTTATTTCTCTGGTTTTTAAGGTTCTTTTTTTCTTTTTCTTCCATGTATGGTGGATAGTGGTGGTCCCTACACACTAATTACGATGCTGTGAAACCGCTAAAGGGGTGTAAAGGGATGGGGCTGGGGGGCGATCGATAAATAAAATCTCATTTACCTACGATCGTCTGTTAAGGGGAAAAGTCGTTTGGGACATCACTTTTCCAAGTCGGGGCTCGATATTGTCGGTTATTAACAAAGAACAATCTAATCAGGTCAATGGCGAGCTAAGAATTTTGGAATTCCTGGTGATGATGTTTATCGTTAAGTTAATTTTTAATTTAATGATCTATAAAGTTTGGAATAATAAGTTAATTGGATAATTAATGTAGGAAAATTAAAATATGGTGGAGGAGTTTTGTGTAATTGTTGGAATCTGGATGGATGTGAGTTTTGTAATGGTTCATGAGGTTAGCGTTAGTAATTTGGTTAAAATGTAAGAACAGGAAATTTATGATAAAGTAAGAGAAGTTAAATAAGATTTGCATCAATGTTTTAAGCATATATGCATATAATAAAAAAAAGGATAAAGAAAAGTATGTGGAGTTAATAATTTAATTTATATGTCTTTCCTATCATCAAAAAAGGTTTATATCAGCTTGTATTCTTTATTTATTATTACAGTAGCCAACTATAACAATGGAGTATCCGCGGGGTCTATCTTCTCTAATTTGAGTTTTTTTTCGTCCAGCCAAATTGGCTCTTAGAGGGAGAACAACTCCACTCCGCAAAGGAACGTTACTACTTAATAGCGTATAAACAGTTAGTAGAAAAGAGAATTTTTTTTGTGGACAATATAGCCACACTAGTGAGTTTCAGAATTGTAGTCGCTTAGCTATCAGAAGATATTGGAGGATTTCTCTCTGGCGAGTTTCAGAGCTTGCATATCATTTAAGATAAGTATCCTTTATTTCTTACTATTTGGTTTGTCTTGTCAGCACATCGCGTAATCGGGTCTAAAGTTTAAATTAATAAAAGGGGATTATTATGCATCTATTTGTTATCATGCTATGTCCAAACTAATTGCTTCTCAATCTCTACTGCGTTCTTATTCCTCCCTCCCCCTTCCTCTCCCTGTGGAAGCTCAACGATCAGCGAGATCTCTACCTCAACTAACCCAAGGAGAAGGTACCACAAAAAATTACTTCATTTATATAAACAGGATTTTGTTTTCCGTATAGCAGACCAAGATACAACTAAAGGTATCCGATTACCCCGAAATTTTGAATTTTGACGAAAATTGACAATTTTTTTTTATGATTTTATTTTATATACCATCTTATTAGATTTATAAAAATACCAAATTTATTATTTTGCATTCACTAGAACAAAAACTACAAGTGTTTTAATATAAGCAAATGCCACTACTTTGAAGCAAGATGTCATACTTTAAAATGCACTTTATTCGAAATGTGTATTTTTTAAAAAAATGCTCAAACGGAGACGGCGATTGCTCAAATGCACATATTATTAAGTTATAAGCACTTAATTTTGGTATTATGAAAGAAGTGATAATTAACATTTTCGACGGGGCTAATTTCTATCAGAAATTGCTGTTTTCGAGATGGGAGTTTCAGCTACGGTACCCTCCCCTTTTTTTTTTTTACGATTAATACTTCTATATTTCTTCGAGAAATGGCAACAAGTTTAAAAATTGTTCACATGCCGAGCTGTAGAGATTTTTTCATGAAGAAATAAAATATGAAAGAGGAAATTTTATGAATCTCGCTCGATTGAAAACAAGAAATTTCAAGTGATTGACGTTTTTACATTTTGACGAATCACAGAATTCAGAAAGTAATTGAGAAGAAAAGATATTTCTTGGTTGGAGATTTTTGAACCCAGACCTTTCCTTTCGGTTGAAATGTCAACCGCTTGTCATGTAAAAGACTATCAGATTATTGTATCCCTGCGCTCTCCCATTTCTTTTCGAAATAAACAATACAATAGAAAATTAAAAATTAATTGCAGCAGAGACGTCTCTACAGAAATCCCCGATTTAACAACTTTCATTAAAAGACAATTATTCGGCATTCTCAATCGGTAAGAATTTTCCTCTGAAATTGGAACTCGTTATTTTCATCCTTCTCAGTGGAACTTCATTTCGTCGACAAACAAGCTTTCCTTTTACACTGAAGACTTATATAAATATCACGTTAAAACTTTTCTTCTCAAAACTGATTAATTTTTTTCTGAAAAATATCATCTTGCTTTATTACATAATAATGTATGTCTGAATAAACTGAGGTTTCTTAAGTATAAAAATACCATTGGTAATTAACAGCAATAACTCACGCGCTTGCCATAACAAATATAGTGTTCGTTCGCCTATCCACCGATTCACTGGTGGGAGAGTACTGTAGCGGTATCTTCATAAGCCAGTAACAGCCACCGCACAGAGGTGATCCTTTTATCGAGAAGTTATGTTACCTGATTTCGGATCCATAGGTCACGGGTTCTGTCCTCCGGATTGACGACACCACACATGTTACAAAAACAAAATTTATTTCAGTTTAAATTTTAAAAATTAAGAAATGAATTGTTTTCCGAAATCAAGTATCAAAAAAAAAGAAATCAAGTTTAAATAAAGTAAATTATAATTTTAAAAAATATATTTTATGATAGTGATGTAGTATAAAATTTAGCAAATGAATTGGGATGCTGTAAAATTTACTGTCATTTCGGATGAATAGATTGAATGTGCAAAAATTAAATAAAACTTAATGTCAGCCTATTGTTTAGTAAAGAAAAAGGTATTATACATTTCAAAATGACATGATATGCTTTTCTGCAATGTTATTTATATAAATAGCATTTTATTTGCCAGTTTAACGAACTCTTGTTCTTAAAAAGACTACATGATTTTTGTGTGGTAAATTTTTTCTATTTAAAAAAATGTTGTTTTGATAGAATTGTAAGTCTATTATTAACCAAATTGTATTTTGTCGTTATTTGTTTATTTTTATATTTTGTTCGTTAAAAAAAACTACATGATTTTTGTGTGGTAAATTTTTTATTTAAAAAATGTTTGGATAAAATCGTACGTCTGTTATTAACTAAATTGTATTTTGCCGTTAATTGTTTATTTTTTTGTTCAGCCATATACTATATAACTACTCAATTCTTATTACTGTTTACAATTTCTATTCAATATGTATTCTATATAAAATAATTATTTTGTTGTCATGCTACTTACCTACGCCTTCACTGCGCATTAATCCTTTGTGCGATGGTAACATGTTGCGTTTTCAAAGTTGTTTGTGTTATAGAATCTCTGTGGAAAAGGTTCAGTTGCTGTTCTGTCTCTCGTTTGGGGAAGTTCACAACACAAAGCTGCTGTCACATGATATTAGCTTTCTTCGCAAAATTAAAACTGTTGAGTTTTAATTTCAAGAGTCTTTTTTTTCAGCTCCGTGTAATGGACAGATATTTATTTTGAAAGCGTTGAATATTTTTAAATTCGAGTGTTAAGAATTTCTTTTAAAATTTAGTTGTTTAGTAAATACATTAACATGTAAGTTTCAAGACCTTTTTGGTATTTACTTGAATTTTTTTTTGAAAAATGTCTTTTACGCTTAGTATTAAATTATAAAATTGTGAAAGATTATCCAATTAGAATTACTGTGTGCGTAATATGCTATTTTTTACTATATAATTGTTCCTAAGCGAACGCCATACATTTTGGTTCCCAAATTATGTATTTCTGATCATTACAGTTTACGATCTGTTTAAAGAATATTTTATTTATTTCATATTTCGCAATACTTACGTTCCACAAAATTTTTCAAAATGAACAATATCTCAAGAATTATCAGAAATTTTTATAAGATCATTCCATTTGATTTATGTTATTTTGTAATAATTCGATGCGAATTTCGTGAGGAAATAGCAGTCAACTCATAAATTCAACTAAAAACAACTCTTAGTTATAAAATAATGCGAAAAGATTTCCTTAAAAATGCAAAAAGAACAAAAATTTATGCAAAATGTTCAATACGATTCATGCATCTGTACCTTTTACTCGACTAAAAATTATGTAATATTGCATTCCTACAGGAAAGACAACGACCTCATGTTTTTGTAGATTCTGTAGCCTTTCGTGTTTTTGACAAATAAATTTTGTTCTTAACATCCGGTCTGTCAACATATAAATAAGACAAACATGTTATTGTGCAATTATTTCTAATTGTGCTTGTTCTGTCTGACTTTCGATAGCATCCTAACTTATTATAACTTGTAATACTTAATTATTTGATAAATTTTTGTTTACTCGTGTATCAAAAAATATATAAAATTACTCTGAAACATATTGCAAATGATCCAATACCTTTATATTTTTTTAATATTTGAGTTGTATTAATAATATATTAGTTTTGTAATATTGCCTCGATGATTTATTTTCTGAGCTGTAACTTTATTCGTAAGTTATATTAATTGTTCTATTATTAGCAAAATAAACATTTTTGCTTGTTGCATTATTTTGAAATTCTTTTTACCTTGTATTGAGAAATATTCTTGTTTTAAATGGAAATGAAATTAGCTCCATGAATTTTTATGAACTTGTTTTTAAATTAAATTAACATTGGCATTCAATAATTAATGTATCATAGTTAATAATTCATTTTATCTCCTTTGTATTTGGATATCAAAATTAGAAACAGATAATAGTTTTCTTTCTCAAAAATATTTGAGCCTAGCCTAGTGGACAAGGTCGTGAACTCGTGGCGATTTGTCATCAGTTCGAACCTTAGTTCCCCTGAAGACCCGCCACGAAAAGGGGCTGATGCACGTAAAATCTGTCGACGCTCAACGGGCCCCTCCCCATTCCCCGTTGACGTAGTGTGGCAAGTATTCTTTGGAAAGTGTCGTATTCATCTTTTGACCATGGTTCTAAATTATGAGATCCGTGGCCAATGTCCTTGTGTTGCATTATAGTGGGACGTTAATAAACATTCACTCACAAATGTGTTAATGATATATATATGAATGATAAATATATAATATAATGATAAGATATGAATAATATTATGATAAGTATAAATAATAAAATGATAAGTATAAATAATAAAATAATAAGTATAAATAATAAAATGATAAGTATTAATAATATTAATGATAAGTATTAATAATATTAATGATAAGTATGAATAATATTAAAGATAAGTAAAAAATTAAAATAAATAAAAAATTTAAAAAAATAAGTGTAAATAATAAAATGATAAGTATTAATAATATTAATGATAAGTAATAATATTAATGATAAGTATTAATAATATTAAAGATAAGTATAAATAATATTATGATAAGTATAAATAATAATGATAAGCATTAATAATATTAAATTTATAAGTATTAATAATATTAATGATAAGTATTAATATTAATAAAAGTATTAATAATATTAATGATAAGTATTAATGATAAATATATATAATTAAGAAATTAAGAATAGGTAATATTAAACAAATAGGGAAATATTTCAAATATAAATTAATGTAATTCTGGCATATACAATTTATTACCATTTAAAATTAAAGTAAAAACACAAAATATTTAAAGATTTCAATTATTTTTAAATTCAAAATTGATTAAGAAAATCAGTACAATGTATTTTCTCTATTCCATCTACTTAATATATGTAACGCTATAATCATATATCCTACAATTTATGACAGAGTTCTGAAAATTAATAACACACATTTAACACCTGAAAATACAATAATTAAAAGCCTATTCTACCACAGGGACCAAAAACAAAAAAAACCTATCTTGTGACATAGCATGTGAAAGGACTATTTACCAACCTGACGAAACACAGATTCGTGTTTTAAACGCTTTACCATTGCATTTCCTCCACCAAAAGTCACCAAAGATGTCATTGAGCGATAATCGGAAACCATTTCATTGCTGTCTTTGTCATTACCTTGCAGTCGGATAAGCATGACTAATTTTTTTTCAAGGCTTATTATGATATGATTATACGTTGCAGCTGCCACATCCAGTGGCCGAGACAAGTTTTTCTTGGTTTATTTACTTTCATACCTCCTAGAGCGAATGTGATTGGAAGACCATGTACATCCTCGAGTCAATAAAACGAGACATAAAATGTGATTTGCGAAACAAAGGAGTGGGCTGTCCAAGGGAAAGGCTGCAACGACTCACGTCCGGTGAGTGTTTGTCCTTGAGGAGATATTCAGGAAAGTTGCACCTTAACCTCACGGATACTAATGAGTTTTTCCTCACAATGAGATGCGAATGACATACTTTATTATTATGTGTCCTGCGGTGAATCTTAATGGCGGCAAAATAACACTGAAAATGTTTATAGGGTTGAAATATATGTTACGTTTATGAGTAATATACATTTCATAAATCAACTTACGATAACGTATAGAAATATTATGCATGCACATTACATTATGTTCATTACTGTAAAATAAAAATATTGCTTTACATTAAGGTGTCCGAATACGTTTGGAACTGTGATTTTAAAAAAGAGCATGAATGGATAATTTTCATGGTATTTAGTGTCACTAAGATTAGAATACATATAAAATTGTTTTAAGGACATTTTGACAAAAAAATTACTTAAATACAATATTTCGGCAAAAAATTAACTTAGAATAACCTTTTTTTCAAAATGTTCTCCTTTTGTCAAAAATGCTTCTATTATAATAATATTTTGACTGTCTATAGCTTAGACCTCTGTACAGAGGCTCAACTATGATTTTTGAAAAATTCACATTATTTTTAGAGTTACAACCCATTGAAATATTTATCGGCGTTTTTTTCTTAAAATTGCTCCCCTCTGTTCTCGTAAAATATGGATAAACCCACTTCTAAGTTATATATTTCAAAAATTCTAGTTGAGCCTATATACAGAGGTCTGAGCTATATACAGGCAAAATATTATTATAATAGAAGCATTTTTCACAAAAGGAGAACATTTTGAAAATGGGTCATTCTATTCTTTTTTTGTCAAAATATTGTACTTAAATAATTTTTTATTGTAATACTATTCTTAAAATAATTTTATATACGTTTTCTAATCTAAGTGACAATAATATCATAAATATTATTCATTTATACGCGTTTGCAAAATCACGGTTCCGAACGTAGTCGGATACCTTAATACACATTGTTATATTGAATTTTAGCGGATGTGCACCGTGTTAAGTGTTCCCCAAATGAAAAAGAAAAGGAGAGGGGAAGCATGGATTCTAATGTTTTGAATCTTTAAAGTTCGTTCAACGATGTTGCATTATTTATTCATTCATATCTCATTATTTTGATACTTAATTCTACTTTCTGAAATCTTTAATTATTTTTTAAAACGGTGTGTCAATTTTTTTCCTCTTAAAAATTAACAGTTAAGCCTTTAAATTTGAATCGACAGTTTTCATTGAATTAAGTTTTTGGATAATGAGCGAAATTCATGTGATATCATATTCACATAACTGCAATCACGTGTTTCCTTCCATTTGGTTTATAAATTCAAATGACGTCATAGCCACATGATAAATGAAATAATGTGTTATCAACCAATCAGTTCATGCGCTTTGTTGTTGCCGAATATTGTTTTTTGTGGAAACTTTATTTTTAATTGTTGACAGTTATAACGTATACATGTAAACAAATTGCACTCGATTTAAAAGTACACGTTATGAGTATATATATATATATTCTATTTAATTTTAAAAAACGTTTGGAAGAATTTCAACTCTTGGATATCTTTACGAAATTATCAACTTTGAAATTTCATCTAAGTTGATAAAATTATAACCTTTCATTAGCCCTTTAATGAAGGTTTTATAGACTTAGCTCTCTCTCTCTCGAAGTTTAATATTAAAATTCTTTTATATACATAGATATCTTTTTCGGAAAACGTTTCGGCATTGTTTGTGTTTATAATATCCAGATAAACATTTCCTTAAACAAAAATTTTCGTTTTTCGTTTTAAATTCTTGTTTTCCTTTTTTTTTCAGTTAGTAAACTTTTGAGTCTGACTATCCAATTAAAGTAAAATAACCACTTACCTAAAAGACTGCAAGTTTGTAGGGGAAATAAGATCTATATAATATATTAGAATATGTATATGAGAAATAAAAAATGACACACATAATGAGTCAAGTGATATTTTAAATCATACTGAGCGCCATGCTGCTCACCGCAGAATCATTGTCAACAAAACTGCTCATTGCCACTAGCATTATACTAAACATAAGATTCGATGACGATTCAAAACTTAGCATAAACCTTTTTTAATTATTCGTTGTTGTTTTAAGTCCAATTTAAGGTATCCGACTATGTTCGGAACCGTGATTTTGCAAAAGCGTATAAATGGATAATATTAATTATATTTAGTGTCACTTAGATTAAAAAACACATATCAAATTGTTTTAAGAATATTATTACAATAAAAAATTGATACAATATTTTGACAAGAAATGAACATAGAATGACCTATTTTCAAAATAGTCTCCTTTTATTAAAAATGCTTCTTTTATAATAATATTTTGCCTGTATATAGCTCAGACCTCTGTACAGAGGCTGAACTAGAATTTTTGAACTATACAACTTAAAAGTGGATTTATCCATATTTTACTACAATAGAGGGGAAAGAAAATAAACCACCGATAATTATTTCAATTGGTGGTAACTCTAAAAATAATTTGAATTTTTCAAAAATCCTAGGTCAGACTCCCTGGAGAAGTCTTTACTTTATATAAGCACACACACACACACACAAAATATTATTATTATAGAAACAGTTTTTGTAAAAGGTGAACGTTTTGAAAAAAGGTTATTCTAAGTTCATTTTTTGCCAAAATGTATTTAAATAATTTTTTTCTTGTCATAATGTTCTAAAAACAATTTTATACATATAATATAATCTAAGTGACACTAAATATCATGAAAATTATCCATTTATGCACTTTTTTAAAATCGTGGTTCCGAACGTAGTCGGATACCTTAAGCACAACTTTAGAAGAATTTGAAATATATTTTGGTTTTTATTTCTCAAAATAAAGGGAATAAAAAGAAAAGTTATTGTGAACATAAAGCAGTTCTAAGGTAAAATATTTCAATCTGAGTAAGTACCATACAGTTACAGTTACGTCCAGGATACATATACGGCGTCTAAGTGCTAGCCTTCAATTAATGCAGCCCTTTGACTACTCAGCCGCGGCTTTAGCATACAGAATATATGGTCCATTCAGAAACATGTTGCCAGGAGATGACAATTAAACACACATATTCGAATCAATGTGCACAATGTGTAGGTGTTGCATTGTACAAGCACTTGCACTTAGAGCACTGATTCAATGTATGCAGTGCCTGACTGTACTATGATCATAGCAATCTTTGCATAACATTACACTATTCCATGATGTAATATTGATGAAGGCTGCGTTATTTTGTTAAAATTTGCATATTACTGAAATTCTATTTAACTTTAAAATGTAGTACAGTTTATAAAGGGAAGAACGTGTTCAATAAAGATAGGAAATAAAATGTGAAAAGTAGTTAAATTCAAGGATTATAAGAATTCAAATATATGATGCATGAAAAATGCGATTTGATAACGCCTTCCCAATTAAAAAAAGTAATTAGTTCAATGAAAAATTTTAATTTGTTTTCAATAAAATTGAAAGAATATCTTTCTTTTCAATTTAAATTTAATTTGAACTTCCTTTCATTTCTTTCAGTAACTTTTACAATTCATTTAATAGATTTACATTTTACGGAACTTTTTTGATTAAATGTTCTCCTTTTATAAATTTTAATTTTTTCCAACAGTTTACAAAGGAGAATACTTTTTAAGATTTTCTCAGTAACGGTTCTTCACTCCTCCCCCCTCTTCCTCAAATTGCTTTTTTAAAATTTTGCTTTCTTGTTTGGTAATTTAATAATTTTTTGTTCGCTTTTTTAAGTTCCCTTTAAAATTTAAAAAGGTTTAATGATGTATTAGTTAGATGCGTTTTAAATTTTGAATTTTTAAGTGAATACATAAAACCACATTTCTTTTATTCAGAAGCTGTTTATTTAATAAAAATATGCCCCAAATGCTTCTTAAACATTTCCCAATGAGATTTTAAAACATAGATGTCTGTCTTTAAAAAAATTCTTTATCTTTAGAATCAATAAACTCTGATATGGAATCTTTCAGATTGTCTTCATTTTCATACTGTTTAACCCATAAAAACGGATCTAAATGTTTAAAAAAAAATCTATTGGTGAAAGATCCGGTGAATAAGTTGGGTGCAGCAAAATTTCATGTTTTAATTCATTTAATTTCGCGATACTTTAGTATGATGTATGCGGCCGTAGTGATAGTCGTTAATTTTCAATTTTTCATACATTTCGTCACTGTTTTTGAAGAATAATAGATGCAGTTGAATTCATTTCCATCAATCATCCATCCTTTCAGAGTATCATTTTTCTCAGATGTTTTGGGTCTTCCGCGTAGTTTGTTTTTTTAAGAGAAAATCAACCAACACGACACTTTTCGGTTGTTAAAAGTATTCTCCCCAAATGCCTGGTTTTGTATTGCTTATAGCTTTTGTAGCATTATTACTACATTTTGTACTTTTTAAAAAAATAACACAAATGTTGGTTAAATTCATATCCTTATAAATGTAAAACAAATAACAAAATTTATGTATAAAACTTTTAAGAAAATCTGTATTGAAATGGACAATACGACTGTAAACAATATTATGCTAATATATATATATATATATATAGAATAATAAAATATTAATAGACAAATTGTAATTCTTACAAGGCTATGAATGAGTGAAAATGAATATTAAAAACCTATAAAAAACCGCCAAAATATAAGTAAACATTAAAAAAATTTATAGATTAAAATGGAAAACTATTGTGTTTTCTAGAGCTGTCATTGAAATATATATATATTTATATACAGCTGATTCTTTCTCTCTCTTTCTATGAATGTGTGTGAGGGGGTGGATGAAATTTTTTTTAGTCCTTAACGCAAAAACCAACATATTTTAAATAATTACTTCAACAATGGAAAATGTATTTTTCATCGAAAACAATAATGTAATGTAATGTTTCATGGTAAGCTTATAGACAATGAAAATTATTTTCCCTCAATGTTATAAACCCATAATCGGTTTATTTGTATTGTTGTTAACTTAGCAGAATTGTTGATTTGCACACAAAATAATACGAAAAATGTTTTAGTACTCTGACATTTCAGTGTGCAATAATGGATTCTTTTCAGCTCAAAAATGATTTATTTATCAATAGTTCATGAATATTTGATTATACATGCTCCATTTATCTTTTGCCACCTATAATTATAAGTGTGAGATTAAATTTTGTGTAAAATTTAAAATATTTATACAGAGATTGATCCTCGTACAAATATTACTCGTATAATTGTATTTTCATCATCAAGTAAATAGCAATGAAGTCGAATGGATCCATAAAATTTAACATTGTCGCAAAAACAACAATTTTACTTGCATAACAAATTTAAAGCTATTGTAATATTGTTTTGGCAGTTGAAATTTATAGATGCTTATAAAATGAAACTTCACAAATGAAATAAAAACAAAAACTTTATACTTCTCAGATAAAATAAAAGATGTTAAAAAAAATTAGTTGTTATGAACAACTTTGTTATTTAATTGAAATATTTTTAAATTATTATTCAATGATTTTAAAAATTTAATGACACTATTGTGAACCTAGAAAGTGGCCGCAGTGGTCAGTGGTAATGGTCTCGAACTCATTGTCTGGCGCGTTATGAGTTCCAATCTTAGTGGCACTGAACCCCCGCCGTGTAAAACAGCTGACCCCATGGGCGTAGTGTGGTAGTTTGGAGAGAGGTTGCTAGCTCGGGTGTCGTCTTCGTCACTTGTGTGTGTGTGTGACCGAGGTTCAAAATTACAAGGTCCGTCGCCAATACCCCTCGTGCTGGTTTATAGTGAGAGGTTAATAAACACTCACTCAAAACAAGAAAATTTGTTATGATTTGATTTACTTAATAAAATGAGCAGTAAAAAACAACTTAATGTAAACTAACAGTTTTAAACATTATGCTCTGTAACAATATATGTGATAAAAAGGTTTTGATCTGCTTTGTGTCAAATTATTAAGTGAGAAGTTCTTGACCATTAAGTTAAATACAGAATAAATAGAAGGAATAGTTTCCTACTTTGGTATCCGCCTACTTGCGACAACTTTTTTTTTTTAATGGAGATTTGGGGATTTTTTTGTGGTTTTTACATTTATTTAGTACATTTGAAGAAAAATACGCTAAAATTAAGAAGAGAAAAAGAAATTATTACTACTAAAATGGGAAAAAATGGGTACAAATTTACAAAAAATTACATAAACGGGGCCCATTTTGCGCAAAGTTTATGAACAAATTTTCAATTTTTATGTGTTGCTTTGCAATTTATTTTTGAAATGACCTTCAGAATAAGATATATATTAGTTTTTACAAAAACCAGAGCACTTTATCTTAGTTTTTATATGAAATTGCTTAAAAAACCAAAACAGTGATTATATCATATAAGGGACCGTAAATTCTGTAATAAAACAACGATTGATAAATCTGAAAATTAAAACACTTCTACTATATACAGAATATACGCACAAAAATTAAGTTAATTATTTTCAAAACTTTTTAAGCAATCGCTGTCTCCGTTTGAGCATTTAAAAACACACACACATACACATTTCGAGTAAAACGCATTTTAAAGTATGACATCTTGCTTAAAGTAGTGGCATCTGCTTTTACTAAAACACTTGTAGTTTTTGTTCTAATGAATGGAAAATAATAAACTTAGTATTTTTATAAATATAAAAAGATTGCCAATAAAATAAAATCATAAAAAAAATTGTTCATTTTTGGCAAAATTCACAATTTAGGGTTAGCGGATACCTTAATAAAATGATATAAATATTCAAATTACGCTTCTGTATATATGAGAAAGAATTTAGAATATATATATATATATATAATGATTTTTTTTTTGACGATAAAGAGTCTATTTCAAACGTCTTGAGAATGTTTGACAAGGAAAATGTGTCTATTCTGCAAAATGTCTGTGCCAAGCTACGCAGAGTAAGTTACAATACCGAGGACTAAATACATTCATTGTTGTGACTCTCCGTAGCTCAACAATGCATAAAGGGAGATCAGAGATCACTTCTTGGGGTTACAATGAGAATGGAAAAGGAACGTAATTCTTTCAGAAAAATAATGAAATAAACGTGAAAAGGAGCAGAAATTCTACACGGAATTCTTTTTTTTTGGGGTGGTGGGGTGGAGGGAGTTTTGTAGTCGGAATGCATACTTAAATAATTTATTTTTATATATTCTCTATACACTGTATGTAGTACCTAAATGCACGTGTCATTATTTATTCAATAATCACAAATTTATTAAATAATTATTCTTTGAATTTCTTCATCGTCGATTTATTGAGAAATAAGAATAACTTGTGTATTTTACTTGATTTTTTAATTTAAATTAAATTAATACAAATTTTTAAATAAATTTCATCTTTTACGAAAATTGTAATAATTAAAAAAAATTTATAAATTTCACTAGTAATCATTAAAAATACATAAAAGCACATAATAATAATAACAAATTTATTAAATAATTATTCTTTGAATATCTTCATCATCTATTTATTCAGAAATAAGAATAACTTGTATTTTACTTGTTTTTTAAATTAAATTAAATTAATACAAAATTTTTAAATAAATTTCATATTTTACGAAATTTTTTAATAATTAAAAAATTTTAATAAATTTTACAAGTAATCATTAAAAAAATATAAAAGCACAAAATAATAATAAAATACCGTATTCTAAGCTATTTACAATTGAATCACATAATATAGACTCGAATGGGGGGATAAATTTGGAACACACAATATTTTGCATCATTAGTATTTTTGAATAAAAATTAATGTGTTAATGTTTGAAGTATAAAATGCAGATTATTGTTTGAAAACCTGTAACTTGTATTCCTAAATAATCAACTAATTAATCAACTAATTTAATAATTTAAAATAAAAATATAAGAACTTCGCACGGAAACTGATTTTCAATATTTTAAAAATATTATTTACAGAAAAACAAAAGCATTTTATTACAATATCTGTGCACACAAATACCTTTAAAAATCAAGCATTATTTATACAGATTATATGAATGATATAAAACTACTTCAGAGATTGTATTGAATAAATAATGATTACATCTTTT
The DNA here is from genome assembly GCA_019973955.1 of Trichonephila inaurata madagascariensis. Taxonomy (NCBI): domain Eukaryota; kingdom Metazoa; phylum Arthropoda; class Arachnida; order Araneae; family Nephilidae; genus Trichonephila; species Trichonephila inaurata. The sequence continues at coordinate 364,527 of BMAV01013756.1, read as the reverse complement.
GAAAAAAATAACAACGTTTGATACTAATGATAAAATACTTAAAAAACGCTTCGAAACTGTATATGGCATGCATTTATTTTATCTTACACATTTTGTATTTGACATGTTTTTTAGTAAATTACTGCTACTTGTTTTCCCAGGTATAAATAAATATTTTACAAATATTCACATTAATAAGGACTTAAAATCTAATCTTAGCAAAAAGAAAAAAAAATTTTTTTAGTGGTATTAATTTTGTTTCGAGGGTTGAAAGTATAATCAATTTTCAAATAGATACAATTCTTTCAAATTAAAGTTAAATAATTCGATTCTTTTACACATTATTTATAAAGAACTGCAAAATGTTTAAAATAAAATCACAATTTTAAAAATTATAAGCATTTGAAAATAAGAAATATTTCTGTAATAAATAGTAAATTTTTCGCGGTGTATGCTATTTTCTGAAATAGTAGCCTTTGATGTATAAAACATAATAAAATTAATTATATAAGAGGTATCATGCTCTCTCTCTCTCACACGCACTCTTTTTAAACCCTACCTAATTTTAGTATTGTATATCTTTTGTATTTCAAAATATTTGAAAAATATTGAAATTTTTAAAATGTAATTTATTTTGTAAAAATATATATTTAATTTTATTCTATTTATATGAAAATAACTACAGTTGTAATAAAGATATGTTTTACTAGCGCGCGTGATATTTTAGAAAATATCATGCGCAACGTATAACTTATTTAATGTTTCTTATAGAAATATTTTTTATTTTCATATGCTTATAATTTTTAAAATTATGATTATATTTTAAACATTTTACACTTTTTTGAAGCATTATTTCTTTATACAGTAGAACGTCGTTTATCCGAGCGTTTATTATCCGGAACGTCAAATATCTGGACCACGTTTTTTTTGTCAACTACATACATTGTATATGAATACGTTTCCGAACAGTGCAATGCTCAGCAGTTGTTTCGCGTGAGATCAAAGGTGACGGGAGAACCCAATGTCAGGGATATTTGGGGAATTTCAGTTGTGTGATTTGGTAAACATCTGCGCGGAATATTAGGTCAGTTTGTTTCCAGGTGAGGGGGTGTATACGACCACAGGGAGGAGATTACCGACTTTGTCCAGTCGATCCCAGGATTTCAAGAATGCGATGAAGAAGATGTAGAAACCTGGATGGCATGCGATGCAGAAGACTGTGGATCTCAAATGCTAAATGATGACGTGATTATGACTTCCGTGCAAAATAATCCATTCAAATAGCAAGGGTTCGTCAAATACTGACGCATTTTATGCGTTAGAGACAGCTATGGAGTGGTACGAACAACAATCAGAGTGCTGTTCTACTCAACTACTGCTACTCAAGAGAATGTGAGATTTTGCGGAGAAAAAAAGGAAGGTGTACAATGGTAAAGCGAAAAATAAGTGATTATTTTCCACAATAAAGTTAAATTGCGACATTTTGCTTTTTCTTCAAGCTCGTTTCCCGCATGTGATGATTTTCAATATTCGTATAGTGTCCGGTTTCATATACTGCATGGATCGCATTTGGTTTTCAGTTATCCGAACAATCGCGTATCCGAACAGTGTCCGGTCCCAAATGATTCGGATAAACGACATACTACTGTAAATAATGTGTAAGAGAATCGAATTATTTAGTTTTAATTTCAAAGAATTGTATCTATTTGAAAATTGTTTATACATTCAGCCCTCGAGACAAAGTTGACAGAAAAACCGAAAACGCCACGCTCGCATAGAAAAAGAAGAAATAAATAAATAAATTCTTTACACGAAAACTACTCTGCTTCTCTCTTAACTATTTGGTGAGTATTAGTAATTAAGATCATAATCCCTCCTCCAGTGAAACGGATGCTAGGCAAATTTATCTCCACTTTCCACGGGAATAAATTGCAGGAGAAAACCCTTTCCTTTTCCCTCCCTGGTGGATTTATATAAATTGAACATAAAGTAAATCTTGCTTATACAAAAGATAGAGAAGTAGAAAAGAATTTTTTCAAAGTATTTTGCGTTAAATCTTTCTCACCGGCCGATGCGATCCACGCTGATAAATTTTTAAGCCCTTTATTATGCGCCTCCCTCTTTGCTCGTTTATATAATCATGGATTAAATCCCGAAACCCTCCTCTCTCTTTTCTTCCGTAATCTGATGGGGAGGGGGGTGCTCTTTTTTCAAGTCCCTCGTCTCCGTTTGGTATTAAAGGGAAGAGGGAGGTGGGATACAATGAGATACAGTTGCGTAGAAGAAGCTGTTTTTTGTTAGACGTAAAAACAACATTTGTGTTCTGCGTAAAAGGAAGGTAAGATTTTTTTATTTTTTATCTGTCTTTTGTATTGAAAATGTTTTTGAAAGAAATTCTGTTTCTTCTAGTTGCTGTCTTGTAACGGAGAAAGGGCCGGGTGCCTTTTTAAATAGTCACATATTTTAAGGCGTAATGACTAATAAGAAAGATATTAAAAAGTAGTATAGGAGTATATTGGAGTATTTTTTAATGCAAAAGTCTATCTAACTGTTTTTTCTTTTTTAGAAAAAGTGGTTTTTTAATAGTCAGCTGTTTTAGAAGCTTAATAAAAAAGCATTAAAAATAAAAAAAATATTATTTTTTAAAAGAAAAATTAGTAATAATCCAAATGTTTTTCAGTAGTCAGATATTTTTAGACATAATACTAAGTAAAAATAGTTGAAAAATAGAAAGAGTTTATTAAATCATAATTTTACGATTTTCTCCGACAAATAACTATTGTAAAAGAATTTTTCAATCTATTTTTAACTATCTTTTCTAGAAATTCTTATTATTTTGCCAAGTTTATTTCTGTAAAGTTCAGAATAAAATATTCTTCATTATTTATACATTTTTCAAAAAATTGTGCTAATGGAAAGTACATATATATATGTGTATGTTAAATACAAATGTATTTTAATGCTTGTTGATATAATTTTGATATCTCTTAATAAATGAAAAATAATTTATTGGGAACACAATATTAAAAGCATAATTTATGGCAATAATAATATCAAAATATAAGAAAATCAACGTTAAATATCACGAAAGATCCATATTAAGGTATCCGACTACGTTCGGAACCGTGATTTTAAAAAAGCGCATAAATGGGTAATTTTCATGATATTTAGTGTCACTTAGATTAGAATACATGTATAAAATTATTTTAAGAACATTTTGACAAAAAAAATATTTAAATACAATATTTCGGCAAAATATTAATTTACAATAACCTTTTTTCAAAATGTTCTCCTTTTGTGAAAAATGCTTCTGTTATAATAATATTTTGTCTGTATATAGCTCAGACCTCTGTACAGAGGCTCAACTATAATTTTTGAAAAATTCACATTATTTTCAGAGTTACAACCCATTGAAATAATTATCGGCGTTTTTTTTTTTTTAAAATTTCTTCCCTCTGTTGTAGTAAAATATGGAAAAACCCTCTTCTAAGTTAAATATTTCAAAAATTCTAGTTGAGCCTCTTTATAGAGGTCTGAGCTATATACAGGAAAATTATTATTATAATAGAAGCATTTTTCGCAAAAGGAGAATATTTTGAAAACTGGCCATTCTATGTTCGTTTTTTGTCAAAATAATGTACTTAAATAATTTTTTATTGTAATACTATTCTTAAAACAATTTTATATAGATTTTCAATCTAAGTGACACTAAATATGATTAATATTATCCATTTATATGCTTTTGTAAAATCACGGCTCCGAACTAGTCGGATACTTAAAAGTATTTAATAAAAATTAATATATTAATATTTTTAATCAATTGTTTGAAATCCTGCTTTCAGATTTGTAACTAAGATTAATATTAGTTTTTCTATGACTTTTTCATTTTTTCTTAATTACACATTGAAACTTATACATACATATATATATATATATATATATTATATATATATATATATACGCATTTTAATTATTGAAACAAAGTAAAGTAATTTTGATTCAGTATTAATATTTTTATTGAATCTAATATTTTATAACTAAAGGCATACTCTATCACCTTTTCAAAAAAGACTTAAAAAAACTTCCTAAGGCTGTCGCTTAAAAGTATCATATTTTAATGTATAATTTAAAATTACAACCCAAGAAAGATACTCCAAAAGAAAAAAAATGTCTTAGAACCACTGATAATAAAGATTGTATCCTTTTTATGCATAAGTATTTCCTATTTATACACGGATACAACGTAAAGATAAAATTGTAAGAATCTGAACCATTTTTTTTAAGATTTATGATTTTATTTTATAATTTTTTTTTTTCCCCTTTAAACATTGCTGATTATCTAATTTATTTCTTGAGTAAAATGCTTAACACGATAACCTATATTTCACTAGCATAATTATTGCAGTGCTTGAAGTCTATACAGCATTTTCTATCTGTATTTTTTAAAATTCTTGTAACACGAGATAAGAAAAGAAATGTGAAAGGATGCGAATTAAATTTTTAATTTCCTTATCAAGAAAGAGTTTTCTTTAATCACATTGTTCTAAGTGAAATAAAAGGGAAAAGAGGTTCACTCCTTAGTATATTTTCAAAAGATAACAAACTTCGTTTTTTGATCATTTCTGTCATTAATTTCCAAAGTATTGATCTGAGCCGAGATAAAAGCAACATAAGAAAATGATAAACAGATGCTAATTTTTTTTAGACATTTTAATTAGCTCCTCTTATTCCTACCATTAAAATGACAAATAGAATAATGAATTATGAAATAAAAAATTATTTGTGTTGGAGAAATCAGAGTAGATTTTAAAAAATTTCATCAGATTTTATAGATCCGACACAGTCTTAACGTGATTTTGGCATAAATGGATAATTGTCAAAATTTTGTGTCACTTTGATAAGAAAACAGGTATAAATTGTTTTATGACCATTTTGACAAAAATTTATTTAATACAATATTGCAATTAACCCTTTGAATATTTTTTCCAATGTTCCTTTGTGAAAATGCTTCATTAAAAAATATTTTTCCTGGGATATAACTCAGGGCCTCTCTAAGAGGCTCAACTAGAATTTTGAAAAATTCAATTATTTTCAGAGTTACCACCAATTTAAATAATTATTGGCGTTTTTTCTTAAAATTGCTCCCTCTGTTGTCGTAAATATGGATAAAAACCCACTTCTAAGTTATATATTTAAAAAAATTTTAGTTGAGCCTCTCTACAGAGGTCTGGTTTTCATACAAGGAAAATATTATTATAATAGAAGCATTTTTCAAAAAGGGAGAACATTTGGAAAAAAAATTATTCTAAGTTAATTTTTTGCCGAAATATTGTACTTAAATAATTTTTTTTTCAAAATGTCCTTAAAAAATTTTTATTCATGCATTATAATCTAAGTGACACTAAATATCGTGAAAATTATCCATTTATGCTCTTTTTTAAAATCACGGTTCCAAACGTAGTCGGATACCTTAAATGTTTTGCCACTTTATAAGATGAATTGTAAAAAGTATAAATCTGAGTTAAAAGTATATATACAGTGATACCCCGAACTTATGCAAAAGGTGGGACTCAGTCGTAACCGCGTAAGTCCGGGTAAAATTTTATATATAAATTATTTTCAGTAAGGGCTGTAGACGAAAGAAGATAATAATTTAGAAAAAAAATATTTAATAAATTCTTTGATAACGTAAATACAAAATCGTAAACCAAAGGTTTTTGGGGAAGGTTTCGTAAAATCTAACAAGTAGTCTGCCGTCTCAAAGATTTTTTTTTTCTTCCTCAAAATTTTTCGTAGCGTACTAATAATTTTTTAATCCCTTGTATTGTTGAAAAAAATCGATTTTCGCTGGAGTATTATTTTCTAAAATTAGTAACCCCTTTTTCAATTAAACAGAGGCCAGTCAAATTACCAACTGCCATTCGGTTTTCTGATGAACTGGGTCTAAAAGACTCAAGATTTTCAATGTCTTGCTCTTACTCATGCATTTCTATGAGTTCATCGTCAGTTCCTGATTTTGGGAATCCAGCAGCACTTGAACGTCATCATTATCCACTTCTGAATTTATTTACCTGGCAAGATCGACGATTTCTTCAATAAAATTACCAACTTCTTCAGGATCTGACAATGATTACGCCTCAGTTTTAATGATGGAAAGGGGGAAAAAAAGGCGCATCGACAAGATTTGAAAATTGCGTAAGTCGAGGTATTACTGTATCTTAATTTAATGTTATACATAGTGGCGTAACGGAAAACATTACGGAAAAAAAGCAGATTTGCTTCTGTTGCTTAGTAGCGAACCTCCCCCAGCGTTGTTGTGAGGTTTGGTGGAATGAAGAACAATCGTAAAAAAATTACAGTCGAACCTCTATATTGCGAATTTTTCTATACAGCGAAGTTTTTCCTGGAACCAAGAACATTTCACGACTTTCTTCATAAAATAATCTCCCAATATCGAAGTGTATTTTCTACATAACGAACTTTTTCTTTTGTGATTCATTTTTTCCTCTATTTTTAAAGTGTTTCTGGACATTTCAAGTTATTCTCTCTTTAACACATTTTATGCTGGTCATAAATCTTAAACTGATTATTAGATCCTAACCTGCCAAAAGCAATAGAGTTCTGAACGTTTCAACCAAGAAGTGCAACCTTTAACCCCCATTGTCCAGTTCACTAGAAACATCTTCGATGTCCTCTTTCATCTTCAGTGTTCCCGTGTTCATCCCGTTTTCTAGTTATAAAATAATGTATGTGTAGTATTACCTGTATGCTTTAAATTAGAAAAATTCCTTAAAATTCTTTAATATTTGTAAAAACTTATTTTCTTAATATTGAAAATACAGCGCATTCTTCGACACTATTTTTTCTTGTTTTCATTACAGTTTTTCTTTCTTTCTTTCGTTTTTGATGGGTAAGATATATAAAATAAACTTATTAATAATTTAAAAAAGGTGTGAATTATTATTTTTTTAATATATAGTATTTATGAATTTAAAATTTGTTTCATGTGGTCTATAAAGTGTATTAAAAGATGAACCTCTATATAACGAATTTCCCCATATAACGAACATTTTTCCGGGATTTACCGACTTCTTAATATAGAGGTCCGACTGTACTTTTATTTCTTAGCCTTTAGATTGCTATCAAATTTCATTGAAGGTTATGGGGAACGAGTCAATTTTAGCCTACTCTAAATATTATGGGAAAAGATACTTATTAAATGCAAATACTCAGCTTGATTCCTTGAATTCTAACCACGAGGTTCCTAACCCTTTTTATGGATATACTAACATAATTCAAATATAAATTATAATTTAATCTAACTTCAATGCGTCCAATTGCTACCTTCCTTCTCCCCGAATCTAATTTATTTAGCCTTAAATAGTAGATCTGCTTTGCACATATCGCGATTCCTCTACCCAAAGAGGTTCTCAAATCAAATTAAAAATATTTCCCAAGAGGATTAGCAGAAGGGTGCGAAGAGAGCCCGTTACAACTTTCTTTTATTTCATTATAAGCTGAAAAGCCTTTATTTTATTATAAGTATACATCGCTAAAGATTTTAAATATTGCTGTTCAGTAAGTCGCACGTTATTTAAAAAATGGAAATAATTTTATCTCTCATTCCAAATAATTTTATCTAATTTTCATTCCCAACATTTATAAATGTTTATTGTGTGAAATAATTGCGAAAAAGACAAATGAAGTATTGTAATCAATGAAATCAACGGACAACAATATAAGCAACTTTAAATTTCGTAAACAAACATGAAGCATTAAAAGTATCCCTAAAAATATTTCACATTCAACGCAGTTGAAAATTATTTAAAATTTTGAGTACCAAAGACCTCTTATTTGAAAAGTTATGAAGTTTGAAATTATTTGAAATTATAGATCATATTATCTAACATTATAATTCTATTACTCCGTGCAAACTCTTTCTAAAGTAAATGTCAAAGTTAATATATGTGTGTTCACATATATATATCAATAAACCTCACAAAATAAACATACGAAACTATGTAAACAATAAATAATCATGAATACATTCGACAGAGTACGTTTTATTTGCAGTGTACTTATACTGTGTTACTATATTCTACTCTAGCTGTGTCGTGAAATGATCCTTTTAACTCGCAGAACAGAAAACGCAATCTGTTTAAATACCCGACTTAGCTACTCGTCATGAATGTCACATATCACAATTTCAACAAAAGGTTTAATAAATGAATATTTCAATTGCGAATATAGATTGTTTCATCATATGACTAGAAACTACCGTTGGCATTGTTCTCATTGGTAAATGGGTGAGTTTTCTCAGCTGCTGTGAAACACAAAAGCTTTTTTTCACGCCATATTACAATTAATCCGCCAATAATCCCACGAAAGCTTTTACAACATCCGGGGAACCCCCTCTTCGTTCTAAAAAGACCGGGACTTTATCTCCATTAGCTGCAGCGCCCTGAACACAATACGTTCTCGATTGAGAAGAAAAATATATAACAAAAAGTTTTTTCCAATCCGGACAGTCATAGGAGCTGTGATTTTGAGATTCAATCCCCCTAAAAGCGGGCGTGTGAGGGCACAAGCCCCCAGAGGGCCCCTTTTGGACGTCCGTCGACAATCAAACGATGCAGTCGCTGTGGACCCCCTTCACTGTGGTTGACAGTTCCAGACGCAAGGGAATCGGTGTAGGTTAGTGCTCGTCTAAATTGAATTGGAAGGGGTGGTTTGGATTGCCTTTTTCTTGACTTATTTTTTTCTGGGGGTGGGGTACGGGATGGATGAATGGATGAAGTTCGAATTGACAAGAACTACGATTGAGAGTTCCGGTTACCAAGTTTTGTGAGGAGGGAGTGAAAAAGCGAATGCTGTTCAAATATTTTGGGCATGTTCATCCCTTCTTTTCACTTGTGGATTTATCCCCCTTCCCGACATGGTCCTGAGAGATTCCAAATAGAGTGTTACTCTGTTCTGAGAGAAAGCTTGTCTGTTGAAAAAGTGTTTTTTGTCGTTTGAGCGTCATGTTACTTACGGGGGTAAAAAGGAGCATTCGAATGACTGGAATACGGAAGAATTGTTAGATGAAAATGTATCAGTTTTTTTTTTTTTATTTTCCTGTCTCGCAATTTAAAGGTATTATTCCCATACTGTGCAGGTGTTCGATAGAGTTATTTGAAATTGTGAAAAAAAAAAACTTGAAAATTATTTAAAATGTGAATTTTTCAAATTTGCAGTTTGGCGAATGAGATTATTTTCATACGTTACTATATAGCTGAATTTCTATACTCGTGTTCACAAAATTAAGGTCACAAACATAAAATCTGTGAAAATTGTTGAACTATTTATTGTGTTACCATGAAATTTGGCATAGAAACATATCACGATGTGAGAAGGAACACAGCAGCATAACAATATGGAAAAAATTTTAATTATGAATTAGGGCATATAAAAAAATGTGAAATCCTGAATCAGAGAAAAGGCATTTAAAAAACCAAAAGTCTGTCTGATACGGAGGGTGACCACTGTCACTGCTATACAAGCCTCACAACGAGCTGACATACTGTCTATGAGGGCGTCAATAAATGTTTGTGGCAACAAAGCCCGTTCTTCCAAAAGCGCCACTTTTGATTCCTGGGGTCCTGGAAAAATGGAATGGCTCTTCCTTGACCATCCTAAACATGTTCAATTGAACTGAGATCCGGAGATCTCGAGATACAATCCATAAGGCGAATGTACTCTTCTTAAGAAATTCATTAACAATGTGATCTCTGTCTGGTCGTGCATTATCGTTCATAAAAATGTAGTCCAGGTCCATAGTACCCCGGAACAATCTCACATAGGCTTCAAGGGCCTTATCTATAAAGAGCTGTGCGTTAACAATAATATCGAAGGTGTGATGTACAACTGCCCAACATTATGTCTTCCAGAAAAGATTTCTTTACCATCAAATCTGTCGATTTCTGTTATATAGGAAGGGTAAAAGCGAGCTTCACTTTCTCTCCAGATGAAGACTCGACGAGAATCACTTTGTCTGATGAATCTCGACTGGTCCCTGAAAAGAACACGCCACTATTCTTGTGGTGCCCAAGACGAGTGATTTCGGCTCTACTAAAACCGATCTTTCCTGTTGGATGCAATCAAAGGGACATAAATGACTGTACGCTAGGCGTAAAGACCAGTCTCTGCTAGACGTCTGTAGACTGTTTGTCTGGAAATTCTTCTTCCAGACACAGAAGCACGGTCGTTAGCCAGATCCAAGAGCTGTTTTCCGCCTATGTAGTGCTTAATACTGAGTAGCGATCCTGTGCAGATGCCGTTGCTCTGTGGCGACCTTGACCGAACTTCCTGGTGATAGTAGGAACTTGTTTGGAATTGACTGGCCGGGAGACCACCTTCGAGGCCACTTGTAACTATCAAGCCACCTCTGCTTGAGATTGACCAGCTTCTCACCTTCCAACGGCTTTCCATCTCAAGGAATTATCTAAAGAATTATTAGAACTCATTCTCACTGCTAACAGGCTAACTTTGATGCAATTCCAGTAGTTCTGCAAAAAGTAACACTAAATAGCTTCTGTTTCTAAGCCGAAGGGTAATATTGTGCTATCCATTCTTCAAAATGTATACTATACATATTCTATCAAATTTACTATAGTAGCAATTTAGAATTAAAAATGAAAATCATGTTTGTGACCTTAATTTTGGACTTGTGTGTACTATGCCTATGAAGTGATGTCGTTAAATGTATTTTATTTTGTGCGAAACACTACGATTATATCCTGAACGGACAAAAATCTAAGGTTGAAAAAAGAATATTCATGTATGTTTAAAACCAGAAATTGTTAAATGTTCTACTTACAGATGTGGTTTTGTTAAAATTTTTATACTACGTCAAAAGTTATGTTTTTAAAACTAAGTGTTAAATGTGCATTATTGAGGGAAATTGTACATATTCATCCAAGAAAAATAATTGTACAAAATATGCAAGAAGGCCCATCATAAAGTGTGATGCAACTGTGATCGTGTCAAAGCCTACTAGGGGGAGAGGGGCTATTCATTCAAGATTCTTATTCCTTTATTGTCTGTTTTTATTGGTGAAGGTATCGAGATGAAAAATATTTCACTCTAAAGTATCCAAAATATTTTCAAGCGGATTTAAATACGAGGAACGTGGTGTTCAAACGTGGCATTGACTATTTTCGCTGGCTAGGCAATCTCGGACAACGTTTATATAATAAATTCATCACTAAAAGCATAATGGAAAAAACGACCATATGAGATAGTAGAACTTCATTTGTATAACGATCAACGTCTTTAGCTATTCAACGCTATTTATTTAAACGTAATTTTGCTTGTTAGGACTGAATTAATCCCCGAGGAATCGTTCAAATATTTGTAAGGTACTACAGTTTAAGAGTGATTGGTCTAACTTTAAACCGATCATATGAATATAAATATTTTGATAAAGTTCTTGATAAAATGCTTTCGAAAAATTTTAATTTGTTCTAAAGTTTCAACTTGATGATTCTAAAAAAGGTAGGTGGTATGAGTTAAATAGGAACCTTTTATAATTCCTCCCTTATAAAGACTATGTATTTAATTATAAAATAATTTCATACCCTATTTTATCTAATATTTTTTTAGTGTGATAAAATAATACTCGTTGAAACTTTTACACTATAACGAAAATTAATTTAGGAAATTTTTTAAGTTAACAAAGGTTCAATTTCTTTTTTTACATATAAATATACTCCAAAAAAAGGGTTTTTTTTGTTAAACTGTATTAAAATATAATTTTTCTTATCAGTGGGGTCGGTTCAAAGTAACTAATCAAGTTAACAGCCACTGTATATTTTGTTATTTCAAAACTTATTTCTAAAACAATTTATCTACTCCACATATTTTTTTTCTCAGTATATAAAGGACGGAATAATCATGTGAATATACCCTTTGATACATTACTTTGAACGTATCGGTTGAAGGGATCTCCGAACTGCGTATCAGAACCGGTGGTCCATCCGTCAAATTTCAAACAGATGTTGTTAGGGAAAAAAAAAAAGGGTTTCGACGTGATGAATATCAATTTTCAGAGAAATCACCTCCCTTTTTACAAAGGGCACTCACTAATCATTGGCTTCCATGTCACCTTACATAAAAATAAGTTAGTGGGAAAAAAATTCTACTTTCTGAAAGTTTTGTTACAAAAAGTTTTAGTTGTATAAATTCACCATTTGCATATGCTTAAGATTAAATGTTGATAAAATTCAGAATGTAAGTATTTTAAAAATTGTACGGCTTATCGTGATTTGGGCAACCACAGGCCTTTTTGTAAATCCATTTATTTATGAAGAACAGCGTTAGATTTTTCTGACACTAATTTAAAAATTGTATGGTTAATGCAAAAAAGAAGAAAAATCTTAATATCTGGTTATTTAATGTTTCTTTTGGTACCTGCAATGAATAATTGGATTCTCCAAGTTCAGGTGTCGTTCTCGTCACTTGACCGAGATTTAAAACTACAGGGTCCTTCGTCAACAGCCTTCGTTTTAATTTACAGTACGACATAAATCAAAATCAAGTCAAACCAATGATTTATGAAATGGAATATCCATTACAAAAATCATGTAGTTTCTTAATGAACAAATTTTCGCTAAACGTTTAATATAAATCTCATTTATATCAATAGAATTATAATTTAACTTATCAAATCATTCTGAGAGCTTATATTTTTCTTTATAGTTTGACGCTAATAAATTCTCAATCTCAAACTTCACCCAATGTGTGTATGTATACATTACCCATTTTTTCAATTCCTACTATTAGCTTTCTCTCTATATATATTTATTTATATATTTATTTATCTTGTTCAAATTTTCAATCGTTAATAAAGTACTTTCTGTTCATTCAATCAAGTTCAAATAAATTTTTTTTATTCTTGTAGAGGATAACACTTGATGTTAATACAATTTTTCAAATATTAATTAATTAATTAAATTTAAGAAAATTAATTTATTTAGATTCGTCTCTATTGTTGTAACAATGTAACTGTTAAAACAAAGACAAAAGTTGGCGTCGAAAACCTGTTTTTAAGCCAAACCGGGTGTGCATTGTTACAACAATGCAGACAAATCATGCTTTTTTTTCAATTCCTATTATTAGTTCACACTCTTCCTATATATATATATCTTTTTTCCAATTTTCAATCGTTAATAATACTTTCTATTCATACATTCAAAGCAGGAATTGACTTAAATTTATTTTTTATATTACTTGTTATTTCAATTTCAGCATTCTTACATGTTTGATCAGGAAAATAATTTACATTATTCTATCTTTTTATATCTCATTAGAAATATCACTTTTCCACAAGCTCATTCTGAATATTTTGTTAATTGTATCAAATTAAATGCTTTAAACGCTGAGAAAACTACATGCTATTTTTAATTACTCCTTTAAATTTACTATTTTTCCCCTCTTGAAAACACGATATCCAACTAATAATTTTCGAATCTTTTAAATAGGTTTCGATTTACACGGCAACATTGGAGAATTTTAACTCCATTCATTGCAACAGCAGAATTCAACTCCAAAAAGACATTTTTATCTTTGAGCCTTATCACCAACCATTTAAGCGCCACACGTGAAACAGTATCGCTACGAAATGCATTTAGTTGCTAATGGAATAATTCCTGTCAATTAAAGATCGCCTCTCCCCCTTCCTTTCATCCAATCGTCAATAAGCCGGAACACTTTCCGTTTTCTGGAAAATCCCCTCTGCTCTGAGCCATACCCAGTTGAGCATTTAATATCGAGACATTACCTATCAGCTAATAATACCCGGTGTATTATCTTCGTTCAATAACTAATGGTTTCCTAATGAATGACCCGGATGGATTGTTTACTCTCAGTGCGTATAATTGGTTATTGCCTGCGATCAGAGACAAGTCCGGCTCAGTGGTGTTTCTGCTCATGTAATTACGGGTGTTATCGCTTATTTAGAGCTTTCACTGAGTGCTCAGTGCTAAACTTCAAATGGGTTCACTCGACCATTAAAAATGAACGAGTGATCGAACTGAAGAATTTCTAATTTTAGAATTTTTTTTTCGATTGAAAGGATGGTTTTATATTTAGTAGACTAAGTGAAAATTGAGATATACAGCAGAGGCCCTAAAATTCGACGCTCATTAATACGGGAGAATGCGCGCATTCAATACTAGCTTTAATAGTCAAGTGGGGGGACTGAGTTACCCCAACACTTTTTTTATAATTATTTTTATTGTACATGATAAAAGTTATAATTCCAGTGACTAATTTAACTAAGAGAAAGTATACTTACCTACTTTTAAGGATTTTCCAATTTTTCTTTGATAATTTGAGAAAAAATATCAATCAAATTAAACCAAGAAGTTTCAAATGTGAGTGACTTTAACAAAGGACTCAAATCACGGCCACTTTTTGCTTACAGAGGAATGTTGTTTATAGGCTAAACTGTCATATTTTGTTCAAGTTATTGTAGTTTTATTGTCTTTTGATGATCAACAAATAGTATGTTGAACTTTTTCTCGCTTGTGTCTTTTTGACAGGGCAAGTGTGCCTTGTGGTACACTTGTGGTTTGATGTTTTCTTTATGGAGTTGTTTAGGTAGCATTTGAAAATTTTCCTTTCAACTCAAACGTTTCATGTTCATCGATTTCTCAAACATACTTTCGCTATCACGATTAATATGCATTATTTCAGAAGTTCTTCCCTTGCTTGATCATTTTGAGAGCCTTCCTTTTGAGTTCCTTCAATACAGATCTCAGATACCATTTCTTTTTTGTTATATGTATATTCTGCTCATTTACATTTATAAACCATAATAAGTTGCACAACACAACAATCAAAACCAGTAAGTTGTTCACAGGGGAAATATATTTTGAAACAAAAATGGTCGCTCGGAGAACTCAGTCAAAACAAGTAGGTACCTTAAGATGGTTTAAAAAACGTTTGTCATTCTTAAAAAAGAAGGCAATATGTGACAAATACATTTTAGTTCCCTGAAGACTGCCATATAGGAGGATACTATCAAGGTATTGGTAACAAATAAACAGTTTTCCCAGAATTAACGATTTCGTGAGCCTGTGGTGACTCTGTGCCCCTCACAACCGCTCCCGGAGCCTGACAATCCGGATAACTCTGGGCCATACCTTTACAGGTCGAAAACCCCTTAGTGCAAACCCGTTCAAGAGTAAATACAGAAGACACCAGTACATTATATATTTCTTTAAGAAAAAGTAGCCAGTTTTTACTAAGTCGGCTTTTTACTTTTCATTATAGACAGTTTTATACCTTCATAATGCATTTTTCTGAGGTGTATCTGATTAATTACTAAATATTATGTATTTATTAATTTTTATTTTCCATGTTATAAATGCTTTATGCCTTCATAAAGTATGTACTTTTCCTTTGCTTAACTGTATTTGGGCAGTTTATTTTCTCTTGTACTTTCAAGCACTCAATACATACAAGTGCAATACAATATTTTCTGATGAAACACTCGTACTTATCTTTTATTAAGTATCCGACTACGTTCGGAACCGTGATTTTGCAAAAGCGTATAAATGGTTAATATTTATATTTAGTGTCACTTAGATTAGAAAACCTGTATAAAATTGTTTTAAGAATATTATTACGATAAAAAAAATTTTAGGTACAATATTTTGACAAAAAATGAACATAGAATGACCCATTTTCAAAACATTCTCCTTTTATGAAAAATGCTTCTATTATAATAATATATTTTCTGTATATAGCTCAGACCTCTGTACAGAGGATGAACGAGAATTTTTGAAATATATAACTTAGAAGTGGATTTATTCATATTTTACTACAACAGAAGGGAGAAATTTTAAGAAAAAAACGCCAATAATTATATTTCAATAGGAGGTAACTCTGAAAATAATGTGAATTTTTCAAAATTCCTAGTTCAGACTCTCTGGAGAAGTCTTTATACAAGCAAAATATTATTATTATAGAAGTATTTTTTAAAAGGAGAACGTTTTGAAAAAGTTTATTCTAAGTTCATTTTTTGCCAAAATATTGTATTTAAATAATTTTTTTTTTCATAATGTCCTAAAAGCAATTTTGTACATATATTCTAATCCAAGTGTCACTAAAATATCATGAAAATGATCCATTTATGCTTTTTTTTAAAATCACGGTTCCGAACGTAGTCGGATACCTTAAACCCATTCTCCATAACCCGGCATTTTAACAAACTCGGCCACCTTTCGGTTTCCATTAGACTGAGTTTTCGGGACTCTACCATATAAATTTTTTATAACCTCTGGAGTCATTGATATTTTATAAGGAAAAATTGCTCGCAGTTAAAGCGATGTTACTTAATTGATTACTTGTATTGAATCTCTTGGAACACAATGTTAAATGATGTTATCTAAGTGGACACTGGATTCTTTCCTATTATTTTTTTCTTAGTCTATTTTCCTCTACAACAGAAAGGTAAAACATTTAGTAATAGATCGGCCATGACGAAAAGAGTCTTGTTTCCGTCTCCTCGATAAACGAGTTCATTTAATCTGAGGGAGAAAAGGAATACTTTATTACGTCTACCTGCTGCCAAATCTGTAATTCTGACATTTGACGTTTTTATTTCTTGAATATTTGTTGAGAAGAGTTACAGGTTACTTTGTAGAAAGAGGAAGGCCTGCTTATATATATATAAACTATACGTATATATAAATATATAATATATACTATGTGCAGTAGCGCACACAGGAATTTCTCAAGGGAGGGGGTCCGAGGTTGAAAGTTCATCATTCTTGTATCATGTATTTTGATTTTGTCGATTTTCAGGAACAAAACACAGTAAAAAACTAATTATTGAATAAATAATTAGCATTAATTAATAAAATTAATCATTAATAACAAATATGTAATTAAATTTTACGTATTATATACTTAGAATTATAACCAGTCGGAAAAAAATCAACGACTTTGGGGGGGTCCGGACCCCCATGAACCCACTTGTGTGCACCACTGACTATGTGTATATACCAGTGCCGCACACAAGGGGGTGTCCCGGGGGTCTGGACACCCTCCATGGCCCTTGATTTTTTTCGATTGGTTATAATCCTTTGTATATATTACTTAAAATTTAATTATGTAGTTGTTATTAATAATTATTTTTATCAATTAATGTTAACTATTTATTCAATAACTAATTTTGTATTGGTTTTGTTCCCGAAAATCGACAAAATCAAAAGAATATGTTGGGTGGCCTATTGGAACAGGATACCAAAATGGTGGACTTTCGACCCTGGACCCCTCCCTTGAAAAATTTTTGTGTGTGCGCTACTGGTATATACTGTATATATACGTAAGGATAATTAATTTGTAGCCTAAACAAAGTTTATTTCCCATCGTACATATTCGAGTATAAAATTAAACAGCTAATACTTTCTCAAAAAAGATCATCCAAATATCATATTCCAATCCAATCTTATTAATGGAATGGGCATTAAGTCGATCGCTATCGACTGGTGGACTCCCAAGACATTTTGGGGGTAACCGCTTTTACTAAGACCTGAGACGTATACATAAAAAAAAAGTACATTAAACAAAGAGAAACATTTGACAAATTAATAAAACTTCATTCCGAATTTGAGAGACGTTTTCAAGAATTTATTAGACTAGAATAAATTGTCTCTTCATGTGTTACCCATTTGACAATGTTGCTGGAAAAGAAATGACTGAAATTATAAATTGTTTATTATGTTTCTCTATCGAGGAAAACGAAGTTTTTGTTCTTCAAAATAACATAATTTTGAAAGCACGTAGTAGCATTTTATTAAAGATCGTCCTTTGGTTCTACCTGTCTGTGTGAATCTGCATTTTTAACGATGAATTTAATTAAAACTACACAAATCGTCCCCGCTTCACAGACAACAACTTAGAATTCTGTGCAAAATTAGCAGTTAGTAATTATGTACGAGATATTCAAGATTGGCGGACAGTATGCAGACTAAGTCTTCTACTGAGACTGTAACTACGAGAACCAACTTTTTAAATGAAAATAATTTATTTTTCGATGTATTTTGAATTGTTTGATAATAAATGCATCATTTGATATTATTAAACTTGTGGGTATATTATTATTATGTTTGTATCTTGCGTTTTGCTTTAAACGCAACTTTAACCCTTAATCTACCGACGTTACTTTTTAAGTACCACTCACTTTAAAATTACATAGAATAACCATTTTTACAAATACTCTGACGATACTTGAGGATATTCTTTAAATCTTTTTTTCGAAGAAAATATGGCAGCAAAAGGTAGAAATACCAATATGCATCTCCATTAAAAAAATTTATTTATTTACTTAATTTCTGCACTTTAAAAGTTGTTCTTAGATTTTTATATGGCACATTTGGCTTTTATTATGAATACTAAACTAAACTCAGTGGTGATACAGCCCATGAGGTCCAAGGCCTACTGTGCCCATCTCAGCTATCAGACCTTAGACACCGAGGTGCATATGCAGATGATCCGGTCAGGTGGTTCGTCTGAAGCGAAACTCATGTGTTTAGTTTCCAAGCACAAGTTTCTTGGTACTCATTTATCAACCCACTGAAGGGCTTGCGGCTGAGTCGACCTTTGCTCAGTCCAGAATTTTAATATTTTAGTTGCAAAGATCTACATCTTTTTACTATTATAAATAAATGTAATTAATGATATAATTTTTATTGTTCAAGTTTCAAACGAAATGCTCAAAATTTTGAATCTTTGTGCAGTCAGTTTTACTTCCTATATACGTATTCGAAAGAAAATGAAAAAAAAAAAAATGATTGCACATTTTTTTCATGATAACAATTGTAAAAAACCTCTGTGATAAAGATTTACCGATATATATATATATATATATATATATTTTAACTTCTTGCATCATTTACAGCATGATTAGAATTTCCTAATTTAATATTTGATATATTATTGCTGAGGGACTATTACGCATCTTGTAACAAAACACAAACTAAGAATATTACTAATATATTCTAGATAATCCTCATTTACGAAAAGAAGCTTTCAACACAAACAAAAGAAAAGTCATTTGCAGTTTTTATGTCTCAAAATGAGTATGTGAATGTCACGAGAGAAAAAAAAGCTTTTATCATGCCTTCAACGCGTATTTAATAAGCCCACGGAGTACTAATACCACAGCAGCGATCATAAATTATATATAGTACCCCCATTACTTGATAAAACTTATTCTCCATGGGTAATGCAGTTAATTCTCATCTTATTAAACTAGAAACTTTATAGCATTAAAGTGCCGATGATAAATACGCGCGAAGCGAGGGGTGTGAAGTGAAATGAAAATGAAAATAAGAAATAAGCCAAAAATACTCCAAGTCCGCATCAGAATTAATGACGTTTCGAATCACAGTGGGCCTGGATTCTTTTTCCTCCCCCCCTATCAGATCCGACTTGAAATTTAAAGAATACAGTCCCCTAGAAATTAAATCAGCTCGCTCTAGGCGAAAGTGTAAAAATAAGTTGTAGTAAATGTGAAAGCAAGAAAAAGAAAGGGGGACTTATAATTATAAGTCGGATAATAAGTAGCTATAATGAAAAGAAACGAGAAATATAAACAAAGAGAGGAGGGGAAGGAATAAAATCCTTATTTGGAAAAAAAAAAACTATTTTTTAAATTTTCGTTTTTAAGTTTTTTTGCCTCAAGTCTATTCAGTCGAGAATCCTTTTTCTCTTAGGAAATAGAAATCATTAATTCTTCTTGGGATTCGATTTTGATTGTAATTTATTTCTTTTCCCTCAGTACCAACAAATCGTGCTAGAAATAATAATGTATTCCGAAGAATTATTTAAAAAAAAAAAATGAAATCGTAATAAATTTCCTGTGAAACTGGATTAACCAGATATATATTTTTCTCCAATCCGTTTTAATGCACGGAATGACAATGTCAGTGCTGGTAATTGGAGGGGAGGAAATAATGCTCTGCACGTTTTTGATTGAAATTCTAATTATGAAATTCGCGAGAGAAAGATAAATTAGTTAAAAATAGGTTGTTAAATATAATTAATTTTCTAAAGTAATTTAAATTTCTGTTTCCGGTTAGGAAAAATAACGCAAGCTGGTTTTCTTTTAAAAAAGGTTACTCTCTAGAAGGGATTTTGTGTCTTTTTTGGGTATCTCTATCATTCAAAGTTGCTTGGAAAAAAAACGCAGACTATCTTAAAAAGGATTAAATATTTTCGCTTTTAAATCCGTAAGTTTTTTTTTAGTGGTAAAGGTAGTGTAATTTGAGGAGTAGTTAATTTTTTATTTTTTTGCAGTTACCTTTTGGCTAGAAAATTATCCATAAAATGTAAATTTCTTTTTACGGTACTAATAAGAGTTGTGAGTTTTCTTCTAGAAACTTCTTGTTGCACTTCTCAAATTTATTACATTTTAACTAAATAAAAATTTTTGTTGAGTTTTATCCTTACTTTTATAAGTGTACTGCCAAAGCAAAATACTGCCGTACAGAAAACATCAAGCTTAGATAGTAAAAACGGAAAGTTTATAGTTGTTCTTAACATTTACTTAACATATCAATATTACAAAATTACTATATATCACATTTGGGTATTCTTTACGCATGACGCAACAATGCTAATGTGCAAGCTAACCCCGCCAAGTTGGCAACTCCGATTTCGCATGTGTCGTACTCTGTGAATTGACAACCATGTGCTTCGCATAATGTCGCCAAAACGATTGCAATAATACGTAACTACCCAAATTTAGCTAACCAATTCCAGTACCATTTACTGTGCGTAATAAAGCAGCAATGTGTATTTATGTACTTTTTTAAAATATACTTATTTAAAAACAATATATATATCTTTTTCTGTATAAAAATATGAAATAAACATCCTTGCCTAGTTCTTTTAACAGGATCAAGTAGCTACGCTAGACTAGTGGCTATGGTCACAAACTGTGGCCGTGGTGTCATGCTGAGCCCTTAGTACCTATGAAGACCCACCGTGTAGAGGAGGCGGATGTAAGTTAGATCTGACATGGCTCTCAAAGCCCCTACGTTCGTTAGGGAGAGTGGGGAGTGTCAGTCCTCAGGTGTCGTCTTCGTCACTGGACCAACTTTCGCGCCTATTGGAGTCCGTCGGCAATAGCCCTTGTGTTGTTATATTTAGTGCAATTTTAATAAACACTCATTCAGTAAATCCGATCATATTTTTAAAAAGAAATCGTAGAATATAAAATGTATAGCTTCAAGTATGTTACAAAGATGTGCTTTAGGGATTATCCTCCTTTCTAATTCTATCCATATACCTTCTGAAGACGATGAGTTTAAAATGAGAAACGTTCTTACATTTAATAAAATTTATGACCTTCCATGTCAAATAAATAAATCAATTGAATGCATCACAAATAAGCATCGTTTGACAAACCGTAACTTGTGAAAAACAACTAAAGTTCTCATTTAAAATTCTAATTAATTTCGTGGTGTTTAATAGAAACCCAAGAGAGAAAGATTGTTACTGCAATATCATTGACATCATTTTATGTAAGATATTGCTATATTAGTTACCTTTTAAATTAAAACTACTGATTGCATGTTTAAAAATTCCTCCTTTAAATTCTCTTGGGATGGTAAAATATGTTAATAACATTTTTCTGCTATTTATAAATGAACGAGGAAAAATGTCATTGACGCAGAGGAATCCGGAAAAATTATTAATTGTATTAAAAATATTGATTCCATGTAGTTAGATGTTGTCGAATAATGATGTGCCAATGGAAAAATGTTTTTACTCCCCAGATCAGCAAAAAGAATATTAGGTAGTTTTCCATTTCGGTGGCCCAAATCTCTTTAAGCAGACTTTATAGGCGTTAACACAAACTATACACATGTATGAAAAAAAAAGTGTTAATAAATTTAAGTTATGAGAATTTTTAATTGAAAGGTATAAACATTTTATAAGGCTGTTCGGCTAATGTCAAAAGAATAGGACTGTAAATTTTGAGTATTTTTCAGATATAAAAGGGACTCCAACTTTAACATTATATTCTGGCTTCACTATCCTGTAGAGAATCATTCTTATTTTATCAAACTACTTCATTTTTATCCGGAGTAATTTGTGTCACTGTTGTTGACAACATGTAATTGTTAGAATAAAATTTCTACAAAAGCAAAATTTGGCAGCAGCGAAGCGGGATGAACTAATTGAACTGAAACGACATGATTACATTTATTATATGACTGTGACGTAACATGAAATTATGAACAGACCAGCCAGTACGTGATTGCAAATATCATATGACTATGACGTCACATAAATTTAGCCTTAAGGAATCAGAAAATACTAAGTAATCGCAAAAAATCATTCGATGAATAATAAAAAGTTTTTTTGACGCAACAAGAAAGTATTTTTTAATGCTTTGTTACGTGTTTCCGTACTAATAACTCCAGCCATTTTCTAAAATTTTTCTCACATCCGCCGGTTAGCGAATATAACTTTCAACTTTTAAAAATAAGTTTCCGAAGCAATAAAAACTCTCGTCATAAATGCAAAAAAAGGAAGGGAAAAAACATTCTGCATATTAATAAAAAATGTGCTCTTAAAAAAATACTACGACGCAAGCCTCCAGTAAAACCTGGTTAAGATCTCGCAAAGAGTGTTACATACAAAGTTGAGTTAAAAATATATTCTTAAAAAGTGCCGAAACGAAATGATCTTGGATTCCGTATTTCTAACCTTAAATATGAAACCTTATTGAATTGTTATGCTTCACATGTAATGGGTCAAGCCGCAAGGAAAATGGTTTCCCAAAGCTCACAAATAAAAAAACGGTAATAAAATTCATATAAAATGGTCGGAAAATGAAAGAAGAATTATAATAAAAAAATCACTTATGCTTAGGAGTAAAATTTGAATTTAAAGTCAAGGTGTTTGGGTAAACAGGAAAAAAAAAATTATGTTCCCCTGAGTCATCTTTCCACCTAAAATTCAGGAATTTTTTCAAAGCTGTAAACTGTATGATATTTTGCCGAGAATTTATTTATTTTCTGAACCTTGTCTTTCTTTTAACCTCTAAAAATTCTCATATGTGTCTTTTAAAACGTATCTTAATCAATTCCCCAGTGATAGTGAGATATGTACTGATGTTGTTTGGGAAAGTAGCTTTAAAAACGATAAAATAAAAGAGAAAGTTATATGCCTTTTTAAAAGTTTACTGCGCCTTTGGAATAAAAGCAGAAAAGAATAACGCAGAAAGTAATCTGCGAAGTTCTGAAATATTAAAGGCTTCGCATCATAAGTTGAAGTAGTTGATTAAATTATTTTGGCCTTTTTTATATTATCTTGTTCCGTTTGGATTGTTTAAAAGATATGTATGTTTCACACGTATAAACATATTTTCTTGAAAATTTATTTTCAAATGCATATTTAAATTTATCCGTTTTCAAATCGAATATAAATGGCGGTGCCTATTATCTTATTAAAGCAGCCATTACATATTACCTAAGTATTTTCTGCATAACTGTACGTGGTTTTGACTAATTCTGGTAATGGACAAATGTAAATACCAAGGGCCCATGTTTATCTAAAGCATTTTTTTGCAATGGCATCAAAACTTATTCATTTCCTACTGGAGTCAGCCTGGCCCCCAAATAAAACAGATTATCATAAATAGTGAAACCTCGCATTACATTTAAAATAGTTGATATGAGATCATAAAAAGAAACCATAGGATCAAACCATATAGGATATACTACTTGCGTAAAACCCCGAACTTAGCAAACCTTTTGACATTTAAATCAATACTACAAATAAACTATTTTTATATTAGCTTCTTTCAAAACAAATTAAATGGGTAATTTTAAAATGTTTTAACGAAGGAATATTAAATTATTTTAAAGTTAATGTTAAAAAGTGAAGTAGAAATAACACATATGGGCCCTGGCTATTTTTTTTACTGGTAATTTACTCCTATGTTTATTTTTAGTTAACCTTACAAATATTAAAATCTTTCTGGGTAATTTTAATATGTCTGAACTTTCTTTTGAAACTACTAATAATAAAACAACACCTGTTACATTCTGTGGTGTTCATCTCTTAAACTCTTTTGTAAAATGACAATACCGTATAAATATTAATTACAGTATCGTTGGAATTAGATGTAAAGCGAATTATACTTGCTTAGATATTTCTTTTCGTAAAACATTCAGTTTCTAACCTCTTTGAGGCGCATCCAGACCAAACGCTAGATTTAAGGATAACGATTTCACAGAGGTAAACTATCACTTTGAAGTTTATGTTTGAAAAATTTAAATAATTTTTCTAGCATTTAGAGTGTACTACAATTCTGAACCCAAAAATATTTTTCCAAAAAGAGTTTTAATATGCCTTAGTATTATATTAATGCTTATTCATCATTTCAGTCCACTTTTGAAACTTCGCTAGTAGCTTTCTGTAGATTTGAAACCGCCATACAACAGAATCTACCAAAATAGCTTGTATTCGTCTAGTCACAACGTGTAAGTATTTGATTCCAAAATGAAATGAAGTTGCACCATGGTGGAAAATAAAAATGGGTCTTAGGAAAGAATCGTAATTGGGAGCTATTATTCCACATTTCCATCATCGTTATTTATCTATGCCGGGCTCATTATAATAAGCCTAAGACGTCCTGATTTTAAATCAGACTCTCAGCTTACCTGCCATCCAGGCTAGAAAAGAATTACCCAGTTCCCTGAGAGATTTCCTCTCATACTTCTATTTCAAACTCTCCCTTAAAAAGGTGCAGCACTTTACTGTTCAGGAGTACAAAACACAAACACTTTGTAAATATTATTTATTAAAAGAGATAATCCCGATTTTTAAAAATATGATTGGATGCGTTTTATGTTTTCCCGTATACAAGGATGAAAGAGTACTATATAGGAATATAGTATATGAAATAGTTATATATATATATATATATATTGTTATTAAGTTATATATATATATATATATATATATATATATATATATATATATATAACTCAGTTCGATTGACTTTTCTATTGCTTTTGTTATTTTACTTGAATTCCAGTTTCATAAATGATTAGCGGAAGATTAAGAATGTCAGGATTTTTGTGATCAGACAGTTATATAGCTCATTATTTTACCATTTGGAATGACATTAATTCTCGGTGGTCTTGTAGCTTTCACATATTTTATGTTCTACCCAGTGGCGTAGCGGTGAGTATCATCCTCTCCTTGCAAAGTCGTGCTTCCTGGGTCCCAAAGACGGGGATCTTGGCCAAAGAGGGCATACTTGGTGTCAGTCAGGCTTTGGGCCCCATGGACTAGTTTAAATACTCCTGTGGCCACCGATGGAGAGGGGGGACGTTACAATCAATAACACACCTCACACTGGTTCTACCGAACAATCTTTTCCAGTTTACATTAAAAATATTTCGAGTAAAAAGATTACAATGGTTAACTTCTATAAAACCTTTAGGCGTAATTAACTTTATGACCTATAATTTAGATTTCCCAAGCCTTCATGACAAGGTTAAAATTCAAAGTTATAGGAGTATTAATGCTTAGATATGCCATAAATTTTATTCTACTGTACCCCTACCCTCCACAAATTCTCATGTGAGAACAATTCCACCATTTAAAAATATTTGAGATAGTTTTATTTGAATGCGAAGGCGAAATATATATATTGCATTTGGTCTTAGGTCTCACGATTACACGGGTTTGCAGCCGAGTGGTATAGGTATCGATCGCGCTACCTTTGCCACGAGTTCGAGCGCAGTACCACACTAAAGAACCGCCGCAGTAGGCAAAGGATGCACGCCAAATCCGTCGAGAGCCGATACGTCCTCCCGTTGGTGTGGTAATTAGGAGAGGGGGGGTGCTCTGCCTCTGCTCACAGGTGTGTCGTCCACGTCACTTGACCATGGTTCAAAATTACGTGGTCCGTCACCCAAAAGCCCTCGTGTAGCTGAACAGCGCATGCTAATATTCACTCACCTCACAACTACATATATGACTTTTATAGTTTTTTAAGAAAATAATTATATAAGGGGCAATAACACACACATATGACCCAAAGAATTTTGTATGTAATCTTTACAGAGGACACATCTTAGAAGAGACTGACTCTTCATGTAAAACTTATTTGATAGTTGGGCTACTATATGTTATGTGCGAATGTTTATATATTATCTCCGTTATTCGACAAAAATATCATATTCCTGAACTGGAGAAACTTCACCATCTTCCTAATGTAATAATATTAAATAAATGGTAATGACACTGAAAATTACTCTTCTGTTAATATGCAAGGAGATATGTCAAAGATGTAATACATATTCAGTGGAAAAGTAATAAAGTTACTTTCGCAAACAGTCAAGTGTTGGCCTCGATTAAACATCTTTTAACAATAATGCTCTTATCCATGGCAGAAAACCCAGTTTCTCCGTTTCAATCTATAGATTTTTTACACATATTTTTCAAATATTCATTTTTTCCCATATCCGATCTCCTGGTCTACTTTTTAATAAGCACTTGAGAGCCTAAACAAACAAAACAAAAAAAAAAGAACTAATTTATCAAAAGCGAAGGAGAAAAAAAAAATGTTCTCATCCAAAAATGTAATTGGCGTTATTCCGAAATTCAATACCTTCTTTACGATCACTTCTTAATTTCGGTGTAAAATCGTCGAACTCGTCTACAAGAAAGGAGTTATTGATTAGAGAACACCTATAACGATCCATTCCCCTTAATACTTGAAAGCAATAATAGCATGAACGCCAGATCAAATCCGACAGCATGGGTTCTGGTGATCGATATTGGAAGCCTCAAGTCAATTTTGGATCGCTTCTCTACTTTGCTCACTCTTCTGAGCTGGCTTTGTAAAGAAAAGATAATTTCCAGTTATGTTCCTGAACTCAATAGCCTTGAGAGGGAATTGGGGAAATTAAACGAGATATGAGATATCTTATGACCTTACGCTAATACACTCCAACTTCAGCACGCAAAAGAAATCGTTTCAATATTTTTGCTCTTGCTTTTTGAGTATTTTTCTCTTCTTATTATTGTAGATTTTCCTATATAAAGTAAATTAAAAAGAGTCGGTATTCGCAACGATTAGATTTATTTTCTTATAACTCGCATATAAATTTAATTGACTGCAGATTCTCTTTAATTGGCTATGTGCCTGAATCTTCAGCTTTTGTGAGTTTGTGCGGATTATTTCCACAGATAACTCTACAAATAAACACGAAACTTCTAAGAATGCGTCCGGTGACGCTCCGTCCTCTAGCTCCAGTCTCCCCCCACACACACACACATCCGCCAAATAGGGACTTTTGAGCTAAAAGAACAAGTACCTCATTAAGTTAACGTTACTATTAGCGCATAATAGTCGGTGAGATAGAGAATAGTTAATATATAGAACAAAAAAAATACAGCCGTGATAGTACTGACGCACCAGTGCCGATTTAAGCTCATTTCGGGCTCTGGGTCCAGAAGGCTGATCTTACTGGCCCCTTGGCAGTGGTGGCGAATAGAAATTTATAACCGGCTTATCCTTATGCCCTTCCGGGTCCAGGCCCTGGACGCCCCCGACTCAAGAGCCCACTGATAAACCAGCACTGGCTTCTGGAATTAGTGGCTTATTCCCTGAATTACCGTCGTTATAATGCAACCCTCCCTCCAGTTTTATGAAGCTCTTCATTCCGGCACTTGCAACTCACGTAATTTCAACCATCATTGCCAGACTACGTACAAGACACTTTAAAGGGATGAAAATGAACCCTGAAAGAAGTTACAATATTCTATTCTCACTGCCTCGGTGATACCCCACCTTTCTCCTTATTTATTTTAAAAATTTTCCTTCTATATTGCTTAACTCCCCGTTACGGGACCTAAAACCCAAGGACCATCAACTGCTTTATTCTCCAAAGGTCTTCGACATAGCAAAGGCCGTTTTAGACGCTTTCGGCACCATCTGATTTCTCTACTGCTTTTTCTGAACTGCTTGGACAAGACAACAACAACTTTGGTTAGTAGATTTCTTGGCGTAGTTGTGTAACGGAGAATATTAGAGCCCCCTGCAAAATCAGTTTTGGGGCCCCAAGACATAATCTTACAAAAAGGCACGTATTTGGTATTAGTCAGGTTTTGGTCCTTCTAGAATCCTGGCCCTCCCGCAATGCAGGTGTTGCTGTGGTGTATATTACGTCACTGCTTTTGGCGAGTTCAGAGGTTGCGTCTCAATAAATATGGGTACCTATTATTTGGTTACTTATTGTCTTTTCTACATATCGCATAATCAGGTAACATTAGATCAATGTAAAAGTAAATTATTGTGAATATGTGTTAGTAAGAAATTTGTGTTCGTAAGCATTAGCGTCTCAATCACTTTTGCGTTCAGATCTCCCAAGGTGCCCCAACGAACAAGCGAGATCTCTTCCTTAAACCAACCTGAAGAGGAGGTACAGAGAGACAAACTATAATCTTAAACTGAAAAGAGTTCTAAATAGTTGAATTTACACCTTATAATGCTAGACTTTTACTGCCAATACGGGCTAAATCTGTCACATCATAGTCCTTGCTCATATGATAACGACAAACACATTTTTCCAGCCAATCAGTTCATGTCGCGTGGCGTCATAGTCATTACGATAATATAATTACGCATTTCTAGCCAATCAGTTCTCATAAATTCATTCCATCGTCAGAGTGCAGCCATGATAAATGCAATCATGTATTTCCGGTGCCTTTTCGTTCACAGGGGCACTTTGTTGCTGCCAACTTCTTTTGTTTCTGTTGTACAGAAACTTTCTTTTAAAATACAAACTTGTCAACAATGATAATGGCTGTATAAAAAGAAAAATGAACTTGAGTTAAGAAAGTATCGCATAATAATATATGTTTTTTTTTTTTAGTTTTAAAAACTTTTTGAAGATATCAATTTCATCATATGTACGCACAGTTATCAAGTTCCTAAAATTATCTAATTTTACAAGTAGAACAACAACATGCTCATTGTTTTGAATTCAATGCAGAACAAGGACGTATTTATCATAATCGTCATCAATTTAGCTTCCCTTTCAGTTCTAAAAACATATGTACGTAACCAAATCGTATTAAAAAATAAATATATACGAGTATTATGCAATTTCAAATGCATAAGTTAAGAGCCATTTCGTTCCCCTAAATCCACAGAAACGCGGGCAGCCAATTCATCGGTTAATAGCCATTTATTTGCAATTCGCCATTCTGTTGAAGATAATCCTGTGCCGAAAATTTTGTTTGGAGTTAGAGATTTTTAAATGAGTGGAGTGAATAATATTATATATAGTACCACCGGTCAGGTACACGAGACTTTTGGCGACGGACCCTTGTCATTTTGAACCACGATCAAGCGACGAGACTTAATACCCGAGCCGACACCTCCCCAACTACCATACCGACCGGAGGATTTTGCTTTCCTCGACAGATTTAACGTGCATCGCTTCCCCACACCGTGGGTCTTAGTGGCATCTTTCCGAACTCGTGACTTGTCAGCCACGACTGATATCATGACCACCAGCTACCGCGGCCAGATATTTTTAAAGTTGAGTAAGTAATCACCGTATATGAAATCAAAACATTAATATGTTATCTATGCAAGCAATAGAATTCATACTATTACGAAAGGGAAAAAAGGCATTTGGAGTATCGTTATAAATGTAATATATTATCAACTACAACATTTGCAAAGCGATAGCCAAAAATGCTTCCACCAAACTATAGCTACTTTCACAGAACAGATTTATTATTTCATAAAACCATATCAGCAGTGCGAAACATAAGAGTCAAACTCCCACAATTTTCTCGTGTAAGCTTTCGCGTCCTTTTCTAAGCATCTTTTTCTTATTTTGAAAAGTCTAGCCACCCGCGCAAGTTCAATCATACAAACATTTCTGCATTAACTTAAAATATACCAATACAGTTTGTGGCTTCCTGTTTCATATAGTTTAACTAGTATATACCTGGTGGACTTTTATGTAACTTACACGCTGCAACCCTTTGAGAGTAAAAGAGTTTAAATATATTTTAGGAATAATTTTAAAAGTTTATTATTTTAGTGTGAAGTATCTTTATTCTGTTGGTAGTACCATCTGGCAAAGAATGGAAATATATTATACGTAACATTTCAGTTAATTTACCGCGATTTTTAACTGTACTTGAAGTGCTTGCAGAGTTCTAAAACATTGGTTTAAGAACCGAATATTAAAATTATAACCGTAAAATATTAAATATAAAGATTAAAGAATGCCGAATGTATGCCTTCTGTGTTCTGTATCTTTACTTGTAAGATGTTGCTGTGCTACTGTTGGCTACAGGTTTTAGGATAAGTGAGCAACAAAAGGCCGCAACCTTATTTGTAAGATGCATTATTTCGGGATATTACACCGTATGTTGTTGATTTCTTTTAACTCATTTAAAATTATTCAGATACCCCTGAATTCACTGTTCTAATTTTATTAATTGCATCTATTGTTTAGATGTAATAAGTTATCGAAGGTGTCAAACTTTATTACCAAAATCTGATTATTTAAAAAAACTTTTGTAAAGATTTTCTTTTGAAGTACATTTGGAACATTCGATTAAATCGAATAAAGGCCTACCTTATTAAAAGTAGTTTTTAAAGAGCGGAACTCTGCTAGCGCACTATTAAAATATACCCTATAACTTCAGATTCAACATTTTTTTTCCTTTAGTGAAGAATATGTTGAATGTACCTTCATATTTTATATAAATTTTTCTACCACGCTTGCCGCGCAGCACCGCAGGAAGCCGAGTGGTATTGTATCCCGGCTTCGTCCGGTGGCTCGCGAGCTCGTGTCCTAGAGCGACTGTAGACTGTAGCGATACCTACCCGCGACCCGCCGACCTTTCTGAGTGGCCCGGTCGTGCTCTCGGTTGCACTTAACAAATTCAATTTAAGAACAATGTATTAAAATTAAGCGAGAAATTCTATCAATCAAGCAATCAAATATATCAATTTTGCTATTGATATCGTGCTGGTACGAATCTTCGCTAGGATAATCCTTCTTCTTTTCATAATTGTAACGTTAGTGATAACCAGTATGCACACAGGAATTTTTCAAGGGGTCCGGGGTTGAAAGCTCACCATTCTTGTTTCATGCTCCTTTTGATTTTGTCGATTTTCGAACAAAAACACAGTAAAACTAATTTTTGAATAAATAATTAGCATTACTCAATAAAATTAATCATTAATAAACAAATACTAACAAATTTTACGTACTATATACTTAGAATTATAATCAATCGGAAAAAGTCAAGGGCTTTTGGGTCCAGACCCCTGACCCTTTGTGTGCGCTTTCACTGGTGATAATCCTCGATAACAGTAAGTGTCATTTTACAGTCACCTAATGAGTGAAACTAATTTTTAACTAAACTCTCATGCTTCCCAAGAGAAAAATAACTAAAGAATATGTAAGTTATTTCAAGACGATTGGGATAATGACTGTTTCAGAAAAACAAACATGAATCAACAACTTGTTTACTTTTTCATGAAAATGCTATATTTAAAAAATTATAATTTTGCTCGTCACTATACCACTAAGTACAAATCTTCAATGACCTCTTTATTCAGAAGCAACAAAAATATATTTGGGGGTTGGGGACTTGGGATCATTGATGAAAGAAAAATCGAAATTATCCCATGCAACAAGGTAAAAAAATGCATTAAACTCTTTTTTTTTTCTTTTTGTATATGTGTGCGAGTTTATTTGGATGGAGTTTAATATAGTTTTAAAAACGAAACCATAACTATTAATATTTTGATCAATTTCTGCATTTTTAATATCTTTCGACTATAGCGTTCTGCCCTCCCCGTTAGTCCTCAATGTTGCGGCCCGCGAGAAGTAGTTGGTCATATGTATGCGGCCCGCGTGAAATGTTGCCTTCATGTATGTGGCCCGGGTGAAATGTTGTTGAGTGCCGCTGCTGTAGACCCATGATGTTGAGCAGCGTACTAATCACGTGCTAAATTTGTTGTGGCTCTAAAGTCTTTTGTGTGAATGTGCAAGTTTGAAAGTGGGGCGTTTGTTCATGTCGTCTCGTCATTTGACCGGAGCTCAAAATTACGAGATTCATCTCCACAGTTTTGTGTTGCTTTTGAAAGGATGGTAAAAAAATTTTAAAAATCATGTAAGTTCCAATTGGAAAAATTGAGACAGTTATACAGAACAAGTAATATAGAAAAAATATTTTAAGTCAATTTACTTCGTTAGAAAACGTACTTGCGCCATCTGTTGCAGCCAGTTGTAACTTCGACAGAAATAACGCTGAAAAAATTTAAAATTAAAAATAAAATTTAATTAATGAATTAATGCTTGACAAAACTGGCTAACATCAAGTGTATAATCCACTACAAGTTTTTAAAAATGTATTTGAACGAGAATAGATGAATAGAAAGTATTTTGTTAATGATTGAAAATTATATATATATATATATATAAAGAGTGAGAGAGAGAAGCAAAACTATAGTAAGAATTGTAAAAGGAGAAAATATTTGCTAAAACTTTTGAGGAAAATTATAATTAGATCTATGAAGGTTCAAAATAGAAAAATCTGTTTCGAAAATGGTAAAACAATGATTAAAGACACAGACGAATATTGTAGAATTGTTACATTATACTTTCTTAGCTATGCTTCTCAAAGTAATTTCTTTATTAATTATGGGATTATTATTGGGTAAATCTCTAAATATTAATTTAAATATTCACTTGACCTCTCAAATAGTTCTAGTATTTATTCTATTAACATCAGAGGAATATCTGTCCATTCATTACACATAAAAAAAGAACCGTAAGTAAATTTAATTACGAAGAGGATCTTTCTCTTTATCATCTATTTAAACTTCCAGAAACTTAAATTAATATGCTATTTATTCGTCTGAGAAACTATTTATTTTTAGAGCTACACCCGTGGAATATTTTTTTTTCCATAAACTTCTCGGAATTTAGAACTCTTAACTGTGGAAAGAGACGGACATCCGAGTCAATGCACTCGGTTTTACCGCTCACTTTACCGAATCCCATTAAAAGCTCTGAAAAAGGAAGAAGCTTTCATTCAATATAGCATTACGTTTCAAATTATATTTTCCATTCGGCTCTAAATGAACCGACAACCTTGTTACCAGTCAATTTTAAAACACCCCTCTCGCTAAAAAACTAACTGTAAATTGAGAAGCTTCCAAAAGAAAGTAAAAAAGTAGCAGAGGGGAAAAAATGAGCCTGGCTGCTTAGTCTTTAAGCAGAAAGTTGCTTTTAAAATGATATATTCAGGACAGATCCTCAATGTCCTCATAATCTTTATAATTTAGTTAAGAAGGGACTTTTTGAATTCCTTTTGCAATAGTACTCGCCCGAAGCGTGGCTTTTACTAATTGCATTTGGTGCCACTAATTGCATTTTACTCTCTTTACGAAGGTCTGTCTATAAAGATGATTCTGTGCAATCTTTAGGAAAAGGTCCCCCGTTCTTTTTAGGGAGGGGGGTGAGTTTGGCTGTGTGTCAGACGGATAGAAGAGAATCGAGTTTGACTGTGGTGAAATTGACATTTTTGACAGTTTTTGTAATCGAATTATATGGTTGTTAAAAAGGAACGTTTTGAAAGTTGGTTTCGGGGGTAGGGGCTTGAATTTCTTACAGAATTAAAACCCCTGGAGGAAAAATGTGGAGATTTTTTTTACTGCATGTTATGCAGAGAGAGTTGAGCGTTTAAAAGCAGAAAGTCACCCTTTCTTTTATATCGAATCTATTTCACGTATTGAAATTTTCAATTATTTTACTATGCTTTTTTTTTTTAACTTTGTAGAAAGTTTTTTAATTTTTGGGAAGATTTTTAGGCCTTGGATATGATTAGATAATCTTTATTTTATAGAAGTATCCAATTATATTTTTGCAATTGTGAAACTCAGTACAGAATTATAAATAGCTTCCACATTTTGTTTTTGAATATCAATATTTCTCAGACTCTAAATAATACACACCATTTAATTGCTCATACATTGGTCAGTCTTTAAAATATTAGATTGATCTTCAATGTAGCCCAAAATAGCCTTCTCATTTTTTGCGTATATAAAATATATATATATATATATAATTCAATTTTTTAAAGCTCAAATTGAAAAGTTCGGAAAATTATTTGAGTTTTTATATTGAAATTAAAAAGACTGTCTCCTGGCTGTACTTTAAATTTCATAGTAATAAAAATACGGAACGATTTGCTTCTTGAAATTTATAAAATGATGTTTTATGGTCTGATTTTATCTGGAAAGAAAGAGAGAGAGTATATCACATCAATTAAGTTTTCATCATTTTTAGAAAAATATATTATTTTTCAAAAATAAAGTTGATTATAGGTGGTGTCGCGCCATCTATAGTCCCATCGGGAAACTCCCTCCGAGCAAAATCGTACTGTCATCTGCATGGTGCTCAAAAGCTGCTACAATCGACAGGCGTAAAGCGTACTTCAGCCCTTAGCCACAATGAATTTCGCGGGCTCCCGGATCTGATCTCGTCAGGCAGGTGGCATTATCACGTAACAAAAACTAAAAGTGATACTCTGAGTCTCCTGGGGAGTGTACTCAGGGTCTGCAAAAGGTAGAAATACCAATATGCATCTCCATTAAAAAAATTTATTTATTTACTTAATTTCTGCACTTTAAAAGTTGTTCTTAGATTTTTATATGGCACATTTGGCTTTTATTATGAATACTAAACTAAACTCAGTGGTGATACAGCCCATGAGGTCCAAGGCCTACTGTGCCCATCTCAGCTATCAGACCTTAGACACCGAGGTGCATATGCAGATGATCCGGTCAGGTGGTTCGTCTGAAGCGAAACTCATGTGTTTAGTTTCCAAGCACAAGTTTCTTGGTACTCATTTATCAACCCACTGAAGGGCTTGCGGCTGAGTCGACCTTTGCTCAGTCCAGAATTTTAATATTTTAGTTGCAAAGATCTACATCTTTTTACTATTATAAATAAATGTAATTAATGATATAATTTTTATTGTTCAAGTTTCAAACGAAATGCTCAAAATTTTGAATCTTTGTGCAGTCAGTTTTACTTCCTATATACGTATTCGAAAGAAAATGAAAAAAAAAAAAATGATTGCACATTTTTTTCATGATAACAATTGTAAAAAACCTCTGTGATAAAGATTTACCGATATATATATATATATATATATATATTTTAACTTCTTGCATCATTTACAGCATGATTAGAATTTCCTAATTTAATATTTGATATATTATTGCTGAGGGACTATTACGCATCTTGTAACAAAACACAAACTAAGAATATTACTAATATATTCTAGATAATCCTCATTTACGAAAAGAAGCTTTCAACACAAACAAAAGAAAAGTCATTTGCAGTTTTTATGTCTCAAAATGAGTATGTGAATGTCACGAGAGAAAAAAAAGCTTTTATCATGCCTTCAACGCGTATTTAATAAGCCCACGGAGTACTAATACCACAGCAGCGATCATAAATTATATATAGTACCCCCATTACTTGATAAAACTTATTCTCCATGGGTAATGCAGTTAATTCTCATCTTATTAAACTAGAAACTTTATAGCATTAAAGTGCCGATGATAAATACGCGCGAAGCGAGGGGTGTGAAGTGAAATGAAAATGAAAATAAGAAATAAGCCAAAAATACTCCAAGTCCGCATCAGAATTAATGACGTTTCGAATCACAGTGGGCCTGGATTCTTTTTCCTCCCCCCCTATCAGATCCGACTTGAAATTTAAAGAATACAGTCCCCTAGAAATTAAATCAGCTCGCTCTAGGCGAAAGTGTAAAAATAAGTTGTAGTAAATGTGAAAGCAAGAAAAAGAAAGGGGGACTTATAATTATAAGTCGGATAATAAGTAGCTATAATGAAAAGAAACGAGAAATATAAACAAAGAGAGGAGGGGAAGGAATAAAATCCTTATTTGGAAAAAAAAAAACTATTTTTTAAATTTTCGTTTTTAAGTTTTTTTGCCTCAAGTCTATTCAGTCGAGAATCCTTTTTCTCTTAGGAAATAGAAATCATTAATTCTTCTTGGGATTCGATTTTGATTGTAATTTATTTCTTTTCCCTCAGTACCAACAAATCGTGCTAGAAATAATAATGTATTCCGAAGAATTATTTAAAAAAAAAAAATGAAATCGTAATAAATTTCCTGTGAAACTGGATTAACCAGATATATATTTTTCTCCAATCCGTTTTAATGCACGGAATGACAATGTCAGTGCTGGTAATTGGAGGGGAGGAAATAATGCTCTGCACGTTTTTGATTGAAATTCTAATTATGAAATTCGCGAGAGAAAGATAAATTAGTTAAAAATAGGTTGTTAAATATAATTAATTTTCTAAAGTAATTTAAATTTCTGTTTCCGGTTAGGAAAAATAACGCAAGCTGGTTTTCTTTTAAAAAAGGTTACTCTCTAGAAGGGATTTTGTGTCTTTTTTGGGTATCTCTATCATTCAAAGTTGCTTGGAAAAAAAACGCAGACTATCTTAAAAAGGATTAAATATTTTCGCTTTTAAATCCGTAAGTTTTTTTTTAGTGGTAAAGGTAGTGTAATTTGAGGAGTAGTTAATTTTTTATTTTTTTGCAGTTACCTTTTGGCTAGAAAATTATCCATAAAATGTAAATTTCTTTTTACGGTACTAATAAGAGTTGTGAGTTTTCTTCTAGAAACTTCTTGTTGCACTTCTCAAATTTATTACATTTTAACTAAATAAAAATTTTTGTTGAGTTTTATCCTTACTTTTATAAGTGTACTGCCAAAGCAAAATACTGCCGTACAGAAAACATCAAGCTTAGATAGTAAAAACGGAAAGTTTATAGTTGTTCTTAACATTTACTTAACATATCAATATTACAAAATTACTATATATCACATTTGGGTATTCTTTACGCATGACGCAACAATGCTAATGTGCAAGCTAACCCCGCCAAGTTGGCAACTCCGATTTCGCATGTGTCGTACTCTGTGAATTGACAACCATGTGCTTCGCATAATGTCGCCAAAACGATTGCAATAATACGTAACTACCCAAATTTAGC
The DNA here is from genome assembly GCA_019973955.1 of Trichonephila inaurata madagascariensis. Lineage (NCBI taxonomy): Eukaryota > Metazoa > Arthropoda > Arachnida > Araneae > Nephilidae > Trichonephila > Trichonephila inaurata. The sequence goes on along the minus strand of BMAV01013756.1, from coordinate 327,379 downwards.
TAACCAATTCCAGTACCATTTACTGTGCGTAATAAAGCAGCAATGTGTATTTATGTACTTTTTTAAAATATACTTATTTAAAAACAATATATATATCTTTTTCTGTATAAAAATATGAAATAAACATCCTTGCCTAGTTCTTTTAACAGGATCAAGTAGCTACGCTAGACTAGTGGCTATGGTCACAAACTGTGGCCGTGGTGTCATGCTGAGCCCTTAGTACCTATGAAGACCCACCGTGTAGAGGAGGCGGATGTAAGTTAGATCTGACATGGCTCTCAAAGCCCCTACGTTCGTTAGGGAGAGTGGGGAGTGTCAGTCCTCAGGTGTCGTCTTCGTCACTGGACCAACTTTCGCGCCTATTGGAGTCCGTCGGCAATAGCCCTTGTGTTGTTATATTTAGTGCAATTTTAATAAACACTCATTCAGTAAATCCGATCATATTTTTAAAAAGAAATCGTAGAATATAAAATGTATAGCTTCAAGTATGTTACAAAGATGTGCTTTAGGGATTATCCTCCTTTCTAATTCTATCCATATACCTTCTGAAGACGATGAGTTTAAAATGAGAAACGTTCTTACATTTAATAAAATTTATGACCTTCCATGTCAAATAAATAAATCAATTGAATGCATCACAAATAAGCATCGTTTGACAAACCGTAACTTGTGAAAAACAACTAAAGTTCTCATTTAAAATTCTAATTAATTTCGTGGTGTTTAATAGAAACCCAAGAGAGAAAGATTGTTACTGCAATATCATTGACATCATTTTATGTAAGATATTGCTATATTAGTTACCTTTTAAATTAAAACTACTGATTGCATGTTTAAAAATTCCTCCTTTAAATTCTCTTGGGATGGTAAAATATGTTAATAACATTTTTCTGCTATTTATAAATGAACGAGGAAAAATGTCATTGACGCAGAGGAATCCGGAAAAATTATTAATTGTATTAAAAATATTGATTCCATGTAGTTAGATGTTGTCGAATAATGATGTGCCAATGGAAAAATGTTTTTACTCCCCAGATCAGCAAAAAGAATATTAGGTAGTTTTCCATTTCGGTGGCCCAAATCTCTTTAAGCAGACTTTATAGGCGTTAACACAAACTATACACATGTATGAAAAAAAAAGTGTTAATAAATTTAAGTTATGAGAATTTTTAATTGAAAGGTATAAACATTTTATAAGGCTGTTCGGCTAATGTCAAAAGAATAGGACTGTAAATTTTGAGTATTTTTCAGATATAAAAGGGACTCCAACTTTAACATTATATTCTGGCTTCACTATCCTGTAGAGAATCATTCTTATTTTATCAAACTACTTCATTTTTATCCGGAGTAATTTGTGTCACTGTTGTTGACAACATGTAATTGTTAGAATAAAATTTCTACAAAAGCAAAATTTGGCAGCAGCGAAGCGGGATGAACTAATTGAACTGAAACGACATGATTACATTTATTATATGACTGTGACGTAACATGAAATTATGAACAGACCAGCCAGTACGTGATTGCAAATATCATATGACTATGACGTCACATAAATTTAGCCTTAAGGAATCAGAAAATACTAAGTAATCGCAAAAAATCATTCGATGAATAATAAAAAGTTTTTTTGACGCAACAAGAAAGTATTTTTTAATGCTTTGTTACGTGTTTCCGTACTAATAACTCCAGCCATTTTCTAAAATTTTTCTCACTTCCGCCGGTTAGCGAATATAACTTTCAACTTTTAAAAATAAGTTTCCGAAGCAATAAAAACTCTCGTCATAAATGCAAAAAAAGGAAGGGAAAAAACATTCTGCATATTAATAAAAAATGTGCTCTTAAAAAAATACTACGACGCAAGCCTCCAGTAAAACCTGGTTAAGATCTCGCAAAGAGTGTTACATACAAAGTTGAGTTAAAAATATATTCTTAAAAAGTGCCGAAACGAAATGATCTTGGATTCCGTATTTCTAACCTTAAATATGAAACCTTATTGAATTGTTATGCTTCACATGTAATGGGTCAAGCCGCAAGGAAAATGGTTTCCCAAAGCTCACAAATAAAAAAACGGTAATAAAATTCATATAAAATGGTCGGAAAATGAAAGAAGAATTATAATAAAAAAATCACTTATGCTTAGGAGTAAAATTTGAATTTAAAGTCAAGGTGTTTGGGTAAACAGGAAAAAAAAAATTATGTTCCCCTGAGTCATCTTTCCACCTAAAATTCAGGAATTTTTTCAAAGCTGTAAACTGTATGATATTTTGCCGAGAATTTATTTATTTTCTGAACCTTGTCTTTCTTTTAACCTCTAAAAATTCTCATATGTGTCTTTTAAAACGTATCTTAATCAATTCCCCAGTGATAGTGAGATATGTACTGATGTTGTTTGGGAAAGTAGCTTTAAAAACGATAAAATAAAAGAGAAAGTTATATGCCTTTTTAAAAGTTTACTGCGCCTTTGGAATAAAAGCAGAAAAGAATAACGCAGAAAGTAATCTGCGAAGTTCTGAAATATTAAAGGCTTCGCATCATAAGTTGAAGTAGTTGATTAAATTATTTTGGCCTTTTTTATATTATCTTGTTCCGTTTGGATTGTTTAAAAGATATGTATGTTTCACACGTATAAACATATTTTCTTGAAAATTTATTTTCAAATGCATATTTAAATTTATCCGTTTTCAAATCGAATATAAATGGCGGTGCCTATTATCTTATTAAAGCAGCCATTACATATTACCTAAGTATTTTCTGCATAACTGTACGTGGTTTTGACTAATTCTGGTAATGGACAAATGTAAATACCAAGGGCCCATGTTTATCTAAAGCATTTTTTTGCAATGGCATCAAAACTTATTCATTTCCTACTGGAGTCAGCCTGGCCCCCAAATAAAACAGATTATCATAAATAGTGAAACCTCGCATTACATTTAAAATAGTTGATATGAGATCATAAAAAGAAACCATAGGATCAAACCATATAGGATATACTACTTGCGTAAAACCCCGAACTTAGCAAACCTTTTGACATTTAAATCAATACTACAAATAAACTATTTTTATATTAGCTTCTTTCAAAACAAATTAAATGGGTAATTTTAAAATGTTTTAACGAAGGAATATTAAATTATTTTAAAGTTAATGTTAAAAAGTGAAGTAGAAATAACACATATGGGCCCTGGCTATTTTTTTTACTGGTAATTTACTCCTATGTTTATTTTTAGTTAACCTTACAAATATTAAAATCTTTCTGGGTAATTTTAATATGTCTGAACTTTCTTTTGAAACTACTAATAATAAAACAACACCTGTTACATTCTGTGGTGTTCATCTCTTAAACTCTTTTGTAAAATGACAATACCGTATAAATATTAATTACAGTATCGTTGGAATTAGATGTAAAGCGAATTATACTTGCTTAGATATTTCTTTTCGTAAAACATTCAGTTTCTAACCTCTTTGAGGCGCATCCAGACCAAACGCTAGATTTAAGGATAACGATTTCACAGAGGTAAACTATCACTTTGAAGTTTATGTTTGAAAAATTTAAATAATTTTTCTAGCATTTAGAGTGTACTACAATTCTGAACCCAAAAATATTTTTCCAAAAAGAGTTTTAATATGCCTTAGTATTATATTAATGCTTATTCATCATTTCAGTCCACTTTTGAAACTTCGCTAGTAGCTTTCTGTAGATTTGAAACCGCCATACAACAGAATCTACCAAAATAGCTTGTATTCGTCTAGTCACAACGTGTAAGTATTTGATTCCAAAATGAAATGAAGTTGCACCATGGTGGAAAATAAAAATGGGTCTTAGGAAAGAATCGTAATTGGGAGCTATTATTCCACATTTCCATCATCGTTATTTATCTATGCCGGGCTCATTATAATAAGCCTAAGACGTCCTGATTTTAAATCAGACTCTCAGCTTACCTGCCATCCAGGCTAGAAAAGAATTACCCAGTTCCCTGAGAGATTTCCTCTCATACTTCTATTTCAAACTCTCCCTTAAAAAGGTGCAGCACTTTACTGTTCAGGAGTACAAAACACAAACACTTTGTAAATATTATTTATTAAAAGAGATAATCCCGATTTTTAAAAATATGATTGGATGCGTTTTATGTTTTCCCGTATACAAGGATGAAAGAGTACTATATAGGAATATAGTATATGAAATAGTTATATATATATATATATATATTGTTATTAAGTTATATATATATATATATATATATATATATATATATATATATATATAACTCAGTTCGATTGACTTTTCTATTGCTTTTGTTATTTTACTTGAATTCCAGTTTCATAAATGATTAGCGGAAGATTAAGAATGTCAGGATTTTTGTGATCAGACAGTTATATAGCTCATTATTTTACCATTTGGAATGACATTAATTCTCGGTGGTCTTGTAGCTTTCAATATTATTTTATGTTCTACCCAGTGGCGTAGCGGTGAGTATCATCCTCTCCTTGCAAAGTCGTGCTTCCTGGGTCCCAAAGACGGGGATCTTGGCCAAAGAGGGCATACTTGGTGTCAGTCAGGCTTTGGGCCCCATGGACTAGTTTAAATACTCCTGTGGCCACCGATGGAGAGGGGGGACGTTACAATCAATAACACACCTCACACTGGTTCTACCGAACAATCTTTTCCAGTTTACATTAAAAATATTTTGAGTAAAAAGATTACAATGGTTAACATCTATAAAACCTTTAGGCGTAATTAACTTTATGACCTATAATTTAGATTTCCCAAGCCTTCATGACAAGGTTAAAATTCAAAGTTATAGGAGTATTAATGCTTAGATATGCCATAAATTTTATTCTACTGTACCCCTACCCTCCACAAATTCTCATGTGAGAACAATTCCACCATTTAAAAATATTTGAGATAGTTTTATTTGAATGCGAAGGCGAAATATATATATTGCATTTGGTCTTAGGTCTCACGATTACACGGGTTTGCAGCCGAGTGGTATAGGTATCGATCGCGCTACCTTTGCCACGAGTTCGAGCGCAGTACCACACTAAAGAACCGCCGCAGTAGGCAAAGGATGCACGCTAAATCTGTCGAGAGCTGATACGTCCTCCCGTTGGTGTGGTAATTAGGAGAGGGGGGGTGCCTGCCCTGCTCACAGGTGTCGTCCACGTCACTTGACCATGGTTCAAAATTACGTGGTCCGTCACCCAAAGCCCTCGTGTAGCTGAACAGTGCGACGTTAATATTCACTCACTCACAACTACATATGACTTTTTATAGTTTTTTAAGAAAAATAATTATATAAGGGCAATAACACACACATATGACCAAAGAATTTTGTATGTAATCTTTACAGAGGACACATCTTAGAAGAGACTGACTCTTCATGTAAAACTTATTTGATAGTTGGGCTACTATATGTTATGTGCGAATGTTTATATATTATCTCCGTTATTCGACAAAAATATCATATTCCTGAACTGGAGAAACTTCACCATCTTCCTAATGTAATAATATTAAATAAATGGTAATGACACTGAAAATTACTCTTCTGTTAATATGCAAGGAGATATGTCAAAGATGTAATACATATTCAGTGGAAAAGTAATAAAGTTACTTTCGCAAACAGTCAAGTGTTGGCCTCGATTAAACATCTTTTAACAATAATGCTCTTATCCATGGCAGAAAACCCAGTTTCTCCGTTTCAATCTATAGATTTTTTACACATATTTTTCAAATATTCATTTTTTCCCATATCCGATCTCCTGGTCTACTTTTTAATAAGCACTTGAGAGCCTAAACAAACAAAACAAAAAAAAAAGAACTAATTTATCAAAAGCGAAGGAGAAAAAAAAAATGTTCTCATCCAAAAATGTAATTGGCGTTATTCCGAAATTCAATACCTTCTTTACGATCACTTCTTAATTTCGGTGTAAAATCGTCGAACTCGTCTACAAGAAAGGAGTTATTGATTAGAGAACACCTATAACGATCCATTCCCCTTAATACTTGAAAGCAATAATAGCATGAACGCCAGATCAAATCCGACAGCATGGGTTCTGGTGATCGATATTGGAAGCCTCAAGTCAATTTTGGATCGCTTCTCTACTTTGCTCACTCTTCTGAGCTGGCTTTGTAAAGAAAAGATAATTTCCAGTTATGTTCCTGAACTCAATAGCCTTGAGAGGGAATTGGGGAAATTAAACGAGATATGAGATATCTTATGACCTTACGCATACACTCCAACTTCAGCACGCAAAAGAAATCGTTTCAATATTTTTGCTCTTGCTTTTTGAGTATTTTTCTCTTCTTATTATTGTAGATTTTCCTATATAAAGTAAATTAAAAAGAGTCGGTATTCGCAACGATTAGATTTATTTTCTTATAACTCGCATATAAATTTAATTGACTGCAGATTCTCTTTAATTGGCTATGTGCCTGAATCTTCAGCTTTTGTGAGTTTGTGCGGATTATTTCCACAGATAACTCTACAAATAAACACGAAACTTCTAAGAATGCGTCCGGTGACGCTCCGTCCTCTAGCTCCAGTCTCCCCCCACACACACACACATCCGCCAAATAGGGACTTTTGAGCTAAAAGAACAAGTACCTCATTAAGTTAACGTTACTATTAGCGCATAATAGTCGGTGAGATAGAGAATAGTTAATATATAGAACAAAAAAAATACAGCCGTGATAGTACTGACGCACCAGTGCCGATTTAAGCTCATTTCGGGCTCTGGGTCCAGAAGGCTGATCTTACTGGCCCCTTGGCAGTGGTGGCGAATAGAAATTTATAACCGGCTTATCCTTATGCCCTTCCGGGTCCAGGCCCTGGACGCCCCCGACTCAAGAGCCCACTGATAAACCAGCACTGGCTTCTGGAATTAGTGGCTTATTCCCTGAATTACCGTCGTTATAATGCAACCCTCCCTCCAGTTTTATGAAGCTCTTCATTCCGGCACTTGCAACTCACGTAATTTCAACCATCATTGCCAGACTACGTACAAGACACTTTAAAGGGATGAAAATGAACCCTGAAAGAAGTTACAATATTCTATTCTCACTGCCTCGGTGATACCCCACCTTTCTCCTTATTTATTTTTAAAATTTTCCTTCTATATTGGCTTAACTCCCCAACATGGACCTAAACCCCAAGGACCATCAACTGCTTTATTCTCCAAAGGTCTTCGACATAGCAAAGGCCGTTTTAGACGCTTTCGGCACCATCTGATTTCTCTAATGCTTTTTCTGAACTGCTTGGACAAGACAACAACAACTTTGGTTAGTAGATTTCTTGGCGTAGTTGTGTAACGGAGAATATTAGAGCCCCCTGCAAAATCAGTTTTGGGGCCCCAAGACATAATCTTACAAAAAGGCACGTATTTGGTATTAGTCAGGTTTTGGTCCTCTAGAATCCTGGGCCCTCCCGCAATGCAGGTGTTGCTGTGGTGTATATTACGTCACTGCTTTTGGCGAGTTCAGAGGTTGCGTCTCAATAAATATGGGTACCTATTATTTGGTTACTTATTGTCTTTTCTACATATCGCATAATCAGGTAACATTAGATCAATGTAAAAGTAAATTATTGTGAATATGTGTTAGTAAGAAATTTGTGTTCGTAAGCATTAGCGTCTCAATCACTTTTGCGTTCAGATCTCCCAAGGTGCCCCAACGAACAGCGAGATCTCTTTCTGAACCAACCCGAAGAGGAGGTACCTAGACAAATTATAACTTTAAACTGAAAAGTAGAGTTCTAAATAGTTGAATTTACGCATTAATGCTAGACTTTTGAGATAGCCAATAATGGGCTAAATTCATGTCACGTCATAGTCATGTCATATGATAACGACAAACACATTTTTCCAGCCAATCAGTTCATAAATGCATGTGGCGTCATAGTCACATGATAATATAATTACGCATTTCTAGCCAATCAGTTCATAAATTCATCTAACGTCAGAGTCACATGATAAATGCAATCATGTGTTTCCAGCCTTTTCGTTCAGGCACTTTGCTGTTGCCAACTTTTGTTTCGTACAGAAACTTTCTTTTAAAAATACAAACTTGTCAACAATGATAATGCATATAAAAAGAAAATGAACTTGAGTTAAGAGTACACGTATAATATAGTTTGCTTTTTTTTTAGTTTTGGAAAAACTTTTTGAAGATATCAATTCCTTTATCATATGTACGCACAGTTATCAAGTTCTAAATTTTATCTTAATTTTACAAGTAGAACAACAAATACAAGTTCATTGTTTTTGAATTCAATGCAGAACAAGTGATTGCATTTATCATGTGACCGTCATCAATTTAGCCTTTTCAGTTCTAAAAATATATGTACGTAATCCAACTATTAAAAATAAATATATACGAGTATTATGCAATTTCAAATGCATAAGTTAAGATTATTGTCCTCTAAATCCACAGAAACGCGGCAGCCAATTCATCGGTTAATAGCCATTTATTTGCAAATTCGCCATTCTGTTGAAGATAATCCTGCTGATATATTAGAATTTCTACGTATGTGAAATCTAATTAATTCTCTAAATCTTTTAGTGCCATTCTGAGTAAACTTACCATTTCACGTACATCTGCATCTCCGAACAGTTATTCGGAATTGTATATAAAACTGGTAACCTGGATATACAGTAGTCTCATATCCAGAGTAAACACATTCACATATATCGTTTATTAAATTTGGTATAAACTAAAATAATAGCATCGTTGAACGAAAAGATTTGTGATGCTTCTGTGAAAACGATCTTAACATTATGCAGGACTGGTACTGCTTACTTAAAATTGTTTTTGTTTTTAATCTAAGATTTAATAACTACATAAAGATAAAAATGATTAAATTCAATATTTAATTTTTCACAACGTCGCTGCCTCAGTATACAAGAGCAGGTCTTCAACCCCCGAGCCACCCAAGGAACATTAAATTATTTCCTTTTTCAATTCCTACTATTAATTCACACTCTCTCTATATATATTTGTTTGTTTATTTATTTATTTATCTTGGTGGAATTTTCAATCGTTAATAAAATACATTTTAAAGAGCTCAATTGAGCTGAAATTTTATGTACATGATTATTTTGGATGACAATACAATAATTTAATTATAATTAATAAAAATTGATTAAAACTAGTTATTTAAGGAATTACAAATACAGCCACGTTAGCATATTTTTTGGCGACTTATCGACCCTTTTGGCGACTTGTGTCAAAACTGGAAAAGGGTTTTTTTTCTTACGTTTTAAAGCATTCAGTTGAACTGAAATTTTATATACACGATTGTTTTGGATGGCAATACGATACTTTAGTGATAATTAATAAAAATTAAATACCACTTAATGTTGTTATTTTGTCATATATATATTAATTGTAACTATTTAATAAAAAGTAGCTAAAATAAAATTTTTCTTTGTTGATCTAAGTAGGAATTGACTTAAAAACTATTTTTTATATTACTTGTTATTTACTATGTTGTATTTCTCTCAGGTATGTGCGACTTTCCGCGGAAATCACTTTATATTCCATATGAAATTCCTTTATATTCATTTTTGTTGGTGTAACAGTTTTTTATTCTGAAGGCATATTAAAATACACTGCTGGCTACACAAAGTGCAACACCAAGAAAGACCATAGATATCACAGCGAAATTTATTTGGCAGATAACATGTTTTACAAATATCAAACGATTAAAATTACGGCTTCTTGTGACGTGTGGATGATGACAAAATCAGTAGTTAGTGTAGCCACCATAGTTAGCTATAACCTCTGCCACACGCCTCGGCATAGAATCAAAGAGACTTTGGATGTATCCCTGGGGTACAGTAGTCTATGCGGCTTCCACATATTGCCAAAGTTGATCTGGTGTAGCAGCAGGTGGTGTATCCCAGGCGAGTGGTTGTGCAAGCATGAACCGCATGTTTTGGATTAGAGATAGATCGGGAGAACAAGCAGGCAAAGGAAGCAGTTCAATTTGATGGGTAAAGAAGAACTCTTGAACATTGCGTGCCACGTGTGGTCGCGCATTATCCTGTTGGAATATGCCTGATGGCCAGCGCTGAATGTATGGAAGGACCACGGTTAACGGACTGGCATACGTTCAAGCTGTAGTGCCACTGAAAACTCTCTACGTAGAGGGGCTGATGCACGCTAAATCTGTCGAGACTCGGAGTCCTATCGTTGGTCTGGTGTAGAAGTTTGTAGAGTGAGTGCCAGTTCTGGGGTCATTCCCGTTACTTGACCCTGGCTCAAAATTACGAAGTCCGTCGTCAATAGCCCTCGTTTTGCTTTAGAGTGCGACATTATAATAGAACACAAACTCATTCACAACATCGCAACATTTATTTTCTGAACTCAAAATCCCTTTAAGCTACTCTTTCAAAAATTATTTCCTGGTAAAGTATTTGACCAGTATTGTCAAAATTGTATCGTAATGCAAACTGTTTCTAGAATAAATATTTTACATCTAAATATACCGTAAAAAATTTCAAAATAAACAAGTTTTCAATCTGTTAACAAAATACAACTCTTAATTTCTGCTGAACAACACGCAATCCAAACAAATCTGAAAATCTACGTTATGAAAGGCTACATTTTCAAAAATATTTTCCGATAAAACGTTTTACCACACAGTATTGTCAGAATTTTGCTGTTATACAGATTGTTTCTTGAATAAATATTTTGTATCTAAATATACCACAGAAAATTTCAAAATGTATATAAACACGTTCTCTGTCTGTTAACAAAATAAAATCCTTAATTTCTGCTGAACAACATGCAATACTCTTTTCTAAGCAAATCTGAAAATCACCAGTATTGTCAGAATTGTACCGTTATTTCTTTTGTACCTTGAATAAATATTTTGTATCTAGATATAGCTCAGAAAATGTCCGTTAACGAATAAAACCTTTAGTTTCTACTGTACAACAGCAAACATATATTCTTTCCAGAACAAATCTGAAAATCAATTAAGCACTGTGGAAATACATCTTAAAAGCAGTGTTAGAATATAAATCTGTAAATCGATATGTTAGAAGCAATCCAAACAAAATCAGAATATTAATTTCAAACCCCCAGCTCCTTCTCAACAGTTACAAATTAAATTTTGTTCCAATAAAATATTTCGAGAAAGGCTTTAGTCTCAAGAGAATAAGGCATCTCTCGAGAAAAATATTCATATCCATTTCCACAAAAGGCACTTCCTTCTTAAAGCTCACAACTGCGTGTTTTCAATATTCAACTTTCAATTCATTTCGATCTGAAGTACGCTCAACTCTTTCCGAAGATCTTTTCCTCTTTAGTTGATTACTTCGGAAGAGGTAAATGTTTGCGAAATTATGTTTTTGAAGGAAGAATATGCTTATTTGATATTCACTCAGATCGAGATTGGTGCAGTTTGCTTATGTTTTGATCCGTCGAATAAAATAGGAGAACGAATACACGTGTATTTATTCGTTCTTTTCAACTTTCGATGAGATTAATTTGGGGAGTATTATGTTCCTTTACTAATGGGATATCTTTAAATGGCAGGTAAAAAGAATTTTTAATTGCTTATGTTTGTGTGTGTATTTAGTATAAATATTGTTGAGATTAAAATGAAATTAGGTATGTTTCAACAGGTAAGATCATAGTTTAAAACTGAGGTCGCCAACTTTTAAAACACTTCATGGACCTCTTATAATGTGCATAGTTCTATATTTGGCTGACCACTAATATAAATTTAGAAAAAAAGGTAAATACATTTATTTAATAATAATCAGAAAACTTTTATTTTATTACTAGGAAATGCACTAATTAAAGGTCACAGAGAGTAATTACATATATACTTGATATAAGAAAATTTAAAGTTTATTTAAGTATTAGACATTTCCATTCTAATGTCCCCATTTTTCTGTGGGACATCAAAAAATTTCACGTAGTGGCCCGTGGAGACCGTTGGTTTAAAACACTCCTTTGGCGACGGAAAAAAAGACACCAAATTGCGCTAATAGCTCGTTTTCCTGTATTGTTTAATATCAATATGGCGATAATAACTCGCTAGGTTGGCGATAAATGAAGGTATGGAATAAAACAGGATCTAACTGAATATTTTGTATAATTTAAACCTGTGGTCTCTACCTGGAGATCCACGGACTACTAATAGTCCCGGAAAGATTTTTGATGGTCCACAGAAAAATGGGAGCATTGCTTTTTTATCATGGATGATAATGTACTTTTTTAAAATTTTAGCTGCTACTTTTAACGAAATTTCGGTACTTATGTATTATCGCAAACTATTGGAGATATTATATGAAACGAAGCACATGGTTGCCAATTCAGCGCGTACGACACATCGGAAATCGCGGTTGCCAACTTGGCGAGTTATTAATAGAATTGGCGATTGTTGCCATAGTACGTAAATACCGAAATTTCTTCTGTGCTTAGCGAATTTTTAGCTACTTCTTTTGGTGTATCTAATGATATTTGGAAGTGAGAGTTGGCAACCATAATAAATTGGCAGCATAGCACTTTAGTTTGTGGATATTGCTTTTCATTCACAATTTGTTCTTCATTTTCGTGAAGTTTCTTTTCAGTGATATGGAAATATAAGTAAAGATGAGGAAGAAAGTGATTGTGTGTGTATAATTATTGTGGGCAATCATTTTTTAGTGATCCGCCTAATATAAAATTATACATTTATAATAATCCACGAAGTTCTGATGTTTGAAGACCGCTGTGATTTAAACTATTTACTGATAATTTATCTTTTTACATGTGGTAACAGGAATCTTCCTTTCCTAAGACCTGCTGAAAATCGAATTGATTACTAGAACAATTATTTTTATATATTCTTCTTTTACTCGTATTCTTTTCCTCTTAGTTTGGCTTGTTCTGCTTTTTATTTTCTCCTTACAGAAAATAAGCGCCAAATAGTTAAATAATTAATATAAATTTCTTTTGCAAAGTGCTCTTTTAACATTAATCTTGCGATAAGAAGGGACTTAATTTCCTTCTTAAATTAAGAAAATCGTATCTTAAATTAAGTTAATGGAAAATTAAATTAATTAATAGAGGAAAAACTAAGATAACTTTTAAAGAAAGATAAATTTTCCATTACTTAAAGTGTTTTTCGGTCTTTTCACTTTTTTTACACTACAAATAATCAAATGTGTTATATACCTCTAAATGTCAGGTTAAAAGACTTCTTTAGTTTTAATATTTTTTCTGTAGGAGGCATTTTATTAAATTAGTGACGATAAAAGAAATCGTAAAATAAATTACAAATGAAGAAAATATTAATTTATGAGGAATATATAGAAGAAACTTATGCAGAATTGAGAAACCTGTATAGAAAACGTTCTTTAATCACACACAACACAAAATAACATAATTGTATTACATTTCTTCATTGTAATCATAGGCAATTTTAGTACCTTTTGTCAAATGTCGAGTAGTCGTAGGATTCCATTGACAAGGTATTGATTGCTGACGACATCGACGGAGCTTATTGGAGCGCAGGTACCACGTCAAAAATTCAAACGTCTAAAAGGTGTTCTTTCAATTTAGAAAAGGTTGAAGTCCCAAGGACTCATGTAGGTAAGTATGAAGAGTGTTCAAAGTCCGCCGACCGTTGCAAAATACTATCATCATACGTTACCATCATGATTATCCTTGGCGCGAAAGCCCAAGATGGGCCAAGGCATTCCGAACCAGACGTTCCCATCCATTTTTAAATGCAGCTAAACTTTTCCAGTTCTTAGTTTTAAGAATCAAACAATCCTCCTCTACTGCATCTATTCCTCAAATTCTAGGTCATCGCCTTCTAGTGTTACATGATCTAGCCAAAAATATTTCTTTTAGATAAACTGGTTTCACTGTGGGAAATAGGACAATGAGTGTTGTCATGCAACACGATAAGATTATTGTCTCTCAAAAAACGTGGACATTTGCACCGCATAGCTGGATGCAGATGGTTTTGTAGAAATCGGCAACAATAGTCTTCGTTGAACAACTTCTTCTGGGGCAACATGCGCAAAATGGCATCTTCACAGTCGCCATAACTTCACCCACCTGGGTTTCTGTCGAACTTTTTGTGGATGTGGTGAACCTGGGGGATGCCATTTTTTCTATTTACACTTTAATTCAATTTCGTAAACTCGCGCTAATATCTTATATCTTTGACGAAAATACTCAGTAGAAATGTGTCTACGTCATTGTAGCACTTATTGAGATAGGTACAAGCCAGTGTATACAGGTGTAATTTGTGTAAATTGATAAATCTATGAGGATCTCAGTGGGACGAAATGTTCTTCATGTTAAGGCATTTTTTTAGTATGTGGCACGCTGTTTGCTGACTCAGAACAACTTGTACGCATTTCTTTGAAGCAATCCATCAATGGTCTATGGAAAGGATGTTGACAATGGATGGCCAACTTGTCCGGAGCAAATCCGCTGTCACATTCCGACTCGCACGTAACGCTATAACCCAATGTACAACCATACCATACGGTAATGTAATCTTGTAACAGGCTTCAGGTAATCCTTGATGACATTCAGATGCATTTTTGCCACGGGCAGCCAGCCTCTTGTAACCTCTTGTAAACTGATTTAGAGCAATAGAAATGAGACTATCTATGCCCACTTTCACTTTAGAGTTAACTACCCCTTTAAACCTGATCAACTGTTCGCTGTTTTATGTATTCTACACATTGACAACAAGTGCTACATCTCTGATCTCATATCATGTATGTACATGGCTGATCATCAGTAACTTTCTGAACAGTGCTGCCAATACTTACCTTACAACCCTCGTTTGTGCACACACATATGTGTATGTGTATATGTGTATATATCAAATACATAAACACATTTTTTAACACTGGAAGCCTTTCAAAATAACGTAGTTTTTATTACTAGTACTAAGTACATAGAAAAAAATATTATAATAGGATCTGACTGAAAATACGAGGAGTGATATTTGGAAATAAATAACTTACTTTGATTTTCAAAAACATTGAGAAATTCGGCATACAGTACTAAGAAATAAATTATACCACGAATATAATACGTCTGTCATTTCAGTATATATCAAAATTTCTATACATATTTTCGGGAATTCCTCGCCGAATTTGATTGAATATGCATTACATATCACATTATTTCCTAAGAAATTTAGAAAAGTTCTGGAGATTTCTGTGAAATATACCTATCTTACCATCTTTTTCGAAACGAAAATCCAGTCCAAAATAATACTGATAAAAGAGAGAGAGAGCAAAAGAAATGTTGAAAAAAAAATGCTTCCGGCTTTTCGTCTTGCTTCGAGTTTGTACGAAACCGACAGGCCGGAAATTTATTTTATTCCATTTCAGAACCATCCTTACGTCAACCCCCTACCCCATATGCACTTGCCTCTTTTAAAATTTCGTGAGCGAAGCACGCATTCTAGAACTTTAAAATTCGATGTGGTAGACTTATGGTAAAATTACCGGTGCGCCAAATATATATCTCTACATTTTTCTTCTTTTTTTTCCCTCTTTTTCTTTCTCTAGAGGAAGAATATTTCTTCTCATTTTTTTTCTGTTCTTTTTTCTTCTCGCCCGTTCCTTTCTTGCTACCTTAAAAAATATCGATTATGGTAATGTTGCCAACGTTCTCTTTTCTGCTTTCCCATTTATACATTTATGTTCTCTAGAGCACGTGTTTGTGTGTCATCGTGTTCGTTTGAAATGAAATGAGAAGAAAAAGTTCTACTTTAAAAAAGTATGCAAAAATGTTTGTTTCTTTCGTTTTAGATGTTATTCTCTTGAAAGGTAGTGTTTGTGACACTTCTAACAATTTTAGACGGACAGTATAGTAAAATACACCTAGGTTTTCCCTTTTCTTTTTGAAATTCCAATTCTCAAAAAATATGTGATCATTCGGGGGGTTTTTTATGTCTCGAAAAAATGTACTATATGGAAATACACATAAAATTTCTAGATATCTCTCTCACTTTGAATATTCAAATATATACGTATGCTCTTTGAAATAGAAACATTTGAAAACGAAAACTATGATAAGGTATGATAACATTCCTGCAGCTGATCTACATTGCTTACTTGAAAATTCCACACACATTCAACTTCACATTTTTTTTTTAAATATTATTTGGGGATTCATGATGTTTATCGCTATAGTTAATATGCTTCAAGCTTTTGCCACTCTGTTTTTAAAAATATTTATGACTGAATTTCTCTTTTACTGGAAGTTTTTATATCGTAATTAGCTTATAAACACTTTTAATGACACTAATTTTAGTTTGGTTTTTAAATTACAAAACTTTTCAAATATCGGGCCTTAAATTAAGTTAATGTGGCTTTGAAAAGAAAGAAACTCCTAAAGAAATTTATCTTTTTTTTTTTCCTTATAAGAAATGAACAGATTTTGAATTTTGTTATCACGATTGTTGAAAGGAGGAAAATCATATCTCTCTCTAACCAAAGAAAGTGGGAGATTTTTAAAAATTATTTAGTATTTCGAGATGTTTACTGGCGCCAGACCTTGTAATTCTGAGCCATGATCAAAAAAGGATGGGATGTCACGTGAGCTTTAATTTCCTGATTTCCATACTGTTTCATTCAGTGGCGTAACGGAGAATATTAGGACACTCCTACAAAGTCAGGTTTTGATCCCCAAGCCGTACTTGGCGTCAGTCAGCCTTTGGGCCCCCTAGAAGCCTGGTGCTCCGCAATGCGGGGATGTACTTTAAACGCCACTGGTTTCACTAAAGACCTAGGGATCCAATTGAAATTGAGGAGTACTTTGCATGGTTATGAAGCAGTGGTAGCCTAGCGGTCATGATCAAGAAATTTTGACCTGTATTGCCAAGTTGCGGGTTCGAGTCCCAGTACCACTGAAAACCCTCCTTACAGTAGGACTGATTTCGGTCTTATTTTTTGTGTTAAAAGTGCGCGTTATACGCCGGCTTGTACGGAAACTTAGAACAAAAGTTTTTTTGTCGCTTCAAATTTAAATTTTACAGAATTCTTTTTTTACAGGTGCATTTATTTAACTACATTTTTTTTATTCATACGTCCAAAGAAGGGAAATCTAATATTCTTTATTTATTTTTATTATTTCGTACGTAGATTCATCTTTAATATAAATTTTTCTATTTTATATCACGTTAAAGTTTTTTCTAATGTAATAAAAATGTCTACTTCACAATAATACATGATTCTCTATAATATTCTGCATCAATTAAACGAATTTTGATATATTTTTGTTCCATTTTATTTTTAATATATTTATTATCATTTTAGAACTTATAATATAATTCTTTAAAAATGTTTATGTGTGTGTGTGTGTATTGTGGGAGATATGCAGATTAAAGGGGATTTTTTTTCATAGTATTGTTGATAAAAACCTTGAGTATTTTTAGGAAATTATCCTTACTCTGTTTCCTCTTCCTTTCAATCCAGTAATATAGGGGAAAGTTGGCACACCTTAGAACAAAGTTTAACTTTACAATATTAGTTTCAAAGATTGTAGGGCTGCCATAAGTCAAAGTTTAAAGTCTACCGCAGTATAATAAGATACCCAGTTATATTTTGATTTAAAGTTTAGCTTGTGTGACATAGCCATCCTGCGATAGCTATGTCTTGTTGGATCCGCGTAAGCTAGAGGTGTGGGATTATCTAAAAGATGAGACATTTTGTAATTCTTAACACAACTTTTATTAAGAATAACTTAAATTACTTAATTCTAAATAACAACTTTCTTTAAGTGAGAATAAGCCACAAATTAATCTGAATATTTAAGTCAGATCGCACAACTAGATCACTTATCTTAATTATATTTAATTATCTGCCTAATCTAACTTCCTATACAAAATATTACCTTTTATAGAGTAACCCTCCTACCTTGGTTGAAGACTCACCTATTCTGCTACTTGTAGATAGGTATATTCAGGTACTATTACTCCTCTTATAATTTATTATTAGCACGCGATGAGCGTATCCTTCTTCCTTTTGAGTAGGTCGTCTAACACTTATTCGAACTGTACGCACTAAGTTATCTCTAAGATTGCCATCTATCTCACTAAACCCTCTATCCTTTTAAAGTATATCTTATTTGCATTTTCGCTTTGTTTCTCTTCTTGGTATTGGGTTGGAAAAGTTTTGCAATTAATCGTGGCCGTCAAAGAACGTAGGAGTTATGTTAGAAGAAGAACGCGAGAGATGTCACAAGCTTTAAATTATTATATCACGGCAAATTAGTATTTGACTAATGATTACATATATGTATATATGTAATACTTCTGTAATATTTCTGGCGATTAGTAAATATAACTGTAAGGTCGTCGCGAGTGGATGTTATTACTGTAAGTTTGATCATATTTTAGATGGCTGGTGTTTATTATTTGAGGGCATTGAAGAGGCAGTCCTTTGAAATAATAACTCCGGTTTATTGAGCATTAAACAATTTGCGTTCCAACATCACAAGAAGCAGACATTTCACAACACGAACACAAAAACAGAGAGAACAAACATTCAACGCTTCAGCCGGCTTGCTACATGATTACAGAAAGAAGAGAGCAGAGAGAGCGGGCTTTCCAGAGACATCGGTATTTATCCCCGGCGGTTAAGACCGCGTGACTATTTTGTAATAAGAACTATGATTGATTGAAAGGGCGGAAAAGGATTTCTGATACTAGTTGATTACAATTAAGATTAGGGCGTTAGTTTTGAACCAAAGAATTAAAATTTGTTTAAATATTATTAAAAAGAGTTAATTAAAAGGATGCTAGAGGGAATTATTACATATATGTACTTCATATGATTTAATTCTTGAATTAAAATTCATACTAGTCCGCAATACTGATAAAATGAGAACTCTGGGACGTCTTAAGGTATGGGCCAACTGGGCCCATGTCCAGGGCCTCGCCACCATGGGGACCTCATCTCATTCTCGACTCAGCCTTCAGAAGATCATGATTCGAATAATTTCAACGACAAATGTTATTTTCGGTTGTATTATCCAAAAAAAAACTGAGAATTTCGGACGATATACAACTGCTACATGTGGCAACCGTGGTCATGTATATTCCTAGGCCTACCACCATACATAATTATTACTCATTCAGTCAAAAGGTAGTTGGCGGTCGAACCGGTCTGTGCAATTGAAAATCATGCACATTTATTTGTTTCGGGTTCTTGTTTGAACGAGTTTTTGACAACGTGTGCTATGTACTGTCTACTTTTATGGGTGGTAGGTGGGGCATACATTTCTGTAGGGACCTAGGGCTTGAAGAAATCTGAAGACGTCCCTGTGAGAACTATTATATTTCTAAATATATTGAATTCCAATACAAGATCGTATTCACACAAAAACATCTTCAGAAAATAATAAAACTTTTATAAAAGATATTTGGCCTAGAAAAGAAATCAAATAGTTTGTTGTATTAAAGAACTGTATTTAGTTAGTATTAACGCTTTTATACAAATATATAAATATTGGAAAAAATCCTTTTTTTCTGAATAAAACCGAAAACGTTTATCTAACGTATATTTTTATACGGATTATGTAACATCGCATCATGTTGCAACCCCATATAACATTTCTCTGGAAAATGTCATGTGCATTATCTTTTTTACTATACTTCAGTTGCATTTTCTTTTTTTTTATATACATCTCATGAGAGCAATAGTTTTGAAAAAGTTAAACTATACTAACGCGCATTTTCCTTCACATTTCTAAATTGAAATAATAAAACGGGATGGAAAAGGACGAACACTAACCCATAAAAACGTTATTCTTAAAATATTTACCTCTACAGACAACGCATAAGTATGGCAAAACATAGCCATTGCTCTAAAGCGAAAACACATTTTCTATTTTGAGCCGGTTGCAGCTAAAAGAAATAAAGGAGAGATAAAAAAAAATTCATGATAGAAAAAAAATGAAGAGAGATATAAAAATAGATAAAATAAAAATGCATGTGTGTTTGTGTGTGGATAGCTGACGGAAAATGACGAAATTCTGCAATTTGATAACAAACTCTGTGAAAACGCTCTCAATGGAAAAAAAAACGGGGAGAAAAAAAGATTTGTTGTGTACTTAGAAAATGCTGTAAATTCGAATGAAATTGCAATGAAATAAAAAAAATAGTTGAGTCTGGCCACAAGGTATAAAAAAATAATCTGAAAAATGGGGGCTTTTTTGTAAAAAAAGAAAATTTTTGGTGCGACAGTACTAGGTTTTTCTTTCCTTTTGTTTTGTTTATATACTATTTTATATCTGCTTCCAGAAATAGTTTTTTTCCCTTCTTTTTAGTTAAAAATGTGAAAGCGCTTTTTGGGTACTCAACAACTGCTTTTTGCTGTGATGCTCACTAAAGAGTTAAATTCTATTTTTTTATTGTTTATTTAGTCTTTTTTTTTATCTATATTGTATTTATGTCATAGTTTAACGCCTTAACTGCTGCATCCAAAATTGGTAAACTGTTTTGTGGAGAGCATAACTACTTTTTTTAAACACTTTTTAGCTTTAAAACCACATGCAATATTTATGTTAATGTTTATTGTTAATTGTTACTAAAATATTTGAAAATAATGTTTACTATTAAATGAGATTTATGTTTCTGTGTTCAATGTTTTTTTTTAAATATATTTCCAGAACTCTAAAATAATTTTTGCATGATTTTTATTGTTCATAGGTTTTATTGTTTTTATACTGTGCATATTTTGCTTTTTTTTTAAAATTTAAATCTAATCTAACTAAACATTATATTTCTTCCTATTAAAGCCTAATAGTAGCAATATATATATATATATATTTTTAATTGGAATTATCTGAATACATTAATGAATAAAATTGTCTCTGGTGCTTTTGCTTGTTTGAATATCTATATTTTTAATGCACAACAATGCATGCAGCTTCACAATCTTTTTTATTTACGGCAGATGAGCCAATAAACCGATAATGATCATTATTTAAAGCAAATTATACTTTTTTAGGAATTTATTTTTTAAGTGTGGATTGGTTTTCAACCTTAAAAAGAAACTTCCATACAAAAAAAAATGAAACTATATAAAAAATTTATAATAACTGTTTGCAAAATGGAAACGTTCGAAATATAATTAGTTATATATTGTCAATGATGCTTGCTGCTTGCTGAAGGATAATTCTCATTTAAGTGAAGCTTTTTTTTAATTTAAAATATATCAATTTTTCTTTTAAAAAAATTCACTTTCTACCACAAAATTCAACGATAAAATGTGTATCTACAAGTATAATTTCATATTTAAGCTTTCTAATAATGAACTACAAATTATTTCCTGAACAGTGTATTATTATTTAGGTATGTAAGTATAATTTGACTTCTTCTTTTAACTATGCATATTTATTATATTGCCTTATGCTAGTAATTTTCATGTAGTGGGAGGCATCTCTTGGGGTGGAAAGTTAGACAAGAAAATATTTTTGTATGTGATATGGAAATATTACATAAATAATTATTTAAAAAAATAATATGTTTTAAATCAAGATAAGAAAATTAATCTAATGAATTTAAGAACAGGAATGAATAGTTTTTAATAGATCACTAACAGTAGCGCACACAGGAATTTTTCCCAAAGGGGGGTTTCCCGGGTCAAAAAGTTCACCTTTCCCGTTTTCCAGGCCCCTTTTTTGTTTTTTGTCGTTTTTCGAGAACAAAACACAATAAAAACTAATTATTGAATAAAAAAATTTAGCATTAATTAAAAAAAATTAATCTTAATAACAAATATTTAATTAAATTTTAAGTACTATATACTTAGAATTATAGTCAATTGGAAAAAAAACAAAAATTTTGGGGGGGCCGGGCCCCAGGCCCCCCCGTTTGCGCCACTGATCACTAAGAATAGAATTTCGACGGAACAAGAATTTTAACATTAAGAATTTCACAAGAACAGAGTTTTCACATGCATAACTTTATTCCATGATTCGATTCGAATAAGAATATATAGCGAATAATCAAAACAAAAAAATTTGTTGTCCGATATTTTACGAAATAGAAAAAAATGTGACAAATAAAAATATAATTAAATACGTTGGAGTAGCTTCAATTCATGAGCCAAAAGAGGTATTAAAAAATTAGTTTTTTAAATTGTTTTTTTTTTGTTCTTCATCCTTTTGGGAGGGACGTCTTAAGGTATGAAAACCCAAAAGGGCCTCGGGCCCCAAAGGGGGGCCCTTTTCGTTCTTGACTCCCGCCCTTTTAATAAGATCATAATTCGAATAATTTTAACGATTCAAATGTTATTCCCCGTTGTATTCTCCGAAAAACTGGGAATTTCGGTCGATATCATGTGATATATACATGTGATGACCGTCGTCCACGTGCAGGCCTAGGCCTACCACCATACACCATCATTACTCATTTAGTTAAAAAGGCGGCAGTTGGTCGAGCCGGTTTGTACGATTGTAAGTCATGCACATTTATTTGTTCCGGGTTATTTTGTAGTAGTATTTGAGAAAGCATGATATGTACCTTGGGTAATTTTTTAAAAGTCTTTGGTGAGGCCTCTTTTTGTAGGGGGCCCCAAAACCTTTCTTTTTGAGTAGGGCCCAGGGCCTCAAGAAATCTTAAAACGTTCCAGATTCTTGGTTCGGATGTTTTTCTACCCCAAAAGTTTTTTACCCATACCACCCAGGATGAATCATCCTACCCATTTTTCCCAAAAATTAGAACGGCTGGGGCTTGGGGTCATGAATTCCCCCAAATCTCCAACTTGCAGATTAGTTCTTTGAGAATATCATTTAGGTGTGCTCTGCAAGTGATAAAAGTATAAGGTCTAAAAAATCGATTTTTTTTTCCAAATCTTCGTTTACTATGTAAATATAAATCCATTTTATGAAAAACAAGACACAGATACTACAATAAACGATCTCTTATCAGTAAAATCAGAAAATTTTTTGGTCCAAGGGGAATTCGACAATTACAATTCTTCTTATTACCATATCAAAGTATCAGGTATAAAAGAAGACATTTATTTTCTAAATGTATTTGTTACATTAAAAAGTTTAGAAAATAGATTATATAACTTATATATAGTTCCCAATGCTTAATATCTATACTTTTTTAAAACAACCGTTTCTCAAGTCTACTGGGATCCAAGTGGTTCCTCTCATCACTTGAGATGTTGTCGGCAATCGAAAAAAGGTGCTCACAAGGAACAGATGATCCCACGATGCTCATATACATTATGGCTATTAAGTGAACGTGATGATAAATAGTTTTTTTGTTCTTGCCAGTAAAATATAGGGTCATACTTCAGGTGCACAACTGCCTGCGATAAATAGTGTTTAAATTCTTCGTTTAAGCCCTGGCTTTCCAGTGCATTCAACTAATTTTAAATAATTTTATGGTTTTTGCCAAAACAGAAAAAAATCGAATTTTGATTTTCTAGGATGAAATATTGATTCACTGAATCGATTCAGTGCTACATATCGATTTTAAAAATCGATTTTTTGGCCCGAGAAATCGATTTTTCGATTAATCGTTCTTAGATCGCCATCCCTACGCCTGAAGGATATGCGGAGAATGGTGTCGTAAGCCATGAGTATAAACGAGCTTTAATTTGGCAAAACAGGGCGTTGGATGTCATAATTTTGAACTTCATTCAAGTAATGCAGGTCTGATACCCACACGCTTTCTAAACATTCATATCACGCGAACGTGAGGATTTTGTGTCACAACAGATTAACGTGCATCACCACCTATACATGACAGGTCTTCAGTGGCGTCATGACTCGAATCTACAACTCCACAACACCGGTCACGAATTCGCGATCATTCTCGCTAGCGGCCGAGAAAAGAATCATCAAATGTGGGTGTTAAAATAGGTATGGGAAGTTGAGTCTTAAATAGTAAAAACGCAAACCACTTGTGATGGGGCTTTATCGCGATTTCCACTAATTGTCCTCTTGGGATTTTTTGGGGCCAGAATGGCAATTCTTTCCAACCAACTCAAGAAGAGAACGTGTGCATACAAATTAGGAATTACATATATATTGGAATGTTGGCATTCGCGAGAGTCGCTAAGTGAGAAGTAATGCTAGAAGTAAGCTAAGTAAAGTGAGCTAAAAGTCTAGAAGAGGAGTCTTAATTCTGGGATTTATATAGCCTAACAGTTCCGGTGTAGATAAGCCTAAAGTGGGTCCGAGACCAACGGAGCATTACCTAAGCCAGAGCCAGCCAGATTAAAGTCTGACTTGACGTTTTAAGGATCGTAGCTGTTTAATCAGGAAATAGCGGTAAGCTAATTCATCTAAACTATAAGGTTAGTGCGAATACTATTAGATTAAGAATTAATATATATAAATATAGATTCAGTGGTTAAGTGTGCTAATTATCAGTAATACGTGTTGCTTCTACTCACTCGTAATCAATATTCTCTTGGACTACTATTGTTGTTGTATTGTATATCAACTAAGATCATAATAAATTGATTTTATTATGGCAGGTTTTAGTTGTTCTTCCTTCCTTCCCTCAGACATAGGTCGCGTTAATAGTGGATAAATGGTGTCCTCAATGGAGGGGGCACCACACACTAATCTAAGCAAAATTGCATATAACATATTTGATATAGGCGTGTCTATGAACATATGAAATATTTTTCATATATCTTGAACATATAAAAAAATTTAATGTACCTAAAAGTATGCAAATGTAAGGTATACTTTATCTCTTGAATACATTTGCTATGTTTTTAATGCAAAGTACCATTTCGATCATTTTTAGTAAACGTACAGTAGTAGTATATCCATTACTTACTGAAAATTATTTGTAAAACTTTTTTACTCATCAAAATCATAATAAAGATTTATACATTGTATTTTTTTATGAAAGAAATACATAAATTTTTGAATACTGTACTATAGATTTATTTACTCTTTAATAAAATACATTTATCGTTTATAAAAATATTTTATAGTGTTATAGCGCTTATACCTTTATAGTATAATAGCTTATCATGATCATAAAAGATCTTGTAATTTTTATTTTTTTATCCTGCTTCCATTTTCTAACTAAAGTTTTTATTTATGATTTGCTTTTTATTTTTTAAAAAAAGAACGGAATAATAGATAAGTCGGATTACAAAATTAATGCGCTTTCATTTTTCTATGGAACTTTTCGTTTTTCTTCAATAAAAATGGCCCTCGATATTTTTTTTCTATTTGAAAACTTAAGTATAGATTATAGACTTGGATAGATTTTTGATATAGTAAATATTTTCCTGCTCGAGTGGAAGTATATAATGATATTGCAAAGTCGATTACTTTGTAAAAAAAACATAAATTTATTCCTTTATATTTAACAAAATGTGTTTCAACAATAATAATAATGATATACTTTTTAAAAGTTAAATAATCATTTCAAAGTCACTCAAGGTCAGTTCGTCAAAATTTTTCAATTTAATGAATTAGCAATGCTTCTGACCAGCAAATTAACATTTGTAATTTATAAAACTCAGATTAGCGCAAAATTGTAAAGATGGTAATATCGTCAGAATTAGAATTGAGTTCAATACTTTTCTGAGATTTAACATAATTCTGATAATCTTTTTAACATTAAAATAGCAGAAGTTATCTTACACATTAATACAATTCTAATTTTATCACTGGAAATAGTTGTTTTCAAGTTGTACTTAAAAAATATTGTTTAAAAGCAAGAAACATTTATAAAAGAATATTACGAAATTTTAAGACATGTAGTTTATTAAAAATATCCTTGAAATAATAATATATTTCTTAAATTAAATATTTTAAAAAATATTTGATGAGAAGTAATTTGCAGAGAAAACATTTTAATGTGACATATAATTTAAGAATAGAGTTTAACTAAAATAACATATTGAATCGCTCGCTTCTATTAAAATGTTTCATTCACAATAGCTTGAAAAAATATTGCAAGTTCTTAAAAATTAAAAGCTTTTATAAAATCTAAACATGGAATCAATTTTAAATAACTCATATTAGTACTTTTATGAAATAAATATAAGACATTTTTATTTTTAGAATGCATTTATTTCTTTTCTTCTGCGCTGGTGTCTAATTCATGCATAATTCAACTTTTCTGTTCTATATTTTTTATTTAAATTTTAACTTCCCTTTTAAATCTAATAATTACGAAACAAAATAAGCTCTGTTACGTGTTTATTCAGAAAAATTCTTCGAATAGAATATTTTATTACGTAAAGTCGTTCTTTTCTTATTTAAAAAAATAGAAAGATTGAGCAATTCTGAAATGAGAACAAACTCAGTAAATTATAATTTCGAATAAAATTGATGAAACACACAAATCTATCTTGCATTTTTACATTTTCTAACCATTCATTCACGCAATATTTTAATCTAGATAATTGATACTTAGCGACACTGCAAAGAACAAACTAAACACAAAGCAATTCCTAAAGACATTAGTTATTCTAAGGAATTCAATTTACTCAGATTTAAGCAGACGATTTTCTCGAATACAACATGTTCATCCTTTTATCGTAATCGTTTTTCTGACAGCTTAGTAGTTCGGTGGAATTCCTTCTTTTCCAATATTACTTTGATTTTTCGACGATAGTTTTGAGAAAAAATGAAAAAAAGTAAATTCTTTGAAAGAGCCATACCAACAATCAGCAAATGGCGATATTCTTTTTTATTCTTCATCATATTGATGGAATGGATTCTGTTAGAGGCTTCAAAAATAAAAGCATTAAGATTAAGAACGATTTCTTGCATTTGAGATTTGAGAAGTACGTGATTTGAATGAAGGCCATTACATTTTAGGGGATAATTTTATGAAGATATTTTCGCTCTTTTTTAATGCGAAACGAATTTTGGAACTTTACAAGTATAGACGGATTTTTCTCCCTTGTTTTGAAAACGTTAACGTGAGTACGATAATTAGAATTTTGATTCTTTTACCGAGTTATACTTTCAAAATTTATGTGATGAATATCAAAATGAACCTTTTATTTTTTAAAAAAAATGATTATTCAATCATAGTTTTCATGTCATAAATTTTTAAGGTATAAAAATTTTACTAGCAGGTTTTTTCCCACTGATTAAGTAGTTTTCACCGATTTAAAACAGATAAAGAGGTTTTAATAGTATTATTTCACTAAGAAATTCTTTGTTGTTTATATATTTTGTTTGTTTTTATGCATTTATTTATTTTTACAAATTATCTTATTTAATATGATCAACAGTGACTTGTTCCTATTCTTTTTTTAAAAAACAAATTTATTCAATTTATTTGTACAGCTGAGTCTGATGGTTTCGAAACAATTATTGAATATTTTATTTCAACTTATCGTGAAAATAAAAATAAGAATAAATATTTGCAGCTTATAAAATTTAAAAAATTACAACAAAATAAATACTTCCAATAAGGATTTAAATGAAAAGATTTACAGTGTCAAAATAAATACAGTTTTGAAGTAACAGTATAGTGAATACATATTTATTACGATTTAATTTTCTAATCGAAAGAAAATAGTTTCTGCGTAAGAAAGCAGCATTCTAAAATTAATAATTCCAAATAATCAAATCTTTGTGTAATAGAATTTAATTTTTTATTAAAAATATACGTCACCTTTCTCTTTTTTAAGCAGTAATTATTCCCTTCTAATTTTTATATAATTATTAGTGTTTTTCTCTAAAGAAATATATTATTCCTTATGAAATGTTGGACTCTTATAAGATATTATTTTAAATTATTTATTTTATTAAAAAAAAAAAGAATTTTCAGTCTAGAATTTTTATTGCAAGTAATATTTTACCTTATTTTTTGGAAATTCTGCTCTTAAGATAATGTTATTATTGCAAAGCTTTTTCTTTAATGCTGAATATTAATATTTTGTAAATTTATTTTTTGAATTATTTTCCTTTAACAAGGTGTTTAAATAAGAAAATTTATTTCGTCTGTCTCTATATTTCCGAAGTATTCTTTGACTTCTAAGATTGCCTTCCCTCTTAAACATGTTTTACAATATAATTAAAAAATTTGGGGGAACAAATTCTAAATTTAGACTTCTTTCTACTGAAGAAACATATTTTTTAAGCACTCATCTTTTTGATTAGTAGCAATGGTTTAAATTATGTTTGAGTATAATTAATATAACGAAATCGGTATTTTGATGGTATATTGGTTCCTTCATTACTTTAGTTTTATACATTATTGTATAAAGAAATAGGTATGGAATTTATATATATATAAAATAGAAACGTAACGTATTGTAGAAAAGTTGAAAAAAGATATGTTAAGTTGATATGATATAAATATGTATATAAATATATAAATTTTTCCTTAATTTTTTTAAAAATTTAAATAGTAATATTAAAAGATGTTATAATTTTAAAAAATTGTGAAATTTAATGGATTTAGTCTCCAAATTAGGTAATTTGGAAAGAGAAATAGTAATGTAATTATTAATTTGAGCAATTATTTAAAATAACAGGCACATTATTACTTTATTGAATAGTAAAAAAAATTTAATTATATTGAAAGTTACTAATTTTATATTACATGAAAAAGGATATAAAAGTATGAAATGGTTCGAATAGCGCAAGAAAATATGAGAAATTATAAAAATAAGTTTTAATGTAAGGTATAAATGCGGTTTTATGAGTACATTTTAAATCATTTACTATTTGGGTGAAATTATCTAAAATCATTTGTGTTGTGTATTCTTTAATAGTTTATGTGTCTTTTAATAGTTAATGTCCATTTCTTAATTATTTTTAATATTTGTCTGCTGAATAATATTAATAAAGGAAATCGAGTTTCATTTTAGAATTGAAATAGTACTTTAATGGGAAGAATATCAGAATTGCTGATCGTACGAATGTATTATATATAAAGGATTGCATATGTTGAACAACAAGCGAAGTACTTTCTAATAATACAATCTTATCTCTACAATAATGAAAGTCAGAGATAAACTGTCATTTAACTTGAATACTCTTTGGGAAGTACGCAGATTCATTTGAACGGGTTTAAACATTTAGAGCCCAAATATCAGTTTGATGCGCTATTTGCAAAACATAAAATAAAATCGGACATTAGCTTATCTAAGAAGTAGTGTCATTAACATTTATACTGAGATAAAACTATTCAAGCGATCAGTATATAATAATATCAGTAAGGAATAGTATTAAAGAAATGGTTAAGAAAGAAGCAAGTATTCTGATATAAGTTTAGAAATCGCACTTAAAATTATCGTTAGGAAAGTAAAAAGTGAGAATTAGTATTGTTTTTCGATTGTGATGTGTCCACAATTCATGTTATTGAAAAACAGAATGAACGAATCCTGATTTTTGATATCTTCTCATGGTTTCATAAATGTGCTTTTTTAGAACAAATTATCCCCCAATGCAAAAAGACTTTTTAAAGTATAAATTATTATTTTTTGTTTGTTTTTTTTGTTAAATGTGGTAAAAATTTTTGTTTTTTCATTTTTCCCTTTTTTTGGTGACGGGCCGGCGCTCCATTTCATTTTCGTCTCGGAATCTGCATCAATGAATTTTTTGAGCTTTGAAGAAACTATAAAATGTCTTTGTTTGTCAAAAGGGGGGCTGATCCCATTATATATCTATTCACCGAATTCTTCAAGTCGTTGAACAGTCCAATAACGTGAAACTTTCTCAAACATTTCTTGAGTGTCGGCTCGGAATATCTTCCCGCCAAAAGGATATTTTTTTTCGTTTTAAAGCGATTTTAGTTTCGTAAAGAAAAAAAATGCGCGTTTCGCCCGGGACCGTTGTATTATTTCATGTTAACCGGTATTTCGTCTTAAACATTTTCGCGTCAAACGTCACTGTATATTCAGTAGATGGCAATTTCCAAACAAACTGCATTAATATTTTAGTATATTCTGTAAAATGTATTTTGTGTATGGGCAAATCAACATTCAGTTGGTGAGGGGTTGAATCTCAATTCTTTCTTTTTTTAAAAAAAAACTGGTTTTTCTCCCCCCAAAAAGAACAAATTTTTTTAACTAAATAAAAATTTTTCTTTTTATTCAGCCGAAAAAAAGGGGAATAAATGCGCAGAAAAATAAAAGATATTTATATGTATGAAGAGGGAAGAAAAAAAAAGACTTGCCTTCTTGAAGAATGCA
Organism: Trichonephila inaurata madagascariensis; assembly: GCA_019973955.1. Taxonomy (NCBI): domain Eukaryota; kingdom Metazoa; phylum Arthropoda; class Arachnida; order Araneae; family Nephilidae; genus Trichonephila; species Trichonephila inaurata. The sequence continues at coordinate 297,262 of BMAV01013756.1, read as the reverse complement.
CACTAATTGAAAACATGTCATCCACTCTCCTCTTAAATATTCATCTTTTTGACATCGCGAATCTTTTGTTGGGACCCGAATTGCATTATCTCGGGCTGTAAAACGCCCGTTTCTGTCCTAAATTTTGCATTTATTGTTTAATGAATGTATCACGAAGTCTGGGGAACGTGCAAGCAAAACGAAAAATTGCTTGGAGAGCGAGAGAGGGGAAGAGAGAAAGAACCAGAACCAAAACATGTCGATGCCGTGATTGGTGATGGTAACTTACAGTAACACCCCTCCTCCCCCTTGGTGAATTTGATAGGGGTAGGTGATACTATCGAAGCCTGTTTTAAAAATCTGATTCCATGGGCCTGGGGATCTGTTTGTCCAAAAAATTTTCCCAAAAGGTAATTGAAGCGAGGAAGTAAAAGCGATATTATTTTAATAAAAAGTGATATATTATACTAACTTTTTATAAGACCTGGATGGTAATTTATGTTTTACCCTAGTTTCTGTAATATGCGTTGCTTCCAGGGATGTAATAAATTCTGGCAACCGTCGGTATATTACATTTCGGTAATTTGGATGCGGTTGGTAGTGTTTTAAATTGGATAAAGTCGGTGTCTCACTTGGGTTGGTTTCGGATGTTTTTTAATTATTGTTTTTGATTAGTTTTTAATAGGATATCGATTATGTTTTAATTTTTTAAAGCTTTTTTTAAAAAAACAAGGGAGTCTAATTATCGAATTATTTATTTTAAAGTATCCTATTATTCATCAGAAGTTTTCTGATTTTTTCTTTTCTTCGGTTTTGTCAGTTTTTTTGGGTTAATTTCAGCAAATAAATAGGCTCTAACAACAATTTTGTGATTGAGGGATGTTTTTTTGGTGGTTCCCCTTTTCGGAACCATGATTTTAAAAACAAAAATTTTAATTTTTTGATATTTGTGTATTAAAAATATGTATAAAATTGTTTGGCTTATTAAAAAAATTGTTTAAACAAAATTTTGGCAAAAAAATTAAGTCTTTTTAATGTTTTTTTTGAAAAATGCCTATTAAAATTTTTGAAATCAAACCTTTCAGGGTTTCAACATATTTTTAAAAATTCAAAATTTTTCAATTCCCTTTTGAAAAAAATGGTACTTTAAATTTTCCTTTGTTTTTTTAAAAATGGGGAAAATACACAAATATTAAACCCCAAAGAACATTTTTTTTAAAAAAAAAAAAAAAACATTTTAAAGAAATTTTTTAAAAAATTTTATTTAAAAATTTTTTTCATTTCCCAAAAAAAATTTTATAAACTAAACGTATTAAAAATCATAAAATATTTTAACTTTTTAAAAAAAACGGTTCCAAACGAATCGGTCCCAAAAGGGAAAAAATTTTTACAATTTAATGAGAACTAATAAGAATATAATTGAAAAAGTTCTATATTTGAGGTCTTCTGCTAATCTTTAAGCGCAAATACTTTGATGCATTGTTTGATTGGAGAATCTCTCTAAAAAACCATGATTTTTTAAAAAAGGGGGAAGTCAAAGAATTCAGTTTCAAGAAAAAACAGTAATTGAACGTGTTGTTGTTAAATTAAAAGGGGAAAAGAAATTATTTTTGGGTTGTCAGTATTCCAAAAAGGGATTTAAAAAACCTCTTAAAAGGGGTTCGAAATCACCCCAAGTCCCTTCCATTTTTTTAAAAAGGGTTCTATTTAAAAATTTGAAAATCTTTTTAACACGAAACTGGGGGGGTTAAATATTTTTGTGAAAAAGGATATTGAAAAAAAAACAGCATATATTCAACAAATCTAAGTTTATTAGAGTTCATTTTATTTCAGAGTTATGTATATATTCATGTATTTAATTAAAATCAATGAAACAAAAGTTATACACAAGATCTTAATGAAATTTAATACGTAATTTTCAAGTTTTTTGAAGAACAAAACATTTATTAAGTTTTTGAAAAATAATCTGACATTTTTCATTGGGTTGTCTTTTTTAGCATCAAATTATCAAAAAAAAATTCTCGATGTCATCCATTTTGTTATTCCTTTCATCATTAGAATGTACATCTAAATAACTGTTGCATACTTTTCATGATGCTTCTCATTTCTGGTGGCATGGGAACAGGTATCATTTCATTTTCATCGACGAAATCTGCATTAATGAAAATTTTGAGCTTTGATCAAACTCCAGTTCTTTGTCCCCGCCTCTGGGCCCTAATTTGGGTCGGGAAAACACATTATCTCATCCCCTGCTACGGGAAATTTTTCCCCATGATACAGTAGGATAGTCGAATAATATAGAAAACTTTCTCAAACATTTCATTAAGTGTCAGATCAGTTTCGTTCCCAGAAGGAAAATCTTTTAGTGGTAAACGATTCTCGTTTCATGTTAAGAAAAAAAAAATTGTGAAAATACATAGCAGTTTATCAGAACCGTTGTATGATTTCATGTTAACCGATATTTCATCTTAAGCGTTTTCACGTTAAACGTATTTAACTGCATATATTTAGTATTATATGTATATATTTAGATTTGATTAAAACTGACTTTCTTCTCATTAACTAAATTAAACGTTGATACTAATTGATTGAAAGGATACAACAAAAAGTTGTGTTTTTTTAAATATATATATATATAGTGTGTGTGACTAAATTTTCTTAAACCCCCACACCAGCGCGAGCGGAAGTTCGATACAAAATATGAACTATGTTTAGTAACTCTTAGTTTAAAAATTAGATATATTTGGTATATATATGTAATTCTAATTTTCCAAAGCAGGCCGTTCTTTAAAGATTTCCTGCAATGAGTAAATTTGAAAACAAGCACACCAAGGTACAAAAAAAGAAGAAAAAAAATTTTTTTTAAATGTTGAAGAATTCAATTCAGCATCATTTGTAATAGTTTTCAACTGAACAGATAGTTATAATAAACGATGTTGGCAATTGTATTTCTTCTTGATATGACATGATCCAAACGGAACTAGTGTAATTAAAGAAAGACCAAACTTGCGTAAATAGTTTGAAGTTAAGACTGTAGTATGTGTGCGTGAGAGGGCCTGTGTGTGAACGTAATACATTTTGCAAATAGTCGTGATGAGATGAATAGCAAAATAAAAACGAATTCATTTAATATATTCTAAACATGTGGGAAGTGGCCATTTTTCGTCATTCGCTATAAGTATAATACAAAAAATTATAGTTTAAAAAAAACTATAAAACGCGCTTCTTTAGTGAATTGGACTAAAAAGTAAAAAAATAATTCTTATAACGAGAAAACTAATGTCATTGGGATAAAAGCGTGGGGTCTTCTGTATCAATTGTTATAATTTCTTACTAGTTCTATTCCGAAATGCTGAGTTAGTGTAAAAATGTAGTAAAAAGCACATACCCCATGTTTTTACCACAATGACATTAATTTTCTCGTTAATCATTTTATTCTTATATTAAGAATTTTTTTTTTTTTACCTTTTAGTTCGATTCACTATAAAAGCGTGATTTTTAGTTTTTTTTAAACAATAATTTATTTTTCATTTTTTTGTTCGATCTACAATGAAAGCCTGTTTTTTTACTTTTTAAAACTATCATTTATTTTTTGTTGAATTTCTTCTTGAGCTTGATATTTGGAGCCGGAATTACGTGGCTGCTGAAATTAGTCATGCTCTTCAATGGATATTAAATAATGGGTCTGAAGGGTATTTATTCTCTCCGTTTACGGGGCTTCGGATGAGTCCCATATCGTTATATTTCAAAGATTCCATTTCTATACATACAGGTCAAACCCAATAAAAGTGTTTTAGAAGAAATATTAAAATGTCATTGTATTTTTTCACCTTTTAAACGTATTGCTATAATGTTAATTCGTATCATCACTTCTAAACGTATTGCTTTATAAAAATAAAGAAACATTTAGCAGTTAGAACTAAATTATTTTTTTTCACATGCACAAGTCTTTTTTTTTATTTCCATTTTCAGAAAAACTACGCACCCACCCCACCCTTTTTCACAAAAGAACACTTTATTTTATTTTATTTGTATTAACCAAAAAGCCTATTCGCGGTTTTAGGGTTGCACCTTAATCTTTTAGTCGCTAAATCTGGAATTAGTCGCCAAATCTGGAAATGGTGTATGCAATTGGTCGTCAAATTTGAAAATGACATAATGGATTAGTCACAAAATCTCGAAATCCTTAAAATCCTTATTTATGAGGATCCTGATCAGGACAATGAAACAAAATTTTGAAATTATTGTATTGTCATCGGTCCTTGACAAGTGTGGAAAATTTCGAATTAATCTGACCTTTTAAAGCAGATAAAAATCGAGTTCAAAGATTCCATTACATACAAGTGAAACTTATAAAAGGGTGTTAAAAAAAAGAAACATAAGTATCCCCACACTCTCTCTGTTAAGAGACTAATAGGAGTGCTATAATCACGAGATAAAATTACGGAAATATAGTTGATATTTTTAGAAAGTGTTGGATTTAAGGAAAGGCTTGTTTATACAATCACTAAGTTGCTTGCAAGATATTTTTTTTTCTCGTGTAAAATTTGAATTTGAATTTACATCGAGTGAGATTGTTGCACACATGCATTAACTTTTCTTTTAGTTTTTCTCCTAATAAAAAATATCCTTTTAAACACAACTTTATCTACTTAAATATTGCCACGTTGACACATTTCAAATTAAAATGATGCTATATTGCATCATCTGTTCATCATCATCAGACCACTGAATCTGACCAATCAGTGTATCAAAAACCAAAAAACACATGATTAAGGAATATTCTAATAGCTTGCGGTGGTAAAATTAATAAATTGAGATATCTGGCTAAGAAAGAGGAATGGTTTTGTCCTTTGTCGTCTCTTCGAGTGGGTTTGCGCTGCTGCCTTTTGCGTAATAAAATATTAATATTAAAAGCATCTTCATTTGGCCCATGTCGTGATGTGCATTCATAATAGCCATCAAATAAATTAAAACCAGCTAAAGGTGTTCCCATATCGCTTTCGATTACGTGAATCACTCTCTCTGTATATATAGGGTCTTAAAATTATTTGCTAAGTGTTTAGTTTTTAGTAATATTGTTTTCACTACCTTGATTTGAAGAACTTGACGAATTTTGAGGAGCGTTCCGTATACTTAAAATCATTGTGCTAAATTAATTTTTTCAATCCCTACTATTAGCTCACACTCTTTTATTATTTTATTTATTTATCTTGGTGGAATTTTCAATCGTTAATACAATACATTTTAAAGCGCTCGATTGAGCTGAAATTTTATATACAGATTATTTTGGATGATAATTCAATAATTTAATTATTATTAGTAAAAATTAATTGATTAAAACTAATTATTTAAAGAATTACAAATACACACAGCCACGTTGGCATCATTTTTGGCGACTTATGTCAAAAGTTGAAAAGGTTTTTCTCCGTTTAAAGCGTTCAGTTGAACTGAAATTTTATAAACACATTGTTTTGGATGACAATACGATACTTTAATGATAGTTAATAAAAATTAATGACCACTTATGGGATTCTTCCTATGTATGTACATATTTATATTAATTGTAACTATATTTAATAAAAAGTAGTTAAAATAAAATTTTCTTTGTTGATCTAAGTAGGAAAATTCACTTAAAAAATTTTTTTATATTACTTGTTCAGCATTAATGTTGCTCATTTCCTGCGTATTTTTTTAAAAAGTCATTACAATTCATGTGGTTTTCGAATTTAATTAATTACATTACTAATGATTAAAGATGTGCGGTAATATAATGAAAAAAACTAAAACAAAAAAAAGCTTTTAAAAGGGTTACAAATCAATTTGTACGCCCGAAATTTTCCCTCTTTTTTTGGGGGTCCCCAAAAACGTAAAAATATTTCCCTCAATTTAAAGAGGTCCCCCGGGGTCGTAACAAAAGTTAAAAATTTGATTTTTGCATTTTTTGGGCGGGAAAGTTTTTGTTTTTGGCAGGTTCGTGATCTCTTAACGTGTTGCACGGATAGATAAGAAAGAAAAGGGGGACGGTGATATGTAATTAAAGAACGGTTAGTGGCTGGGTGAAAAAATTTTTTACGCCTCCCTCTTTTTTTTGGAAAAAATTTTAAAGTAAAAAGGATTGTTTTTTTAAAGGGTTTTTGGGGACCATGTTGTTTTTTGGAACAAGAGAGTATTTTCAGAATAATAATTAACCAATTTTCAGGACATGTCACCTTTTTATGAATGATCCATAACCATTGCTAGCATGTGAGCATAAGTTTCAAATAGATCCACAAATGCGATATACATTTTGGGAGCTTTTTAATTTTTTAAATTGGGGCAACCTGGGGTAAAAAATTTGGGGGGACATTTTAAATTTAAAAATTGACCCCTTTGGGGTGCCAATTTTGTGAAATTCATTCCCCCCTAAGGGGGCGGGGGAAAAAATTTGGCGCGGACGTTTGTTTGAAATGGGAATGGGTTTTTTCGAAAGATTTTTTAAAATTGATTCGAATCGTAATCTGATGAATCGATTCACAAAAAAATCGAGGTCTAAAAAATCAATTTTTTTTTTCAAATCTTTATTTACAATGTAAATATAAATCCATTTTATGAAAAACAAGAAAAATACTATAATAAACGATCTCTTATCAGTAAAATCAGGGGATTTTTTTAGTTCAGGAAATTCGACAGTTACAATTATTCTTTTTACTATATCGAAGTATTAGGTATAAAAAAGTAGACATTTATTTTCTATATGTATTTGTTACATTAAAAAGTTTAGAAAATAGATTATATAGCTTATAGTTCCCAATGCTTAATATCTAAACTTTTTAAAAACAACAGTCTCTGAAGTATACTGGGATCCAAGTGGTTCCGCTCATCACTTGCGATGTTGCCGGCAATCGAAAAATGGCGCTCACAAGGAACAAATAATCCCACGATACTCATAAACATCATGGCTATTGAGTGAACGTGATGATAAATAGTTTTTTTTGTTCTTGCCAGTAAAATATAGGATCATACTTCAGGTGCACAACTGCCTGCGATAAATAGTGTTTAAATTCTTCGTTTTTTATGGTTTTTACCAAAACGGGAAAAAATTGAATGTCGATTTTCTAGGATGAAATATCGATTCACTGGATCGATTCAGTGATACATATCGATTTAAAAAATCGATTTTTTTGGTCCGAGAAATCGATTTTTCGATTAATCGATCTCAGATCGCCATCCCTAATTCGGCTGCAGTTCGCAAGACTAGATCACTATAAATTGCCCGAGACAAAAATATTTACTAGAACATGCATTTTGGTCTGTTCTTTTATTGGTTGCAACTACATAGCCTTTACAAGAACAAAATATTCAGCAAGAATATGTCGTAGAAACGCATGTACAAATATTAGGACTGAATTCGCATAATGCACCGATACAAATAATGATTGCATGTATCGCGATTTCTTAATCGATTTGCGCCTGCATTATTTACATGAGTCTACATTTTTTTTTTTTATTTAAAATTAGTATTTTGCATATTGTATAGATATAATTAAATGTTTTCTGTTTTTAAAGGAAAAAAAAGTGTTCAAAGTGTCTATATAAGTAGCAGAGTAAATATTAGGATTATTGAGGAACTTTTAAATCTCTTAGCCATGTGTTGGAAGTCAGGGAGGGGTGTTCAAAATCTTAAGGGTCCGCGATGTGAAGCTGATAAAAAAGTGGGTCCTCTGTGATTGAAAGTTTAAGAACCACATTTAAGACCACAAGCAACAGAGAATATTTCTATACTAAAGAACAATGAAATGTTTTTATATTATGTTTGTACACAAAAAGCATAAAACAAAAAATTGAAAACTGATCCTCTATTTTTAATATATACATAATCATCTTCTATAATAAATACAGTACCCAAAATGGACTGGAGAAAAAGCTTTCACATATTCATGCCGACGCGCGCTTTATTTTTCGGCAATAAATTGCGAGCTCTAACTGATATTAGATTGAAATATGAGATGAATTTCCTCGGGGAGGGATGACCTCTAACATGAAAAGAATTAAGAAACTCATCATTTGTCACATGATAGGCCCACCGCACCCTAAGTCCGCCTATCGCAGATTAAAGCTGCCCACGTACCTTCGGAGGATGCACGACATATTTTACAAAGTGTTTAAGAACTTTGACAGCTTTTACTTTGTCTATTAACGAACCCTTACCTTTTCCTTCATTGAACACATTTGTTTTGGAATGATGGGTGTGTGAGAAAACTGATCTATTGCCAAATATATCTGTGAGGGAAGATGAAGACGTAAGGTGTGACGGACGCTATGCACTTGGCCTTTATCAATATATGTATTGTTGCTTATTACTGAGGAATTGAATTTTTAATGCGACTTATTAAGTAGTTTTGAATTTCAATTATAATCTGTGTTTAAGTAAATATTCAAACAACTTGGTTTCTTTTTTTAAGTTCCCACACAAAGCTATTTATTAATGAAACTAACTTCTTTGACAAGTATTTCATATCTTATCTCTTTAGACAGGGTTGAACCCCAAGTCTTGCCTTGATTATAAATATCTATTGTGCTCACATATTATAATTAGATATATGTTTTTTTTTCGATGTATCGTAAGTACTCGGTGACTCAAAAGTCCGTGAACATTTAAAAATTCAAAAATTCTCGGAATAATGTAGGTAGAGAGGTAAAAATTGACACACATGCTTGAAATGACATAGGGTCTTACTGAAAATAAAAAAGTGCAAAAATGGCCTACACAGATACATAGCAAATCGTCAGTGACACCGCATGAAAATCGTGCATACAATGAGCAGTAGTCAGAGAGGAAACCGATGCACAAGAAATTGCGGCATGCTGACTTTACCAGAAAAGGTATTTGTCGGTAGAGCTATTCTATCCGAATGGAGAATCTGTTATTGCAATTTTACAATCCTATCTCCATAAGAAGGGTGTGATCACCTGCTGAGCTGCCACTTCCATCATAATTGGCTTTCCAGGTCCCCAGACCTCAATCCATGCGATTATTGTTTATGGAACAACCTGAAGTCGCAAGTCTACCGCGATCGTCCGACATCATTAAGGATGTTAAAAGACAGCATCCGACGGCAATTTCTTACCGTACCTGCAGATATGCTTTTTTCGATGTATTATAAGTATTATTATGATTTATACAACTCCACTTACCTCAGCAAAATTTCAGCGTGTGGCCCCTAGGCAGCTCGGAAAATGTAGTAGGTAGTATTCCAGTTCCTGCCAGGTGTTAAGTTCAACAGTTGCTTCACTCACACACAACTTGAATCTTCTAGGGAGATCCGTAACTCTGCCTATTTCCTTAAACATTTCATTCCATAGTTTTATTGATTTTACACGAGGAGGTTTGATTCCATAACAACGTCGAAATTTACACTGAATATTAATGTGCGATTTCATTTCGTGAAACCAAAGCACGCATTTGCTTTCTCTTGAATCGACGCTGTTTCGGCAAGAAAGGACGTTTTTCTGACAAATATTCCTCTGAGTCACACTTGAAGGAACATTTGCACAATAATACTGGACAATAAAACTGCTAAAACTGACCTATCCAATGATACGAAAGTTACAGCATTGTATTAAATAGTTATTTTATAATATAACGATTTTTTATATTCAGGACAAGACTTTTGGTTCACTCTGTATTTTACTAAGAATCATTATTTTGACTCTTGACAATGGTAAAATACCATATAAAATTATAATTTCTTTTTAAACCATTGACTCAATTAGAACCAATATAGTCTTAAAAACTAATGTTATTGTAATAATTGTAATCAACGAGTGGGGTCTCCAAGAATTCTCTTTTATTTGTTCGTTTTTAGAATTTAAAAAAAGAAGAAAAAGAACATTGTTACAATCATGACAATTTGAAATTCATCTCAGTTAAATTTTTAGTTGATGATTTCTATGTAATTGTTTACAAATGTCTGGTTAAGTTTTCTCTCCAACAGTTTTGTAGTGTCGCTTAGTGTGAAACACAAGACCAACTCATATACGGGTACTTCAGGTTCGTTATTATTATTGTCCACAGAACACTGTAACTCTGTGAAATAATATACACAATTAATTTTTCCAAAAGAGAAACCAAAAGAATTCACAATAATTTTTGAGATAGTAAATTCATAAAATTATTTCTGAAAAATAGTGGATATCTATGAAAGATGAATTTCCAGGTAAAGCAAACAAAAACATTAGGCACATTATTTTTCACGCATCTTTACGATGAAGGCTTGTTAATGATGGTTAATATTTTTAAAAAATATCTTTGAGGCACAATCACAGTATATTAGTATTTTATAGTTTTATAAAAGTTACACTTTGAAGCAGGGTATGCAAACTCCACCTACGACATACACTGCTGGCCACCGTAAATGCAACATCCTGAAGGAAGCATGCAAATAACATGAAATTTACAACATGCATTAGAGGAGATGAGATATTCAAACGATTAGAATTTTAGCGCAGACACACATCACGCGCGCCTGTGGCACCACCTCGAAGCGCTATTTAAGGTTTGGAGATTTCGACGATTTCAAGTTCGGTAAATGTGTGGTTTTTTCAAAAAACGATCAGTCATTCCTCGTAGAAAACAGCGATCAGCTTTTGATCAAGTATCCGAGTTCGACAGAGGAAGGATAGTGGTCTACCGAGATTGTGGATTATATTTCAGGGGAAATCGGTGGTCGTGTTGGTTCGAAACAAACAACTGTATGCGGATGTGTAGTGGCCGTTGAATGCAGGGAGGGTACGAAGGACTGATATGGTCCGATCACATCCACCTCTTGGTGCATCCTTCACGTGAGGACAGGCAAATTGTGCGCATAGCAATGACGGATCGCTCCAGTCACATCACGAACCACTAGCGCACAGCACACATTGAGTCTGTAATGCATCATTCAAAGTGTCTGCGCGTACCATTCGACGCCGTTTTTCAGCAAGTGGTCTGTCCGCAGACGTCCATTGCCCTGGTCTACCCTTGACGCAGAACCACAGACGTTTCGGCGCCAATGGTGAGATGAAAGAAGGATGTGGGCGGCAGAATAGGAATGAAGTTGTATTTACTGACAAGTCACGCATCTGTCTGCAACACCACGATGGTCGGATTCGAGTCTGGAGACACCGTGGAGAGGATGCTGAACAGCTGCGTTATTTTCGCCACACTGGTCCTGCACCGGGTATTATGGTATGGGGCGTGTGGGTATCACTCTCGCACTCCTCTGTATGCATTGCCGGTATTTTAAACAGCCAGCGCTACATCATAAGTGTTAGAATGATTGTCACTTCCTTACATTCCAGAGCTTGGCCACAGCCATATTTCAACAAGGATGCGCGACCACACTTGCCGCATTGCCCGGGTTCTTTGTCAATCACCAGATTGAATGCTTACCTGACAGGCTAGCTCTCCGGGTCTTTCGCCGATAGAAAACATGTGGTCAAGTTGCTCAAGCAATTGACCCAGATTACACCACTCATCGCACACCAAGATAACTTTGGCAACGTGTGGAGAGCTGCTTTGTTTGCTGTACCCCAGAGTACATCCAAAAGTCTCTTTGAATCAATGTCGAGGCGTGTGGCAGCGGTGATCTCCAATGGCGGCTACTCTGGCTACTGATTCTGGCAGGAACCACACACTTCACAGAGATCTATAAATGTAATCATTCGATACTTAGTGCTTATGTTATTTACAAAATAAATTTTGTTGTGCTATCTCTTGTCTTTCTTGGTGTTGCATTTACGGTGGCCAGCAGTGTATTTTCGTTTTTCTTTTTTTTCTTTTCTACTGCCGAAAGTTACTTTAGCTACTATGTTTTATTTTTCGTTGCACCCATGATTTCAGAAAATGTATGATCACGCCTACTTTGAAGCTTATTTATATATTCTGCGCTTAAAATATTTCAGTGTAATATCCTCCAACTAGAAGACTGAAACCCAAGTTAGCATGATCTGGTATGTTTCTATAATATTCCTAGGCTCTGATCATTAAAAGCTGCTAACGATTTCGTGAAATCAGCAATGCGCATACAACAAAAGTTAGATTTATGATTGTTGATTAATGAAAGCTTCTATAAACAAAACAAAAAATTTTGTAAAAATTACCATATGATTTTTTTGACTGAGATGACAGCTCGCGCTAAAGGCAGGCAGCTGACAAATAATTAACTAGCGAGTGGTTGAAAACAGCTGCCGGCATTCATCCAAAATATGTACGTATGTAGTAATCGGAAAATTCATTATAGATTTGTCCTTGGCGTTTTTTAGAATGGTCGAAAGCTGGTGAAGACAAAATAAAGTACTAATCGAAGAACAAGTTGTTGATGTATCTCTTTCAGTTCTCAAAATAAAATTAAATCATCCTTTTTTTTTATGAAATAAAGTAGTGATGATATATTTGGCGATATATATATATTGGAAACCAATTATTGTAAAATAATTTTTTAAAAATATTGAATAAATGCATTTTAAAATTCCACGGGCTTTTAATATTCGAAAATACTTTCCTTGCTAATTTTTACTTAACACTCAATTTAATTTCACCTATGATTACTTTGTTTTTCACTTACAATAACTTTTTCAATTTGTATTCCCTATTTGGTGTATTTCTCCCTCCAAAATTATTTTTACTGTGTTATGTATTGATTTCATTTTTTTTCTGGGATTAATTTATACTATTAAGAATAAATGTTTGGAGAATATATCAGTTTGAAATTTCATGTCAAATTTTAAACTCTTTCATTATAAGATGAATATGTTGGTATTTAGAGATTACACAATAAAAGTTTGCATACATTTAAATCTTATTAAAGGAATTCCAAATTTTACATTTTTACTTAAAATTCCAACGTTACATTATGATTTGAAATTTATCATTGTTATCATTTTATCAATAAAAAGTTTTTTTTTTTCAAATTTTTCCTTTTGTTATCAATGCTAAAAAAATTGATATTAAAAAAAAAGAATCACAAATTTTATTCAAAAAGCTAATGATATGCTGTGAAATTTTTTCAAAAGGGGGAAAAATTAAAATTTTTGTGCAGGGATATCAAATTAGATAAACTAAAAACACAAAAAAATTTTAATCTGAAATTTACGGCGAGGGGGTTCTATTCAAATCCTGGAACACGTATCACACATATTGATGAATCTTACTTTTGATGGGTATGATTGATAAATATTAATTTTAAGAATTTTTAGCAAAGCAGTTCAAAACATAAGCGTTTTTTTAGACTCAAATATTGAGTAACTTTTTAATGATTACCAATTTAGTGACGGTTGCAAAAATTCTAGGAGATTTTCATAAATGTCTCTTTTCCGCAGAATTTTCCTGGATATTTCCTTCTCAACTATTCATATCGATATATTTTACAGATTTCTTTGTATGCTGGGTGATAAAAATAAGCATTAACTTAAGAATATTATGCTGTTATTATGCTACGGAGAACATTTGGGCCCCCTGCAAAGTCAGGTTGAGGGCTCCCATGTTGGATTTTACAAAAGGTAGGTACTTGGTGGCAGTCAGATTTTGGACCCCCTAGAACCCTGCTCCCCCCGCGATGCAGGGGGGTTTACTTTACCCACCGTAAAAAAGAGGATTGATAAACGCTTTTTAATCATTTGAGATTCAAAATTCTCCCGGTGGCTTAGAGTGGTAGTCTGGATTATGAGATTCATTCAAGTTTTTTGCACATTTGTACAATTTTAAGAAATAAACTAGACATTTCTGGAAAAATAGAATCATTAAATAAAAATTAAAATTTTAGAAAATGAAAATTAAAAAAATAAAACAAATCTCTTTAAACCCGACGAAGGATTTTTTATTTATGCAAGAAATTTTTACATTTTTTTTCTTATGAAAAAGAAAAAAAGGGAAAAGCCATTTAGCTAAACTGTTAATCAGACATTCGATTAAATTTTCGCTGAGACAAATTGCTAAAATTAAATTTGTTTTACTGGTGTTAGAAGACTGAATAAGTTTCGGCGTTTTAAATTTTATTAAATATACCATTTTTTCCCTTCAAAACTTTTTGGAAATTTTTCTTTTTAGTTATTATTTTTTTTCGTCCCCATTTAAAGAAGAAATTTTTCCCAAAATTTTGTATAAAATTCAACAAGAAATACAAAATAGTAAATCGAAAGATTATTTTGTTAAATAACAATAAATAGTGATCAAAAATTAGAAATTGCCGAAATTTTAATCATCTTTAAATATGGATTTTTTAAGGAATCTTTAAAAAATTTTAAATTTTTTTTTAAAGATTGGAATTTTTTAAAGGGAACGGATTTACAGTTCTGTTGAAAATTAAATATTTTTTATCTTAAATTATTTTCTTAATTTTTTTTTCACTTTTTAATTTTAAAGTAAAATGTTTTGAAATATATTTTCGTAAGTGCAGCTTTAAAATATTTTTAAGCAAAAAAACTGAAAATATTAAGATTTTTTTTACAAGCCATGGATTATTTTTAATCTATTATTTCTGTCAATAATATTTCATCACTTTTTTTATCCCTCAAACAATGATTTTAGGCCCAAAATTTAACTCCTATAAAACTGAATATATTTAAAAACATCTAAAATTTTATCTTTCACGTACCTCAAACAATAAATTTTTTTATGCAAATTTTTCATGTATTTTATCCCTTTTATTTTCCTTTTATTCTTTGTACTTCTTGTTGTTGATGTTTAACCCCCATTATACTTTTTAAACTCTTTTTTTCTATCTAGAGATCCAAAAATACCCGTTTCCCACAACAATAAAAAAATAGCTTCATTTCCAAAATTTCCCTATTTTCAATACCAACGTGTCTTTTTTTCGGGGGTTTGGGGGTGAAAAGAAAGTGTCACGATCTTCGGGCCCCGCCTCCGAATCGGGCCCTCCCTTCATTAGTTTTAGAAAAAAATTTTGGGTTTTGGGGTGACCCTGATACTTTTTTCCTTTGCCCGCAGAAGGTTCTGTGTCTACCTCCTCTTTTCAAACATTTGGTAATAAAATCATGTATTATGATATGAATCAGTTTTCTGTGGTACACAGTTTCGTAATGTTTTAGACTACTCTTGATTTCAACAATAATTATGTCATACTTTTGTGTATGTTTTCATGGGCAATTGCTTGAATTTGTTTTATACCGCGAGAGATTTTCAGATATTTCCCTTCTTGTATTGTATATTGTAATTTACGTGGTCTAATACATTTCTACAATTGTGAAACATTCATTTTTTTCGATTCTTATACATTGTATTTTCGGGTTTCAAAATTTTTCATTTACTTTAAGTTTTTCTTTTGATTGAAGATAATGTATTTAATTACACATTATTGTCTAATGTTGATCACAAGTCTCTTCTGAAATATAATTCGTTAAGTTCGTCATTGTATCGGTATTATCATCGAAGAGGTCTTAATCGAAGCAGGTAAAATAGTTGTTCCTAGTACATCGTGTAAAAAGATATATGATTTTAATTTTATTCTTAACTTAATGCATTTCTTTTTGTAGTACTAGATTGGTTAATTATTCAGCAATCCATATGTTTATTTTATTGTCTCCTTGTGTTAATTATACCTGGTTCAATTATATTTGAGAAGCCTTTCAAGTGGTATGGTCTTATAAAATATTGGTGATTTTTTAATAATATGCCTGTGTCTTAATCTATCGGTCATGAGCCGACGTGCAGTTAATACAATGAAGAACGATAAGTCACCAAAAGCCAGTGGCGTAATGCACCCTCACGTAACCCCCACATAGTGGGGGGCAGAGCTCTAGGGGGGCTTAAAACCACCTGACTGACGATAAAATCGTATTTGGACTTGGGGCCGAAATCTGACTTTGCAGGGGCCATAATATTCTCCGTTTCGCCACTGCCAAAAGCACAGTCAATAACATAAAGAAAGGCAAATTAGAACAGCAGGGACATATACTGAGATGATTTCCAGCGATGGGTACGTCATGGTCACAAAGTGGGTAGGAATCTGTGGATCTGTCATTCCCATTTTGTATAAGTAACTTTGTAAACAGTCATACCCATCGGCAAACCTAAAGTAGGCCAACTGAGTGCTCTTAGTGAGGAACTAAAATTCTTGTTGACTTTTTCAAAAGGGTGTAGTTCCATTTCTTTCCCAAAGCCTTTTTACATGCAGACTTGAACGGTTAGATTTAATAGAACAGGACATATAACGTTTTATTTCCACAAATACAAAGGAAGATCTGGTTGCGTTATTTGGGATACTCTCTTGAGGGACTAACATATCTGCCATCTAGTTTCCATATATTCCGTAATGGCTTGGAATCCACTGGAACACATTACAGCTCTTTGTAATCAAAAGCCTATCTATTTTCTCCATGCAGATCCTGGAAATCTTCCTTGCTGCTTAATTGGTAGCTATCAAGGACATAGCTCCCACCATGGAATCAACGAAAAAGACAATATTTTCCTTTTAACCCTTCTCTTAATACTGAATACTTAAAAGTCGAACCCTTTCCACCAAGTCAATGATGTAAAAGGGAAAACATAATTAGAATAAAGTTTTCTAATTCTAGTCAACTTCGGCAGATGATAGTTTTATCAATTATTCTCGCTTTCAGGTTCTTGTATGAAAACAAATCTAAAACCTTAATCCAGAAGCGAAATCATATTGCCCCTTTACCATCTTTCCGAGAGATTTTTGTTGGAACTCGGCTAATAGTTGGCAACAACAAGCATCTATAATCTCCAACTTGAATTTCAATGCTGAAACTTATGTTTACGCATAAACAATGCTAACTACTTTAGTTATGTTCAGGGTAACTCTTACCGTTACACTTGTGAAGAGAGAATTAAAGAGTAAAAGTAAGAATAAAAAGTAAAGAGTACATTTTGAAAAACAAAATAGCAGAACACCAACAATATCTTCAAAGCAAGTATCATTTTTCATCTGTGCTAGTAGAACAAATCTTTCAATCACTAAAATTACAAATCGTATGAAATGCATGAAACTTCAAAACACCACGGTTTTAAAACGAATATTCGAAAGTTTTCAGATGTTATTTTCAAAGTTTACAGGGTCATCGACTAAGAAGTATTTGCATGTTAGGCTGGACTGGAAAGATAGAAGTAAATTAGTATCCGCAAGAGAAATGCCACACCCAACAATTTGTTCTTGTAAACAGACAAACGATAATTGAAAATTTCATTTTGTTCTATTAATGAAAATTGATTGTTTTAAGTTCTTGCTCTCTTTCATGATTTTGATTATTCTTTTTCAATATTTTTTTTTTTTTTTTTTTTGTCACGAGTGAATTTCTCGAGATTATTTATTATTCCGAAGTATTTTCCTTGAAATGTCAGTTTTAGTTTCCGTGAAATTTTAATTAATTTTTCAAATAATTTAGTGTTTCAAAGCACTGTTATTAAATTAAAGTTGCATCTATATATTTTATTTATTTAGCCTTTATGAATTAATTTGTAACTGTCTTATGTGATATAAAATTTAAAATTTTAAAAATCATTAAAAATAAATTAAAACAAATCCCATAACAATATTAGAAAATCTGATAGATCCTTTTTTTTTTAAAATTTTAATTTTTTGTTCTAAATATTTTCACTTTTTTTACTTCCATTTAGAAACTTGGAGCTTCTAAATTTTTTGGAGAAATTTAATTTGAGGAAATATGACTAAAACAGTGAAAAAGCTTTTAAAATATATTTCTATTCCAAACTGCAACACATTGGTTTTTGAAAGTTAAAGATTTCCATTTTTTTTTAGATAATTCAAATATTTGACATTCCATTAGCTAATTTACATTTCATACGAATAAAGTTGAAATTATAATTCAACTGCTGCTTTTGAATTAAAGTACATTTTATTCTCTTATACTAAATTCACACACAAAAAAAATGATTTTCTTTTTTTTTTCTCATTTCTTTAATTAATATTTGCTTTTCTGACTGTTGAGAAAAAATGAAGATAAAACAGCGACTATTTTTTCAACCAATAAAAAAAAATTAGCCTATATATATTTAAAAAGCAATTTCTCCCAGAATTAACGTATTAAATAAAATTTTAAAAAATGCATGTTTGCATTTTTATTACAAATATTAACATTCACAGTTTAAGGCATGGGACATGGCATTAAATTGTGACGTACGATTATGTGTTAAGCTTTTTTCAGATTCCGTTATTAGTTCCTATTATTTAATTCTGATTAACTTATTTACATAGCCAGTTCCTTAAGTAACATTTTACACTTTTAATTCCTTTTTTAGATGGATTTTTTTCTTGGAGTTATAATTTCTAGCTGTCTTAATTGTTTTTGTATTTTATGATTCTGCTCAATACGTTCTTCGTAAAAACTGATAAATAGCAATCGAGTTATTACACTTCAAAACAATATTTATGTCATTCACATATATATAATGTATATATATTTATATATATGTAATAATTCCCTCTAGTATCCTTTTTGTTAATTCTTTGGTTTAAAAATAACACTGTAATCTTAATCGTCATCGGCTAGTCAGAAATCCCTGTCCCGCCCATTCTATCCAATCAGAACTACTATTACGTAATAACCACTGCCGGTATAAAAGCAAAAATCTTGTGTAATCTCTGTCTCTTTTCTGCTTGCCTTCATCATGTAATCAGCCAGCTGCCGCGCGTTATGTGTTTGTCTTTGTCTGTGCCATGATGTTTGCTTGTTGGTATGTGTAATGCTGTCCCTACTTGATCTCAATGTGTTTCCAGATGCGAATAAACTGGATTATTGATTGACATGAGTGCCTCTTCGATAATACAGTACTCGACCACTCGCCACGTAACACAGGAAAATCACACCACCGGCCACGCCCTTCCCATGGTTCGCTACAATAATAACATCCACTCGCCACGTTTTACAATTATTTTTACCACTCAACAGAATTATTACAGAAGTATTTCATATATATATATTATGTATGTGTGTGATTGTTAATCGTATATTATTGTGAATTGCTATAAATCTAACTGAATAATTAGTTGGAATATAACAACAGTACAGGTCTTAGAAAATGGCTAAAGTAATCCAAGCAGACTCTGAGACTTAGTATTATGACTGTAGGTTTATACTTTGCTTCAGGAATCCAATTTTCTCCTATATTCGCTTGCATTTCTGGGCTGGAAAAAAGAAAAGAAAATAGTGTGTGATTTTTTTTTTCTTTTTTCTTTTTTTTTTTTTTTTTTGGAACTAAAAAATTTCTAAAAATATAAAAACAAAATATTATAGTAAAAAACAAAAATCTATATAGTCACAAGTAACAAAATAAAAAATACAATACATTTAGAAATTGATTTACTACATTGCTTATAGATAAATAATTTAAATTTTATTATCTATGCTTCATTTATTTTACTGTAATGTATTATATAAATGCTTCTTTCAGTATAGAGTCGTGTATGATAAGTGTTTCATATATTCACAGTCATAATAAACGATTACGTTTTAACACCGGCCAGTGATTTGGTAGTGATTTATCAAGAAATTGTAATCAGATGTTCGACATTTTTTATTGTTAATTTTATGTTTAATCAAACAGGGGATAAGGAGTTATACAATATTATTTTTTGTACGAGTACTATGTGTTATTGTTCTATTCAGTTGCTGTAATTTAGAGCATAAGAAACTTGCACAGACAAACTGAGTTTAAAAAAGATATTTTAATATATTAGGATTGAAAAAAATGCTTTGAATATATATAAAGCTGATAAAAGACTGTTTTACTTAAAAAAATGACAACTACCTTATAAATGTACACGAATAATGTGGTTTTTTTTTACTATTATTTTATATGGTAAGGATACTTTTGGGTACTTTTCTGATTCGCCGGCTAAAATCTTGCCAAGTTGGCGTTATTGGCGACAACACACAATATACACATAAAAATTATTAATTAGCGTAAGTTCTCATTCGTTTTTCATCTATTTTTGATTTATTCATTAAAAATACGTTACTGATAAGAAAAGGCGACAACTTTCTTTGTGAATATGGTGGTAAAAGATTACCAGCTGTAATATTCCGTTTGGCGTCGGTTGTATCATTTTTGGCGACTTTATTGCTTGCGCCGGCGAAACGGAAAAGTACCTATTTTTTTATATATTTCTAATAATTCAATTAATAATTACTTTTTCCAACAGAACTTTATTTTTCTTTGGTGGCTGAAAAGAGGCTTTAAATGATTTTTGAAGGGAAAAAATAGTATCGTTTAAAATATTTAATCTGTTTGAATGTTCCTGTGTTTAATAAAGTATATTTTATTAAATACAGGATTATTTAATATTCCTTTAGCACTACATTTAATTAATCTCCAAAGGAGTAAATTATAAAATTTATACTTAATTCGAAATAATTGTTGTAAGCAGTCTCACTTCTAATTCATAATGAAAGCAAATGTCTATATAAGGTAAAAAAAAGTGATACAGATTTCTCTTTGGAAATTACTGTCTAATTTTGAGTTGCTTTTCAAATTTTTCGTTGGATTACTGAACACTGCAATCATAATTTTAGATTATTAATTGAAAATATTAACAAAATCAATGTATAATTACTATGATAATTTGGAAACACTGACACTATTTGATATTCTTGACTCCATCCCGTGTAAGGAAAGAATAATTTAGTTCCTTCGAGTGAAATAAATTGGTACAAATTGTTCGTCATTGATTTCTTCAGTTTACAGTAAATAGGGCAGACAAGAGATTATCTGTGTTAAACTTTTATTTTTTAAAGGGATAGATTACTGAGTTTTTATAGACGCAATTAATCAAAGATCAAAATCATTAGACTTTTCCAATTTTCTGATGGATTTGTCTTGTCATTTTTCATCCGAAAGCAACACAGTGTCCCACTTTTATTTTTAAAAACATCAATATTTAGAAAGACATTTCTTAAAGTAAGAAATGATACACATGATAACAGATTAATATGAATTATGGAAAAGCACTAGAAAAGCAATATGAATTATGCACATTAAAGAGACAAAATCCTTTCATCTATTTTCTATTAATTTATTTTTTCTTTTTGAATTGGAAGGAAATGTTCAATTATTACTGAGTTGTAACTTGTGAGTGTCTATGAATTAGTGAAAGGGAAAATATCTTTAAATGGAATTGGTTTAATTTAGTATGTCACCAAATAAGTTGAATCCTCTTATACCTTGGGAACTATTTTGCTAGGAAATTTATTATTTTAATTTTTTGTTAATAGTATTTCTTAATATAATAAATAAGTTCCACTATAGATGAGGTGAATTTTCAGGGTTCCAAATTCTCACCTAAAAAAGCATTAATTTTACCGAATATCTTCTTTCTATAGATATTAAAAAACTCTTGAATTCCGAAAAACAATAATTAATATTTTGGTTTGGTGGTTATATACATGAAAGTTCTTTTGATATGTTACAAGTACTCATTTTTCTACAAAGAATCTTAAAATTCTAAGCGTACTATTTACACTTCATTTTTTACTAACTATCTGTATTGCATGAATAATTTAATATAAAATTTATGTCATTTCCTTATACGGACGTAAAAAAACCAACTCAATTTCCTTGGCTTATGCAATAAAAATACTTAATGAAGCTTATAGAATGGGATACCAACAAATCTTTTAATATTATGGTTCATAAACTACGCAGAGAGAGAATCAAAGCTATTTATTTTTTTATTATGCCTACATATTTTTCCACAGAAGGACTACATAATAATAACTAGATGACTATATTAGATTTTAATATAGATGTACTAGTATATTACATCTGTTTGAAGAGAATCAAGTGTAAACTTAATATATAATTTTTACTACACACAGCTACGTTTATTATTTTATATCTGTATCGATATATGTGGATAAAATAACATTACCATTAGGTTATTACACCATTACCATTGGTATTATTTTAATACGGTTAGTACCACAGGCGTAACTATTTCTGAAAAAATGAGCCCAGTATCAAAATTCCTTCGGGGTCCTACAAAAGAAATGAAGGATATTAGAACTCGGTATCCTCTGATCCGTAAGCACATAACATAACCACTATACTAAAATGATCATCTCAGTACGGAGGCTGTTACTGGCTTGTATACATACCACCGCCACAGATATGAACGCCATATTAGTGAGACTGTAGTTACACATGTTGGGGCCTCCATGTCACTGATACGGCGGTAGTTACGCCCTGGTTAGTACACATGCCATAAAATTTCAAGAATGAACAATAGTTAATCTACAAAGAATATAGGGACCTATAATCATTTTAATAATATTTATTATAATCAATATTATGTTAATTATTATAACGATTTGCTAATAAAATAGTACCCTTACTGAATTGTATCCATTCTGTTATGTCTCTAGGAAAATATAAATAATTACAATTTTATATTTTTCTTAAATATCATATTTTTCTGTTAGCAATATAAATTCAATGCACACACACACAATATAAAGCTATATTCGCTGCTCAGAGTCTTCCAATTTTAAACTTAAATCCTTGAAACAAAAAGGGCTGAATATAAGTAATTTTTTGGTGTAATATATATAATTCTACGAGCAAAACGTGAATAGCTTTTTATTTTACGCCTAGCAAATTCAATACAGCCCTGGATTCAAATTTTTTTTTTAAAGATTTCTAAAACCCGTGTCTGTGCCGGTCCACTGCGTCGAGATCATAAGTTTTAAAAAAAATTCTAAAAACTCCCGCGCACTCAACAAGAAAAATTTTACATCACCTTCCCCGTCCAGTATATTCTCCTTGTTACTGGGTCGGCTTGTATCACCTTTCGAAAACTCTAATAAAAATGAGATACTGTACAGATTTTGACTCCCTAGACTTCAAATAGGGATTTTTTTCCCCTTTCTTATCTTTTTTTTTATCCACTTATTTCCGTTATTATCTATTCCCCCCTTCCATCTCCATGTAGCTTCTGCACAATATCACGTAAAACGATAGCAGCGATATTGGGTTTCATTTTTGCATCCCCCACCCACTTCTCCCTCGACAATTATTACATAATACGTATCTTTGCAAAAAATCTGGCTCCCTGAGTAAGATGGGCATAACGCTGGAGCTGTCATACATCTAATCATGCTACTGTAGAAAATGGAATGACCTGGTTATGCGTAAAAGAATCGTTGGAGGGGATTTTAGGTGGAAAGGTTTAAGCCTATCGCTTTTTTCGATCTGGGAAAAAATGTTGGGAGTATTTTTAAAGGATGAAAAAGATTTTGTTGTTGGCACAAAGGAGTTGAGTTGAGAGTTTTGTAGAAGGGGTTTCTAATAAGTGAATCATGTTAACAGATTTTCTTTTTCCCTCCGAGGGAATTTAATTTTTTTTTCGTTGCTGTTTTTATAATAAAGCTATTCTTTTTGAAGAATGTTGTAATTTGGCTAAAGGAAAGGATATTGAAAAATGAATTGAATTCGCTGCATCTATATACCGGTGTAATAAATTATGAGTGGATAGTATAATATAATACAATTTTACGATTGTAAAATTATAAATGTTATTTTAAGAATATGTTTTTAATCTTTACTTTTGTTAGAGAGGTTTCAGATACGTATATGTGCGTATATAAGTATATGTACGCATGTGTGTGTACATTTAATGCCAAAATCTTGCATCATTTTTTTTTAAATAATATTTAATTTGATTAGTTTAAACTTCGGTTTTTACGTATTATCGCAACAATCGCCAACTCTATTAATAACTCGCCAAGTTGTCAATCTTTATTTCCTATGTGTCTTTACACGCTGAATTGACAACCATGTGCTTTGTTTCATATAATGTCGCCAATAGGTTGCGATAATACGTAAGTACCGAAATTTCTTCTCAGATGACTTGAAATCTCCATAAATACCTGTTTTACTTTTTACTTTGCATCTATTTTGGCATTCTCAAGAGCCTTGTAAACACATGCCTGCGAAGATCGCCAAATATACTATAAGATATTATTATAATAAGCTATTGTGGAATATTTTTTTTATAAAAGAATAAAAGTTTTCTTGATTTCACATCTTTATTATTCGTGTGAGTGCGTGCGAATTATTATTCCTTCATTATTTAACAATGGGAAAGTTACTCATTGTTCACTTCTTCAATGAAATAGGCTGAATTTTTTTAAAAATCAAAAGATTTTTCACTGTTTCATTATTTTATATCATAAAAATGTTTTGTATTTAGAAACTGAAAATAATCCACGTTTTCCGGTCTTTTATTTTAAAATACATTTAATAGAAATTTGCTCAGTTTTGTATTTGATATAAAAAATGCTGTGAAATGATTACTTATACAGAAGAAAGCTTTATCCGTTGGTGGGATTTTTAGGTATATTTGAATGAAATATATTTGGCATCACCGTGTATTTAAAATCCTGGTCGATGAACTGTTAACGTAACATATAATAATTTTCTGCAACATGAAAATCCACCTACTTGGACCGGAGTCAAACCCGCAACCCTAGGCGTATACAGCCAACGCCAAACCAAATCGCCATCCAGCTCGGCTCACTTATTTTATTTTGAAACGTAAAAAAAAGAGATATTCCGTGGTGGAAGAGCATTTCCATGATCTATAAATATTTCCTAATGCACTTGTATTTTGTTTACAAAACAAGGCAACAAAAATCAAATGAAAATGAAAATTTCAATCATGTCATTCTTTATTTTAATTAAATTTTTATTTTTTATCATTTAAATTAGTTCCATTAAACACCACAACTACCGGAAAATAAATCCGCTCTAATTCTTTGAATTCCAGAAAAATTCTCTTTTTTTTCCCTCCGAATGATAATTTATTTGCGTGAATTATTTTAATGATTAAAGCATAATTAGTGCCGTAAATTAAATCATAAATAAAATGCTTATAATCAGAAACTCCTAATTGCTGTTATTTATATACATGGATTTTCTTCAACAAAGTAAATCTGGAATGTGCAACTTAATAACTTTAATTACTGCGAATAATTTACGTCGATTTCTTTAATACGTTAATTCCCCCATGGAACTGTGAACATTAATTTTATGCTTTAGATATTATGCTTGCCCTTTGATATATTATGCGCAGTTTAAGAGCATGAATTATTCCTTATAATCTCCTGTTGACTTCAAAAGAAAATAATTATTTTGGGAATAGAGATGCTTATGCAAATCTCGTAATAAATTTTTAGTGGTTACAAAACCAGTAAAAAGCTACATCGAAAAATAATAAATGCAAGCAAAGATTGTCTTAAATTAATTTTATTGGCTTGGGATTATCCTTGAATTGAAAAAAAAAAAAAAGGTTGAAAATTCGGATGATTTTAGGAATATTTTTAATTCAGAAAAATTTACTTTATGGAAGCTTCGGTGGAATTTATTAATATTTTTTGATGATATATTTCTATTTTTGTACTTCAGTGACTCAGATGCAGTGTTAGGCTTAGTATAGGTGGATTGTTTTTGAAACCGAAATTCAGTTAAGTGTAAGATGACCAGTTTTTACAATGAAAAGGACAAAAATTTAAGAAAAAATTACAACGTAAATATATGAAACCTTTTACTAACTCAAACAAAAATACACTAATTACGCTTAAATCCCTTTTAATTACTTACTAAAACAAGCATTTTCCCCATTAAATGATTTTTTTGTTTGTTTGTTAATATTTCATTTTCTAATAAATCGGAAATTTCGGAGCAAGAAATATCCTTCATATTGGATTTTTCGGGAAATGCTGCCGCTAAAGTATCAACATTCATTCTTGATTTCTCACTTGTCCGAAAACCATTACCAATTGAAAAAACTCTTTCAACTGCTGCATTAGTACCTGGGCAGCACAACGTATAAATTCAGCAAAAATTACAAAACTTTCATATGGAATGTGTTCATTTTGAAATGGTTAAATATTTCCACCCATCTCTTATCAATTTCAACATGCTGATTTTCCCATTGTTCAAATTTATCTGAATTTAAATATACATTCAGTGATCTAATTTCTTCAAAGCCTGGCATCTCTGAATAGAGATTAACAGATTAGTTTTAAAATATTGAAAAGGAGCGCAAGTAGGATACTTTTTGAGGAAGAACAAAACCTAAAAAAAGAAAGACTGTCCTCCCGAAAGGATGACAATTGGTCTTCTTTTAATTAAGTGTAAAGTTTAAAGTTCTGCAGCGTTAAAAAATATATTATTATACATTTATGGAAGTATCGAACTCGTTGTATATAATTCTTTTTTTGCTAAATAATTATGTATTTATATAGAGATTTTATATATATATATTTCAAAATAATTTATTTATTACACATATTCCATTTTTATTTTTACCACGTTGTCTCTGCCTTATTCCTCACTTTTAGTGTAAGAATAAAAGTCTTAACATTTTTTAAAGTTGGTGAGTGTTGGTGAGTTGGTATTATTGTCTTCGCATTATAAAGCAACTTTAGGATTATTGAGGACACGAGGCAACAAGAGGATTGTATTAAACAAAATACAATCTGATGTAATAAAAAAAATAAAATATACATTTACACTAATATAATATACTTATAAATGTATCAGTACTGCGATTTTAAGTACTGCTTAATTTAAAAATACTAAGTTAAGAACAAGTTTAATAATTACCAATGACCCAATGGGCTTGTCAATATAAAATTATATAAAAAAATTAACACTTATTTGTATGGTTTATAATCAATCGCCACCGTTTTCCCCGTTTCGCATGTATGTGGTGCCTTGGGAGGAGGGAG
Source organism: Trichonephila inaurata madagascariensis (assembly GCA_019973955.1). NCBI lineage: Eukaryota > Metazoa > Arthropoda > Arachnida > Araneae > Nephilidae > Trichonephila > Trichonephila inaurata. The sequence continues at coordinate 270,535 of BMAV01013756.1, read as the reverse complement.
AAAAGGAATAAATAAGCAGATTCTCTGAAAAAAGTAAATCCTTCGCAAACACTCTGTCAAGGTCCTTTTATTGCATTTCAAAACCTGTGGAATAATTTTATGCATCAGCAGTGCACAGAAAATATCATACTTTGGAAAGACCTATGTATACGTCCGAGGCAATTAACGCTTTGGCTGAGCGAGACGTTTATATACGCCGGTAGCATTTAAAAGTTAAAGTCGTGTTGTATCTTTAACGTCAAAATATAGCATTATTGAATTTAATACATTGTTATTGAGTACTGGGTGGGGCGATGAAAATTATGAATGAATATTGGGTCACAAATATTGAAAGTTTGAGAAACACTGTTGTGGCCACAACATTATTGAAATTACTACAATGGTTCCTCTGAATATTAATGTACTGTTCTAAAATTATTTTGAAAACGATTTTCTTTTTGCTAATTAACATATTCATAAATTACTCAGCATTGGTTAATTGTTATTCCTGAAAGCTCATTCTTTAAATTTTTATTTTTCACGGCATGCATTGATACATTTTTTGTTGCTTGTACTATAGAGTGCTTGAGTTAATATAAATATTTTTATTTCATTTAAATTTTCAGAAATGAATGTATATATATGCTTCAGCGCTTGTTTTGAAAGGATTTATTTACGATACTTTTTTCTAGTTATATTCTAATAATTCTTTTGATAGAAGAAATATTCCAAAAGCTTCGATACCAAGAGATATTCTACAACTCAAGCAATGTAGAGAATTTTTATCATCTGAATCATTTTTTTTATCTATTTTTTACTTTGATCCTCTTACTTAATAACCCGATCAATCAAAAGAGTGCGTAAGAGAGTGAAAAGATTCCAATTCATTTCAATACTCAATCACAAGGTCAGAAGAAATCGACGACATTCTAAAGCCGCAGATAACGAACTGGATAAAAAGGTTATCTTCAATATGCTTCTTCAAAAGACTGGTTCCCCACAAACCTGTCATTTGTCATAGATGAAGAAAGCCTCTATCTGTGTTCATTTATATCGCTGTTTTCCGTCCAATAGCTTATCTAGTTAGACTGCTATTTATTACCTATCTTGAGGAATGGCCATCCGATGGTATATTAACGTGTTATTCAGCAAAAATGACACAGAGATTAGTTTTAAAGCAAAATATAATTTCCTTTTTCATTCCGCGAGAATTTACTGAGACAGGTTCAAGCACAGCCAGAAGGCAGCAGGACTCAACATTCGGCGCTCCCTAAACACCAAGGAAGAAAATGTAAAAGTATGATATATATTTCGTTATTATGTAACACGTGTAGGTACAGGGATGGGTATAACGTGCAATGAGAAAGGTTACCTGACACGTTGATGTATCTTTTTAGAATTTTAATTATATAAATGTATTGTTAATTATCTTTTTCATGCATGTGTCATGGTGAAATGTGTATGTTTTATTTAAGCGCAATAATCTTTGGCTTGGCTTTTTAACCTAACAACTTAGTTTTGTTTAAACTGAAACATGGTTTGAGTATGACAAATTCAGACAGCCAGTAAATTACAGTTCATTTTTTGAAATGCTACGTAAAATTTACATATTCTTAGAAGTTGTAGATTTATCATTGTATTATCATATCTGGACAAAAATAATAATTTGACACCTTATCGCTTTTTGATTTATTAAGATTTTAAAAGATGTTTAAAACATAATCTTGTGTTAGGAAATAAATAGTTACATAAAAAAAAAGAATATGAAGATATCGCCTGTTTACATATAATAGCAACATGGTCAAATTACAAGAAATAAATAAAGTCCATAAATTTATCTAAAACTAATAAATTTTAAAAAAATTTTATTTCCTGTAGGATTTTGTGTGTGTTATTTTTTATTAGTTACATGGGGTCACTTTTAGGCCCAATATATGAAATACGAATAATTAATACAATATATGCATGAGGTAGTATCTTTTTATATGTTAATCTATCATAAAAAATTTGTTATTAATATTAATTAATGAAGAGAATCTCTTACATTTGTATCATTTCAATGAAAAAAATAATATTTAATTTATTTTCATTTTGGTTTATTCATTACACATCAGTTTTTCAATTTTTATCTCTAATGTTTTGCATACGTAGCCCAGTTACAATTACATGTCTTTTTCCCTTGCTTTCTCTCTGCTCCTTATTCTCTTCGATTTTTTAATTTTGGAACATATTGAAATTTTTTGGTCTTGAAAGCGATTCTGAAGGACTTCGTTATGGAAGTATTGAAATTTGTTAATGGATAATCGTTAGTATTTATAAACTCGTGTTATATTACTGGGTGTCAACAAGTTGTTGTAACCAAAGAGGTTTGATAGTTAACAGCAAGACAATATTTACGCAAAACCTGAGTTGCAGTCTTCTCGTAATATGACAGAAACAGGACATACCATTTTTCTCAACCCTGGTTCTTTATAACAGAAAACAAATACATAAAAGTAGCAACTGTGTGGTCATATGTACTCTAGAAATAGCTAAAAGATTCTCTCCAAATTAGAGTTCATTGGCTTAGTTTCATAACCAGTACAAGCAGAGGGAAGATCATAGCAAAATACAAGTATTATTGAGCCCACGAATCCATTCGCATTGTAGAAATACTTCAAGGAATTGCTCAAAATTGAGTTTACAGGTTTAAATGCAAAACTGATACTAACAATGGAAGGATTATTTGTAGATACTAATATTGAATCCACATGAATCTATTACGTGTACACCAATTACTCCATGTATTCCAAGAGAGGCTCAATGAATTCAAGTCCGAGAGGCGTGGATGTCAGGTTACACGTTTCTCATGTCCAAATCAACGTTTTGGTATTTTAGGATAGCATTGCAGCTGCTGAATCTTCTTTGCATGCTGTGCCTAGCACTATGTCAGGATTACGAATACCTTTACAAATACGTTTCTATTTGAAAATATTCTAATGTTATTGCGTTCCATCCTACAGCAAATAATACTTGCCATTCTAAGCATATCCTCGCACTATATGAATAGTAAACTGATGGAAAATTCAACAATTGCGTAATATTGCAATTGGTTAACCTACAATTTTGCTGATATTTTGTTAAACATCGTGTTAAAATGATAAAAAAGACCCGATTTAAATATCTTTATTAGAAATAAGATAAAACACTACGGTATAAATCACTTAAAAGTGAAAAATATGGTCAAAATCGCAGGATATCCATAAAAAACGGATGTAAAATAATATATTTTGTTAGAATAATGTGAAATGAATGGATATAGTCTTCAGTTTATTAAATAGTAATCTAGCCAATTATTTGTTGTTTATTTCTTTTTTTTTCATATTAAATTTGTAATGCGCTCTATTTGTGGCCTATTATTAATTCTAAAGAGGAAAAACTTTCCAAACATTGTTTGATTTTAGAGAACTTTCTGTAAAAAACGCGATTTATATCTTAAATAGAACTACTATTTAAAATTAAGTGAATTGAGAGAGCTCGTAAATGAAAAGAGAGAGAGAAAGTAAAGATAGCAATAAATATATACATTTTGTTGACATTTGAATCGTAAGAGTTCCTGGAAAAGGATTGAACACCTAATGGTGGAGGAATTCACACCACTATCTATATTTATTAAGTACTATTATTTTGATTATAAGTATTTAGAGTAGATTAAAACTGATTTGCTCCTCATTTGCTGATTTAAACGTTGATATTAATTAATTGAAATGATAAAATAAAAATTATAGTTGATTTCATGACCCACCGACCCTCACACCAGCGCGAGGGAAATTCGCTGCAAATTGTCTATACCTGATTTTTAAAATAGTTATTCAAAAATCGATCAAAATTGTTATTCTAATGGTTGTAATATTATTCACATTAAAATAAAAGGAAAATCAGTGTTATAAAATAGGTATATATTAGGATTATATAGATATAATCCTAACATATACCTATTAGAGAGATTATATAGATATAATATTAGTTTTTAATTAGTATTTTTAAATATTTCATTCTATTGATTAATTGTCTCTTTATTGGATACATCTTAACTTCATTACTAACATCATGCCCTGTATTTAGCGATATTTTAGTTCTATAAATTTTGTGTAAATTATTAATACAGAAAAGTCGAAAACTCGACACTCAATAACCTGGCAGCCCGGTTAACTCCGCCTCATTCTTGGAGGTCGAAAATGCTTTACGTACAAGGTCCCGTTTTCCTTTGTTTGGCGTCACACTCCCACTTTTTTTTTTTTACTTAGGGTATTTGAATAGTTTATTTTCTGTTGTATTCTCAAGTAAGCAATACATTCAAGTGCATTACGAAATTTTCTGAGCAAACACTCGAACTTATTCTTTTTTAATTCCATTCTCGATAACCTGGCATTTTCGCAAACTCCACCACCTTTTGGTCCACACTAGGCCAAGTTTTCGGTTCATTACTGTATTATTACGAGGGTTGGGGAATAAGCAATGGCAACTATTTTTTTTGTAAACATGTGAACAGATCACAAACATATATGTGTCGTGTGGAAGCTCTGCAGCCATAGTGTGTATGCAGAGCAACAGATGGCTTTGTAATAGCTGGTATTAGCTCAGCGAGGGCTGTGAAATCAATCAGTCGGTGAGTGTCGTATGAGATGGAAGTAACCCGTTTTGAGCAGCCCGTTTACATCAAAATAATCATTCTCCGAAGGAGAAATGCAATGGAATGTCACAGAGAATTTGATCTGACCCTGTGACTTTGATCTCATTCTCAAGATTAAGAAACCAATACGTGGTAAGCGGTTTGCAACACAAGAGGACATTGCTAATGCTGTGCGCCTACAGGTGGCCCGATTCACACATGGTGTGGCAAATGCTGAGGCTGGTGGTATTCAGTGCCTCCCACATCGTTGGCAGTGTGTGGTGATAGTAGAAGGGGACTACATTGAGGGTCTTTAGGCCCAGGTTTGTCAAGTCAACTTTATGTGTACTGTACTGTCATTTTTTTGCACCGTGAAGGCCATATTGCCCTGTATTCTACCGAAATAAATTAGTGTATTACGATATTTCAGTTCTATTCATTGTCCACACATGTAGTTAACACCTTGTCCTTTCGTCTGTATATGTCACATTTTCCAACCGGGGTGGTATCTTCAAGAAAAAAAATAGTTGCCATGACTTTTGCCCCAACCCTCGTATTATTGTATCTCTTTATTTAAGATAGGACAGACGTTCCCAAACTTGTTTCTCTCATAGACCCCTTTTGGCATGTTTTTCGGTTTTTTGTAGACCCCTACTTAACTAATATTAAATTTTTGCAAATTTATCAACTTAAATAATTTTTGACAGCTGGTATAACTCTACTTACTTTTAAAGATTTTATGTTTCTAACTGTAGTTAAGTAGAGTGTGTGAAGCTTAAAAAACATATATGGGAATTAATTAAATTAAAATTTAAATTAATTAAATTAAATTTTTTTCTTTCTGTTTTTATTTCGGAAATTGGCAAGCGCGTTCCTATGGGAAAATATATTAAAAACTTTCTTGAGATGTTCCGTAATTCGGGTTAGATAACAGGCATATCTTTTTAAAGCAAAAAATGCTGTGACATTCGTTTTTAAACTTTACTTTGAGATCTTCGTTAGTGCTATTAAAATCAATTCCTTTTGGAATCAGACATTTTTTTTTATGTGACAACATGAATTCTGTACCTACTGTGATATTACCATTGTAATGGCATTCTCAAACCTAGTTTCAAAACCTGAATAAAGGGTATTTAAATGTAGAACGTAGGTTAAAACGTCATTTTTCTGGCAGATTGTCTGTGATAAATTGAGAAACTGTTAAAGTTCACGACTTCCAGTTTTATATTCCTTTAGTTTGAATCTGGCAACAAACACTGAAATGATGCTCCTTTTTAAATGAAATTTTTGCTGTCACCTTGTAACTGAAAATTAACCCCAGTAAATTTAATAAATAAAGCTGTTAAATAGGCAAATCTGGTTTACACTTGATTACATTTTCTTTTGATAATAAAGTCACGATCTGGTTTAGGCTATTGTAGACTCCCATTTACACCTCATAGACCCCCAAATTATTTTTTCACTAACGTGGACCCCTTGCAGGTTGTCATGGACCCCTGGGGGTCCATATAGACCACTTTGGGAATCACTGAGATAGGACATTTCCCTTTAATCTTTTAAGTGTTTACTACGGGAGTGTCAAACTCTCGGCCCGCAACGAACATTATATACCCGGACAGTATATCAGCACACAATAATAAAATAAAATAAAATAATCTCCCTAAAACGGAAAGATAACAGCAGAGAAGAGATGTCAAGTGTCGGGACGTAAACATTGTATTTTTCCTGTTCTTTTTAATATGTTTATTATAATATATTACTCGAAATAAACTTACGTTCCCCTATGAATATTGATATTTTTTGCGGTCCACCTAAAGTTAAACTTGTTTGTTCGGCCCAAGTTAGTCTTTGAGTTTGAAACCCTTGGTTTACTACATCAATGGAAGAAAAACTCATTTAAAATTCTTAAAAGAATGCACACTTGTCCTCTTGTCCTCTTATTTACAAGAAAATATTCATCACTTTAATCCCTAGACAAGTACACACAAACACATTCTTATACCCATTCCATTTTCTGTACAATAACGTTTTCATTTTAATACTCTTTACTGCTATTGTTGCTTGCACAATTTATTTCTTGTGGTGCATTAGCTCTGAATTCATTGGCTTCTCAATTCTCAATTAATTGCGAATCTTTTTGCATTCTCTTTTCAAAAAGACTCAAAACAAAAACAACTTTATTCTTTTTGCGGGAAAAATAATCATTTAGGGAATTCTCTGGCAAGGAGAATGTATTAAAGCATGCCCCAAATACCAACGCGTACTTATTAAATAGAAGATATCTCTCATTTTAATCCGAAATACGTAAACATTCCAGGATAGATGACGCTCGAAGGGAATTCTCGCCCTGCATTAACAGTTTTATTTAGGGATTTTTATGCTCAAACATGGGGATTTACCGATGGATGCTTTGCTTGAAATTTATCAATGTCGCCATGGGTAGGAAAACTTCTATAGGGTTTCGATATTTCTGTAACCATGATCAATAGCTAAGTGGATTGAAAGAGTTTGAAAATATTGTTAATCCTTCTCACCATGTTCTTGGGAATATCACGTAAAATTCCAGAAGGTGATAGAGAAGAACGCGATATCACATACACTTTAATATTTGCTATTCATTTATTAATAAGTTTTATTGTTTTCGATATTTGTGTACACTGGAGATTAAAGGGCTTAAAGCTTAGCTTAAAATTTGTTTGAGGTATATTTATTGCAAATAATTTTCAACTGCTTATTCTCGTGAAGATGGCTATTCGAGAATTGTTTATGTGATATTAATTTATCATATTTTGGCTTGGACTAAAGTTTATTTTGCCATGCGTTAGATTAAAAGAAACTGGAAAAATTTCAATAGAAAAAAAAATTATTTCTCTTGAGAGTATTGGGGACAAAAAACAACATTTCCATTGTGGGATTAAAAATCATCTTTTTATTTTTATTTTTTTCGTTTTCAAAAAAAAAAGAACCCTCTTGATTTTTGTTTCTAAATGTATTTATTTTTGTTGGATTTCCTATTATTTTTATGTGATTCGTAAAATTCGCTTACACAATTATATAATAACGTCTTATGTACAGTGGAGTAAAGTACATAAGGGGCGGGATTCTAGGGGGCTCGTAGCCTATGTTTTGTTATGGTTTTGAAATCCTTTGTAAGATCCAGCTTGGGGCCCAAAACCTGACTTTGCAGGGAGGCCCTAATATTCTCCGTTACGCCACTGCTTATGTAGGTATTAGATAATTACTGTATTATAGCCTAAATGTAGTGTGGTACTTTTTTTTGACTAATCCATTTCCCATTAAAAAAACCGATGCCCAAAATTCGAGGTCAAGGATTCTTCTTATTAGCGTGCCCACACACACATGTTTTGCTGTTTCCTTAATATTGCCTATTTTTTTCAATTCCTACTATTAGCTCACGCTCTCTATATATTTATTTATTTATTTACCTTGGTGGAATTTTCAATCGTTAATAAAATACATTTTAAAGCGCTGAATTGAGCTGAAGTTTTATATACATGATTATTTTGGAGGACAATACAAGGATTTAATTATAATTAATAAAAATCAATTGATTAAAACTAATTATTTAAAGAATTACAAATACAGCCACGTTTGCATCATTTTTGACGACTTGTGTCAAAACTTGAAAAGGTTTTTTTCTCACGTTTTAAAGCATTCAGTTGAACTGAAATTTTATATACACGATTGTTTTGGATGACAATACGATACTTTAATGATAATTAATAAAAATGAATTACCTCTTAGTGTTGTGACTCTGTCATTTGTATGTACATATTTATATTAATTGTAATTATTTAATAAAAAGTAGCTAAAAAATAAAATTTTTCATTGTTGATCTAAGTAGGAATTGACTTAAAAAAATTTTTATATTACTTTTTTTTTTACGTCACTTAATTTTATTGCCATGAATGTTACCTGTGCTATTACTTATTACTAAACACAAGCTGACGTAACTGAATTTTATTCCCTTTGATTTCTTTTATAAAAAAAATGAATTAATTGCATTTAAATTTCTGTTTGTTTTTCTTCTAAATATCTTAATGAGAAATTTATATGTCGCGTTTCATTCGGGCTAATAAGGTAGTTCGATTTCATTTCCTTTTAATTACCTCTCACTCTGAAGCAACGCTAGGGCTGTTGGTGGCAGACCTCGATATTCTGAATCACAGTCAAGTGACAAAAATGACTGAGCTATCAGCCCCTTTACAAACCTACACACCAAGTAAACGAGTGGACTTTGAGCCTCGACAGATTTCACTTGAATCAGGCCCTCTACAGCGAGTCTTCAGTGTCACTGAGTATCGAACCCGCGTCTCGTGAATGCAAACTACATAATTAGAAACAAAGATGCGAGGTACGCGGTAATTTTCGTGCTCGTTTCAGTTAAGGCTGTTTTCGCCATGTATACGAAAATGTGGACTTACCGCGGAGCACATTTTCGAACAGAAAAGGTGCCTCAATTTTTATAAAAATTTGTGACATGGTAACTCATACATTTGTTCATAATATAGTGTTTTTAAAGTATCTGACTATTTGCGACAATTTTTTTTAAAAAAAAATGGAGATATGGAAATTTTTTTGTGGTTTTTAGATTTATTTAGTACACTTTAAGAAAAAAAGGCTAAAATTTTGAAGAGAAAAATAAATTTTTACTACTAAAATGGAAAAAAATAGGTAAAAGTTAGCAAAAAATTATATAAACGGGGCCCGCTGTGTACAAACAGTAAATTAACAAATTCTCAATTTTTCAATTTTGATGTATTACTTTGTTATTCTTTTTTGAAGTAACCCTTAGGATAAGAGATATTTTAATGTTTATAAAAACTAGAGCACTTTTTATCTTAGTTGTTATATGAAATTGCTTAAAAAAACAGTGATTATATTCACATAAAGAACTGTAAATTTTGTAATAAAACTTTGATTGATAAATCTGATGGTTAAAACACTTCTACTGTTATACAGAACATACGCAAAAAAATTTCAGCAAATTATTTTAAAAAATTTTGAGAAATCTCTGTCCCTGTTTGAGTTTTTCGAAAAAAAAACACATTTCGAGTAAAACGCATTTTAAAGTTTGACATCTTATGTAAAGTTACGGTGTTTGCTTTTACTAAAACATTTGTAGCTTTTGATCTAGTGAATGGAAAATAAAAAAGTTGGTATTTTTATAAAGCTAATAAGATGGCCTGTAAAATAATATCATAAAAGAAATTTGTCAATTTTTTAAAAAAAAAACCAATGATTTTAGGGTAGTCGGATACCTTAAAATTTCAAAACATTTCATAAATAATCAGTTTTTCCTTTAAACATGTAAAATGATAGATAGCTCATTTAGCATTACGGTATAGGAAAAAAAATTAGAAACACATGTTATAAAAGGAAACATGTGTCAACTCGGATAAAAATGAATAGTATGATAAAATAAGGGATTCTCTACAAGATAGTGAAGCCAGAATATAACATTAATGTTTGAGTACTTTTATATCTGAAAAAATATTCTAAATTTGGGTCCTATTCTTTAACATTAGCCGAAGGCAGCCTTAATAAAACCTGTATTGTGATCAAATCAAAATAATTAGTTTTAAAACAGAAATATACAAACTATTCAAAATTAAGTACATATTTTTTCAACTTAAATAAATATCTTTTTAAAAACATTCCCGTTTTACTTTTTAAGAAATAAAATGCCCTTCTTTTTAGTTTCAATCCCTTTTTAAAAGCCTCCAGCTAGTATAGCATATCTGTGGATACAATGTATAATTTAGCTTAATTATTTCTGAACCTTGAAATATTTCTTATAATAAAATTTATTTTATAACATGTAGAAAATTAAAAATTTCTCTAATTATACACTCAAGATTGAAATTTCAATACTTATTTTTTGAAATCTTTAAAAGAGAAAATTAACGAAACGTCGATCGATCCAAATATTTAACGAGAAACATTTTCTTTTTCCCTTAATACGCAAACACTTTCCCCTCGAAGCTTTTCTCATTGAAAACACCCAGAATAAGTGTGAATGCCAATGTGTATTGAAGAGATTTCACATTTCTTTAAGATTAAAAGAAGAAGAAAATAAGAAAAGGAAAAGAAACTTCTTTGTCGGCAAAACAAATTGAAATGATTTTTCTTCTTCCGACAAGTACAAAGTCAACAAAGCAAATCCGCACTGGAATAAAATACCCACCCATAAATACACGGTATCCGTGGCTAGTCCAAACAGAAAATTAAAGCAAAGAGTGGACCACTCCAGAGAAGAATAGAAGGAAGAAAATAAATATCAAAACAATGTTTCATTTCTTTCTGTGGGTGGGGTAGAGACGACGAGCTAACGCGGGCAGGGAGAAACAACAAAGCAAAACAATGAAGGATACGACACTGTTCGATAGGGAGGAAAAACAAAAGAAATGATATAGGGCTGGAAAAAAGGGATGAATGAAAAAAGGAGGAGGATCAATAGTAACGGTTTCTCTATCTTCAAGATGCCCCTTCCTTCGAATTTCCCACTCGTTTTTTTTTATCGAGGATTTCTTTGTTAATTTCTTTGTTTGATGCTTATGCTGGAGTATTCAGTAAGTGCATGGGCACTGATATATAGGATGGACCGAAAAAGTCTTGCCCGGATTATAAATATTTATGGTGCTCTAACTATTATAATAAGACATGCTTTTTTCCCCTCGATATATTATAAGCACCAGGTGACCCAGAAAACCGTTAACATTTAAAACTTCAATAATTCACTTAATAATGTAGGTAAAGAGCACTGGCGTAGCTAGTTCTTAGTGGCCCCCGTATCCAATTTCCTTCGGGGACCGTTTTTTAGAAAAGAAAGCCCTGTTAGTTGTACTGTAGTTACACATGTAGGGGCCCATGTAGCTTTGACCCCGTATCATTGATACGGCTGATACGGTGGTAGCTACGTCCCTGGTGGAGAGGTTAAAGTTAACATACATGCTTGAAGTGTCATGGAGTTTTGTTGAAACTAAAAAAAGTGCAACAATGGCCAAAACAGATGGACAGCAAAACGTCAGTGACACGGCATGCAAATCGTGTATAAAATGAGGTGTAGTCAGAGAGGAAGCCGATGCACCAGAAATTGCATCATGTTGACTTTACCAGAAAAGGTATTGTTGGTAGAGCTATTCTATCAGAATGGATAATCTGTTACTGCAGTTTTACAATCCTATTGCCATAAGAAGGGTGCGATCACCTGCTGAGCTATCACTTCCATCACGCTTGGCTTCCAAGGTCTCCAGACCTCAATCCATGTGATTAAAGTGTATGGGATAACCTGAAGTCTACCGCGTCATCCGACGGCAATTTCTTACCATACCAACAGACAGTGGCGTAGCGGAGGATGTTAGGGCCCCCTGCAAAGTCAGATTTTGGACCCCAAGGTGGATCTTACAAGGGATTCCCAAACCATAACATAACATAGACTTTGGTCTCCCTAGAGTCCTGGGCACCCCCACGATGCGGGGGTGTACGTTACTCCACTGCTAACAGATATGCTGTACAGTGCTGTTCTCAACATTGTCCCCTCGACTACAAATATTATTGAATGACGGCCAATATGTTGAGAATTTGTTATAAAGAACGTCGTTTGTTGTTGAAAATCAGTTGTTATGCTTTTTATTATTAAAGTTATATAAATCGCCTTCTTTTCTTGTACTTCTTTGGTTTCATTAAAACCCCATGTAATTTCTAACATGTGGTCAAGTTTTACCTCTCTACCTTTCATTATTACGCGAATTATTAAATTTTCAAATGTTAACGGATTTTGGGTCACCTGGCATTAGAATTTTTTATAAGTCAATTTACCTCAATAAATTTCAACGTGTGCCTCTCGGTAGCTCGGACAATACTTAAGCGATATTCCAGTTCCGCCAAGTGTTCTTTGAAATATTTTGCACTTTACAGGCATGCAACCTAAACATTTCATAAAGAATTTTTATCAAACTTGTTTGCGATGTTAGTAGTTCGCGTGAGGCTTCACTGGTTGATTTAGGACTCCGTGGAAACGATTGCCAAACATTTTCACCTGTTGCTTTATTCACACCATACTCTGCCACTTCTAGGAAGATCCTTAACGCTTCCTATTTCTGTAACTTTTCATACCATCGTTTTATTGATTTTTCATCAAGATATTTGCTTCCATAACCTCGTCGAAATTTACACTGAACATTCATGGGCGTTTTCGTTTCGTGAAGCCAAAGCACACATTGGGCTTTTCTTGAATCGACGCCATTTCGGCAAAATATGATGTCTTTCTTACAAATGTTCCCTCAAGTCATTCTTGAAGGAGCAATCGCGCCATATACTGCACAAATAAATAAATTCTTAAAACCGACCTATCCAATGGTACAGAAGTTACAGCATTATGTTAAATGTTACTTTCTAATGAATTTTTATAATAATGGTAAGACTTTTGGTTCACCCCATTTTGCTTTTACTCATGCGCATTTAATGATAAATGAATGTTTCAGCGCCTGTTTCTTTATAAACGTCGATTAAACTAGATTAATATGCATTATGAAATTGATACGTTAAGAGATCTATATCCTATGTATTTAGTATTTTAAGTGATAACTAGCTGGATGGCCCGGCGTTGCACGGGCTTTCTACATTTTTATGATTTTGCGTGTAAAAACAGTTTGTCAACAGGAAACATTGTCCAGGGGCGGCTCTAGGACCGGACAAACCGGACCCCTGCCCGGGGCGGCAAATTTTAAGAGAGGCATTCGATCCAATTTGCGATTTTTTACAAAAAATTTTATATATTTTCCAAAATATTATTGGGTGGTAATTTGGTATTTTATTTAACGTACCTTATTTCCTCATTTAGTACTCTATATGCTTAATGCCAGTTTTCTTTTCTGTTGAAACTTGAAGGGTTCGAGGCGGGAGTACATGTTAAATCACAAAATTGGATATGGTGTTTACATATCTTTCACTAGTAACTTTCTCCCCGGCCCGGAGTGGGGTCACAACGGACATTCTTTTCACTCATATGATGTCCGGTTTCAATTATTCAAAAGGGGACAGGTGTAATTAGAATTTTTGGTAGATAGAGAGCCACATGAGATGTTTTATTTTAGTCTCGAGTGTAGTTACTATAAGTTAAAATAAATGCTTGTGATTCCCACCATCAGTACTTTTTTCGAAGAAATTAGCCTGCTGAAATGGGCGATTCCTCTTCTCATACATTTTACTCGTTTCAAATAATAACAAGTAATTATGTTCTTAATTTCAATTATTTTGTATTTTTTAACATTTAAAATAATGTATATAATTGTTATACTCCCTTTTCGTTCGCAAAAATTATTTTATAGTTGTGTTATGTAAACAATTCATCTTTTTTAAGTATAATTTTTTGCTTTTGGGCATTTTTCATTTTTGTCCGGGGCGGCAAAACTACTAGAGCCAGCCCTGCATTGTCCAGTAAAATAATTCAATAGGTGTATGGGCACAGATTCACTTTGCTTTTATTCACGCATTTTTAATAACAATAAGTTTCTCTCTCAGCACCTTTTTAATACGCATACTTAATTCGTACTCATCAAGGAATTGATTCTTTAGACCAATATCCTACGAATTTAATATTTTAAGTGATAATATCGTAGCACGATCTTTTCAAATTTACTTATAGCCACATAAAGAAGTTGAAGATAATGTTAGTAATGTTTTGTATTCCAATTTTGTGTGTAGAAAGCAGTTTATTAAAAGGAAACATTTTTTTTTGTAAATGCTTTAATAGGTGTATGGTTACTGATATATTTTTTGTTCATATATTTTTATCAACAATTGAAAAGTTTCAGAACCCATTTCTTTATATTTGTCGATTAAACTGGATTAATATGCATTATGAAATCGAAACATTAGATCAATATCATATGAATTTAATGTTTTAATGTGGATAATATAATTGCACAATATTTTCAAACTTTCTTATATCCACATAAAGCAGTTGTTGACGGATTGATAATGTTTTACGTTTCATTTTGTGAGCGAAAAACAGTTTGTTAACAGGAAACATTGTTCTGTAAAATAATTCAGTAAGTGCATGGTCATTGATGCTTTTTGATTTTGTCCATGCGTTTTTAATAACAATTGAATACTTCAGTGTATGTTTCTTTTCATATGTCGATTACTCTGACTAATATGCATTATGAAATCGATACATTAAACAGATATCTTATAAATTTAATATTTTAAATGATAATATCCCAAAGCAATATTTTCAAACTTATATCCACATAAAAAATAGTTTATAGATCGAAAATGTTTTATATTACAATTTTGTGCGTAAAAAGTTTAACAGGAAACATTATTCTGCAAAATAATTTGATGGGTCCATGGGCACGGATTTGTTTTGCATTTGTGTATGCGTTTTTATCAACAATTGAATAAGTTTCAGAGTATTTTTTAGATACATTGATTAAATTAAATATGCATTATTAAATCGATAAATTAGACCGTATCCTATCAATCCTATATTTTAAGTTTTAATATCACGATACATCTTTTCAAACTTTCTTATGGGCACATAAAGAAATTGTTAATAGATTTATAATGTTTTACATTGTAATTTTGTATGAGAAAACAATTTGATAGGAAACATTATTCTGTAAAATAATTCATTTTTTAAAGACATGTGGAAAATTTATGTTATTGTTTTTAGAAGTCATCTTCGAAATACTAAAGATTTCGACTGAAATAATTAGTTTTCTTTTATAAGAGGCATTTTAGAGAGATGGCATTGAATATATAGACAGCTTTAAATATTTTTAAAATAATATTTGTAAGTTCATCGGTAAATATTCTGGATTTAAAATAGCTCTGCTGAATTTATAAATTTAAATAATTAGTCTTTACGAAAATTTTTAGTTCTGACCGGGAATCAAATGAAAAAGCAATAAAAAAGGAATGTGAGCTATTGTGTTCCACTTCGACTATTTTGTATATGCGTAGTACCTTTTTATGGGAAAATTCTGTTTTGACTGTTTCAAAGCCACCAGGTTCAAAGAAGTAAGACACAGTGGCGCACACAAGGGTGGATCCTGGGGTCGGACCCCCAAGCCCTTGATTTTTTTCCGATTGATTATAATTCTAAGTAAACGTAAAAGAACTCAAAACTTAATTATGTATTTGTTATTAATGATTAATTTTATTAATGAATGCTAATTATTTATTCAATAATTAGTTTTGTACTGTGTTTTGTTCCCGAAAATTGACAAAATCAAAAGGAGCATGATACAAAAATCGTGAACTTTCGACCCTGGACCCCCTCCCCCTTGAAAAATTCCTGTGTGCGCTACTGGTAAGACATGTCTTATCATTTATGATTGGAAAAACGAAATAAATATTTCTAGATTTGTGTGAGATATTTCAATATTCTTGCTAGGTCTGTAAATGTTTGCGTAATATTTATTATTGTTTTTAGAGAATCAATTAATTGATTTTTACTCTAAATGACACATTTTCCCAAAAGTCACAGAATTTGCTCTTAACCTCTTGATTCTGCTGTCAGTTCTTTCGAAAAGAACATTTCTCTTTTAGTTTATTACAACTTCACATTCTGGGTTTCTTAAAATTTTCCTGAGGGAATTTAACACTAATCTGTGTCAGTGTTTACATACTTATTTCTTAGAATATTTAGAATGTTTTCAGTTGCTTTGATAATTGTTACTACTTCCGTGAAATATATTGGGAATTTGGAATTCATCTTATGATTTATTTCCATAAAAGTACTTTATGGTATTTTCTCAATAGAAAGTCTCAAAATTTAATAAATATTGGAATGAACATTCTTTTGTTATAGTTGTAATATATAGCACTACAGTGCAATCATTTTTACGATTTTTATATTTAATACATCCCCTGATAAATAGCTGAGTTCAGTATTCTTGTATCTATAATTTCTATCTGTAAGTGTTACTTGTGAAATGTGTCAATTTTCAACTGCAGGAACTTTATAACAAGTTCTGAAGTAAGAAATCGAAAAGCAAAAGCATCTGTTTGCACAGTTTCCGCGAAGCAAAAATGAACAATTTGTTACAGCACATGCGAGTTTTCATTTGCTAATACATAAAAACAATGTGCATAATATCCTCATGCTTGACATCTGTTGAGCGTTGTTCTAAATCATTAACGCAAGGCAGATGACATTGCTTCAATACCTAATCACATGGTACGTTGTCAGGAAAAAAAAAGTTACTATTGGGACATTTTGTGGGTAACAAATGGTACAAATATCGAGTGCCTGCAAAATTTTGATTGTTTCTTTATCATTTGTAATGCATATTAATATTTGGTGTGAGTTTTTCCAAATGCAACAGGTACTTACGTATAAAACCGTGAATCAATTGCCAAATGCCGCGAATATATAGCCAATAGTAGAAATCATTCCTGCTAACGTTCGAAACGCAGTTATAATAACGATGATAGCATTTGGTGACATTTTTTGAATTGGTGATGTTCTTTCGTTTGATGAAATTAGTCGACGGTATAATACGTCCATACTATACAATATTTAAGTAACATCGAATAATAATGCTCAACGTTTAAACTATATGTGAAGTAAATATTTTCAGTGTATATGTTACCGGTGTAAAGTAAAAAAAGTTCTGTTATTTCGTAGAATAACTAGGTATTTCATGTAATAACTAGACAAGTCAGTTAAAATATATAATAGATGAAAAATTTCATACTTAACCTAGTTATTCAATACTAGTTATTCATGAAATAACTAATGATAGACTGTTAAAGTGAAAAATGCACAATTTCAAAATTATTTTATAAATTAATTGATCATAAATAGTTAAAACCTCTCGAAAAATACATTTTATTCCTGTTACGGCTGATTAATTGATAAATAATCATTTGAAATAGTTTATTATTGCTCATATTAACATCAGTTAAACGCAAAGGGGAAAAAAAATTTTGTATGTGATAAGGGCACAATTTACTTTTCTACTTCTTGAACTTCAAGGATATTATAATGCTGGAGTAACCAATAGCCACGTGATACTTTTTTGTGTGTTGTTTTAATTCTTTTTACTTCTGCTATCAAAGTTAATAATTTTTACGAGAAAGTACACTTACATGTCATTCAGGGGCGTAGCTACCGCCGTATCAGCCGTATCAATGATACGGAGCCCCCAAGCTACAGGGGCCCCAACATGTGTAACTACAGTCCCATTAATGCAGCTTTCATATCTAAAATAGGGCCCAGAAGGAATTTTGATACAAGGCTCATTAAGAACTAGCTACGCCAGTGATGTCATTGTAAAGCAACATAAGCGGTTCAAAACTGACTTAGAATCTGTTCGAAGAACTTTCGAGTGCTGTATTTCATACTTTAACGATCAAGTAATCGTTATTCTATAGAATACCTAGTTAAATCATATACAATAATTTTATGTACTTTAACTGACTTGTCTAGTTATTTCCTGAAATACCTAGTTATTCTATGAAATAACGGATTTCTCATTTTAACAATAACATATATTACATATACATAACTTTAATAAATTACAGTTTAAAAAAACTAAAAAAAAACACCCTTGTATAGTTAATTGATCTAAGTTGTAACTTAATCTTTTAGTTGCCAAATCTGGAAAAGGGATCAGAAATTAGTCGCCAGATGCGAAATTGGGATCTGAAAATGGAAAATCGTTAATCCTGATTATCCTGATCAGAACAATGGTATTTGCTTATTGTATTGTCATCGGGGTCCTGGACAAGTGAGCAAAATTTCGAATTAATCTGACCTTTTAAAGTGGGTAAAAATTGAGTTCAAAGATTCCGTTACACAAGTGAAGCTTATAAAAGGGTGTTAAAAAAGTTCAAATATTCTAATACATCATTGTTATATTTTTAAGCATTTGAAAAGCCCTCCATAAATCAACTGCAATTAAAAGTCACCATTCGATGCCAAGATCTGTCAAAAATTCTGAGTGAGATATCACCAGCTTATCAACACATTTTCTTCGCTTCACTTCAGCTTTGAAGGTGATAGCTTTAGTGTTCGTTATCTACGTAGCAGTTTCTGGTAATGTGGTCATAAATTAGCAGGCGATTCTGGCTTATCTATAACAGCACATTCTGTTCCCATCTTGGATTAAATACTCATAGCTCTGAAGAAGTCATGTTACCTTAGATAATGACTTGTCATCTTCATTAGCACGAGGGTTTTTTTTTTTTCGATCCCAAAGGTTGGTTGGAAGATATTCACGATTACATTTTTTAAAAAACGGGGAGCATATTTTTAGGGGTTTTTATTTTTTATATTATAATATGCGTCCTAATGTGGGTATGTTAATAATTTGAAATAGACAAAAGTATTTTTTAAATTTTTTGTATGTTAATACAGAAAATAATAGTTTAGTGCGATCTCTTAGATTGTGACAAAAGGAAATGTATATTTTAAAAATAATATTTAGGAAATTTTGCTAAAAATTCGAAATTGAATTCCAATATTTCAGATTATCAGTGTTTTAAAAACTTATCCTTTCAAATAAAGATGAACTAAATAAATGGCAGACGTGATAGATGACAGATGCCTGTTTTTGTATGAAACATTTATGTATTAGTGAAAGTACATGTGATAAAAAAAGTGTTATTTACAATATTCACAAAAGACATGCGAAACATGCATATACTTATTCTAAATATTAAAAACCTAAATTAAAGAAATTTGTTAGCCATAAAATAATCAACGTAGAGACAAAGTATAATACAAAAATATGTAAACTTGTAAACAAACTCTAAAAAGAAAAAATCTAAAGTTGTAAGCCATATAAATTGAGTCATATAAAGAGAATACACTTATCACACTTAATCATATAAAGAATACACTTATCACACTTGATCATATAAAGAATATACTTATTCTGAATATTAAAAACCTAAATTAAAGAAATTCGTGAGCAGTAAAATAATCAACACAGAGACAAAGTATAATACAAAAATATGTAAACTTGTAAACAAACACTAAAAAAAAAAAAAAAAAGTTGTAAACCATATAAATTGAGTCATATGTAAAGAATACACTTATCACACTTAATCATATAAAGAATACCTTATACATTTTATCATATAAAAAATATATTTTTCAAATATTAAAACCTAAATTAAAGAAATTCGTACAAAAATAATAAACCCAAGAAAAAGTAAAAACAAAAATTTTAAAACAAACAAAAAAAAAAAGAAAAAAAAAAGTTTAACCATAAAAAATTGAATATATAAAATACTTTATTTATTTATTTATTTTGTAAAATAAATATTTTTAAATAATTGTATCCGTAAATATGCAAGGAACAGTTCTTAATAAATCAATAACTAATTTCGGATGTTAAAATTTATTTTTAAGAAGTCTAAGAAAAAATAAAAATGCATTTTGAAACTTAAAAAAAAAAACGAAATTAAAAAAAACTAAACTTAATGCGAATTCAAAAGACATGCAAAATTTTTAATTTCCCCGCTCCCCGGGATTTTTAAAGACACAGAGACGCAGCGTGGATGGATGTATTTCAAAATCATTCTAACAAACGCTATTTGTAGAACAATTAAAGCACACGAATTATAAAATCACGTGATTTACGAATGACCAAAAACTTAATTAGAGCTTACTTCACTTTCATATTTTAAAGTTTACCAAAGCTACCTTGATTTATTAAGGAAAATACATACCCTTCATACGTATTATATCTCGATTAATTTCCCCTAAAAGAAAAGCTTTTAAAAATGCCGCAAATGCAGCTTTTTGTAAAAAACTATTGAAACACACAATCTCGTTCCCCCCATAAGTTTTTTGTACTTTTGTTTTTAAATTCTCGACAAAAAAACCAAGGGCCCCAAATGACTAGTCAAAATGAAATCCCATGTTTTCCCAAATCATTAAAACTCATGTGACTTGATAGTCACACGATAAAAGCAATCATGTCTTTCCAGCTAATCAGTTAATACACTTTTTTGTTGCCAAATTTTCTCTTTCCAGAAATTTCCTCTTAAATTATCAACAATAATTACACAAATAATATACAAAACGCATTTCATTTAAAAGTACCAAGCCAAAAATAAAAAATTTTTAAAATGGTTTTGATGAATTTTTTTTTCATAACATTTAAACATCTTTACCCAATTATAAAATTTGAAATTTTACTAAAAGAGCAACTTATACAATTAGTTCAATGTCTGTTTTGAGTTCAATGGAGAACACGTGTTTGTCTTTATTATGTGACTGTCTTGAATTGAACCCATTCGCTTTGTAAGTGAATTTTAACTTCTCAGCGATTATTTAAATATGAAACATTGTGATTTATTTAATTTACAATCCCTTTTTATTCAATCTCATTATGATTAGAACGGCAAGCTATCTTTGTCTAATATCTCTTTGGCTTAATGTACTGCATCTGCATTTAATCTTAGAGTTTTGTTGACTGAATGACACTTTCTACTGGACTAAATTCATGACGGTCACATGATAAAGGCAATCACGTGTTCTCCATTGAATAAAAACTGACATACTAGTAGTTCGACTTTGTAAAGTTTAGGTAATATTTAAAATTTGATGATTGTTAAAGATGTTCACGTATTAAAAATAAATTTTCAAATAGTTTTTAAATTAAAAAAAAAACCTTACATTATACGTGTACTTTTAAATTAAGCTTATTTTGCTTAACTAAATGCATTATTATCGTTGACAGATATGTACTTTTTGAAAGAAAGTTTCTGAAAAAAACAAACGTTGGCAACAATGAAACACATGAACTAATTGGCTGGAAACGCGTGATTACATTTATGATACTACTATGACGTCATATGAATTTATGGAATTGGCTGGAAACACGTGACTGCAGTTATCATGTGTCTATGACGTCACATGAATTTAGCCCATTGTAGAGGAGAGATTAAGGTACCCAACTACGTTCGGAACCGTGATTTTACAAAAGCGCATAAATGGATAATTTTCATGATATTTAGTGTCGCTTGGATTAGAATACATCTATAAAATTGTTTTAAGAACATTTTGACAAAAAAAAATTATTCAAATACAATATTTTGGTAAAAAATTCACTTAGAATAATCTTTTTTCAAAATGTTCTCCTTTTGTGAAAAATGCTTCTATTATAATAATATTTTGCCTGTATATAGCTCAGACCTCTCTACAGAGGCTCAACTATTTTCCACATTCCATTTTTCTTTCATTTTCCAACTATCCATTTATGCGCTTTTGCAAAATCAGGTTCCGAACGTAGTCGGATACCTTAATGCAGTGTTCCGCAACCCCCGGTCCGTGGACCGGTACCGGTCCGGGGATCAAATACTACCGGTCCGCACAAGAAACATTAAATTATTTCTTTTTTATTTACTGTGGTATATGTTTCTTAGGTTTGGGCTACTTCTTATGAAAATCACTTAATATTCCTTGTTAAATCACTTTATATTCATTTTTTGGTGTAGCTATATTTAATTCAGAAGTCACGATTAAATACAATTAAATTAAAATTATTAAATCAAAACAGCCTAAAATATAAACAATCAACATCCTCCCCCTGGGCGGGCCGCGGTAAAATTCACAAACGTTGACCGGTCCGCCGTGATAAAAAGGTTGCGGAGCACTGCCTTAATGCATATAAAATCAAACACCAAATAAGCAAGCAGCTCTAAAAAGAAAAAGCAAAGAATCATATCAATATATATATAGTCATAGAATGACTGTGTGATTTTATTGCTGGATTTGTGACTTCCGTACTTATTTTATTTACGAAATTGTTCTGCTTCTTTCTCTTTAATCTAAAGTCTTCACCGACGCTATCCATTCTTCTAACTAACTTTCCTCACCGTCCTCTTGGAAGGAAAGTGAAGAATTCAAAAGGTATCCGCAAAGACCCAGCATCACTTCTAAGAGAAATCCCCCAGAGGAAACCTTCACAAGGAATGACGCACACCGACTGTAATTTCATTATTTTGGCGTTTTGTCAACTGAAATCCGATTACGAGATGCAGGTCCTCGTTGTTCCTTTTGCCTCTCGCCCAGACACACACACTGCATACGTACACGAGCAGTGGCGTATAGGAAGTGTAATTAAAATTCTACGATACCAAGAAGGAACTGCCTTCCGAATTCAATTAGGTTTCTCTTAGAGAGAGAAGGAAATGAAACGGAAAGAAGGACCAGATCTTCCTCGTTTTGTTTTGTTTGTACCACTGGACAATCTGGATGGAGTAACTTCCGCCATTTTTTTTCGTGTGAGAATTGAGTTAAAAGGGTATAACTTTATTTCGGGAATGGAATATTTTAAAATTTTAATGTGTATGTCTCTCGCATGGTATTTCTGATGGTCCTTAATTGTATTAAAAATAAAACTTTAGTTGAGTTGCGGAATAGAATTTTAGAATGTCTAAATAGAATATGATAATAAATGAATCCGGGACACCAATTCCTTTTTAAACCAATATTAGCAAGAGGGATTGTAATTGTTTATGTAATTAATTCAGGAAGTTGAAATTATAATCTAAGAAGAATGTAAATTAGTTAGCTAACTATGCGAATTCTATTTTTCTTAGGTTTTAAGACCCAAATGCTTTATCAATTTTTGGCAGGGACGTCTTAATACTTCCTGATTTCCTGTACTACACAAAAGTAGGCCCTGGACCCCCAAACAAATGTAGGCCCCACCAATGACCCATAAAAATAGACAGTTCATTGCATACGTTTTCCAATACTCGTACAAACAGTAACCAGAAGCAAATAAAAGTGTATGATTTACAACCGCACATACCAGTTCGACCGACTGTCTCTTTTTGACTGAATGAGTAATGATGGTGTACTGTGGTAGGCCTAGGCCTATACATGGACCACGGTCGCCACAAGCAGCCAGTTGATATATGATCCGAAATTCTCAGTTATTTTGATAATACAACCGAAAATAACATTTGAACATTGAAATTATTAGAAACATGATCTTATTAAGACTGAGTCGAGAATGAGATGAGGCCCCCATTGTGGCGAGGCCCGGGTCCAGTTGGCCCATGCCTTAAGACCTCCCTGGTCTTTGGATATATCTAAAAAATTGTCTCCTGCCTAAAAATTTGATTCTCTATACACTTAAGAAATTTGGACCGAGTGTAAAGATAAACTTGACAGAAATGGCGATAAACGACGAAAAATTAAATAAATTTAGAATTCCAAAAGAGTGATTTTGAAAAAGTACATTGTCCAGCATTTCTCAAACTGTGGGGTGCGCCCCCTGGAGCTACGTGATAATCCTACCAGGGGTGCGCGAACATATCAAAAAGTCGAAAATAAAAGATTGTTTACAAAAATTATTAATTTACTGAAAAGAAGCAAAACAAAATACATTTTGAAATAATTGAAGGCACACAACACATTTTCAATGATATAATATACTGTACTACCTATTATCGCAACCGTATTTTCGACATCATACGCAACGAAACACATGATTGCCAATTCAACGCAGGCCACACATGGGAAATTAGGGTTGCTAACTTGGCGAATTATCTTAAAGTTGGCATTGTTGCGATATTACGTAAGTACTCATAAATGTATCAATGTGTATGATCATTAATTCACGAATATTAACTTAAGAACACGTTTAATAATTACTAGTGATTCCATGGGCTTGTCACATACAAAATTATGTGCACAATTTATTACTTGTCTGGATAATTTGTACTGTTTATAATTAAAGTCGTATTGTAGCTTTAGGGTCTAAGTGTATATTATTGAATTCAATGCATTGTTGTTATATGGTGCGGGGAGCGATGAAAATTATATGATTGAAAATTGGGTCGCAAATATTGAAAGTTTGAGAAGCAGTGACATAATCTTTCTTGAGATAGTTATTTTTAATCACAAGTACAATAGTTTTATTATTCTTATTTCATAATACACATACTTTGACTTTTTTTTCTTTGTATTGTTTCATGAAGGACAAGTTAAAATAAAACTTTTTCAAGATTTGAATTCAAAGTATAGAGGTTATTATTTTTTTATCATTAGCAAAGAAAAAAAATATGGAGAAAAATTTTGTTGGAAGCATTATTTTTGCTTTGGTACACAACCTAACTAAATACCACTACCTGACGTAATGTTGTCCAATGGTTGAGCAAAAATTGCTGAAATACATATTTAGGCAGGGCAGTTATTGAAATTACATGGCATTTTCAAGCAGTAATTCAAATCTCCTATGATCAAATGTTCCGAACGTTTCTATATTTTTAGCCTCAAAAATATAATCCTGAAAGTATTAGGCTTATACTTGAACTTAAATTTCGAATATAAATTTGGCTTTTGTATCAAAGTGAATGATTTATCGAATTACAAAAATGAAATATTTCACGCGTACGTGAAAGATTAATGAATAAAATTGATAAAAATCTTTTCGATTACTTAAATGTTTTATTTTCCTTATTATATATGTTTTACAGAAATAAATCAATATAATTATGTATTTAATGTTTTTATCTATAACTAATAATAACTACCATTTTATTAATTATCATCAATGATATGTTAAATGGGCTGCATATTAGCAACTAAGCCTTTGAAGACACGGCAAATCCCCAAATGTGAGAGCCATTTTAGTGGTGGCGCCATCTAGTGGCGGCTCTCGCTACTAAATTTGGGCGTTTGAATTAATTTAATCTAAGCTCTCGTCGGATGCCAATCAATTTTAATTAGCATCCTTCAAGTTAATTAATTTAGCCGAGAGTACCAGATGCAAATTGATACTCAAGGGATCTTTTACATGCCGCATAATAATATGACATGCATGCTTATGATTTTCGCATCCAGGAAATCTATCGACTTCAGTCAGGGTCAAAAACGTAACCTTGGGCTTAAGAAGCGGGCACGCTACTGCTAAGCCACCGGTTCTTACCCCTTTTTTGTAAAGTAAGAATCGTAAGATGGATTTTTAAAATGTTTGTTTGATAAATCAACTAAGGTTCGATCAGTTTTATAACTACCTTTCACTCAATATTTGAATATTATATTCAAACAAACAAACAAAAACAAAAAAAGTTTGAAAGGTGAAATTAATGGTGATTTTGCTTAGAATTTTTGTTAACAATACTTTTTATTATATTACATTTAAATTTTAGAGGTAATAATTAAGGGTAGGTGGAAACCTCTCTCTCTATACTGACAATGTTAAATTGGCTGTTTTCGATGTACCTTTTCTCAAAATCTGTTATATGTACATGCTTGAAATTTTTCATACAATTAAAGTACATTTTTCTCATTATACTGAAATAAGTTTTTAGCTAATTTTGAATTTTTTAATAATTTATGAAATATTTTATCAAACATTGCAAAATTTACCCATTTTTCCTAGAAAATTTGAAAAAAAAATTTTTAAAATTTTTAAAAAACTACCCAGTATATATTAGACATCATTATAAAAAATTTTATAAAATTTACATACCCTTGTGAACAGTAGTTTCACAGAAAAGGTAATCGAAAAAAAAAAATTTTTAATTTTTGGGAATGGTATTAATATAACAGTGAGACATCTAACCCTAAAAAAAAAGGCTCAATTTACAATGAAAATACATGTTTTGGTTTATATCAGACGTTCAATTTTAAGAAAAACGAATACTTTTTTTTACATTTTTCGCCATTCAAATAAATGGCGGGGCCCAGTTTCAACAATTTTTTAAAAAAATAGGTTTAAGGACTTAACTCCCCTAGAGGTCAAAGTAAAGTTTTTTTTAAAAAGGGTTTAAAAATCATACAATTAAAATGAAAAAATCTAAATTGTCAAAAAAAAGTTTTTAGCTTTCCCCAAACACCCTTTAAACTTTTGTAGTTTTGTACTTTATGACAAAAATATCTATAAATCAAGAAAAAAGTTTTTTTTTAAAAAATTTCGACTGAGGACGAGAAATGATGAAGTGAGAATTTTTGCAAGTGATTTTTGAAAGGCAAATAGTAATCTAACACTATTTTGATAAAATTATAAAAAATAACTTTAGCATGTAATAAAATATAAAATAAATAAATACTCAATTATGCATGCATTAATTCATTTTTAAGTAAGGAAATAGCGGTATTAAATGTACAATGATTGAATGAAGGATCTCTTGTTTCCTATTAAAGAATTAAGCTGACAAAGGAAAATTGCTTTATAAAACAAACTTCTCTGTAACATCTTTCCGAGGTGGAAAAAAGTGTTAAATTAGTATTAATATATGAAGAATGTAGAATTCTGAAATTAAATATTTAATCCAACGCATTTCTCAATTCAATTCTACTTTTATGTAAACGAAATGGGAGATCAAAGATACATTTGATGTACCTTAGATACAGCGATATATAAAGAGGCTTTTTAGAATTAAAAACATTCAAGCTTGTAAATTTAGCATAAATATGAATATATTATTGAAAAGATGTGCTACCAATTACATTTAGAGATATTTTCTTTTTTTTTTTTTTTAAAAAAGTATAGATTACTGAAAGGTTAGGAAATTGAAGCTTGATTAAAAATACATAAGAATTACATTCAGTGCTTCATCTACAATATACTTAAATCAATCCGAAAATTATTTAACGCTAAGCAAATTTTTTTAAATATAATACTCGCACGCGGAAAGCACTTGTTATGAATTCTGAGAAAACTCAATTTTTAATGATATGTCTCTTGCTAATGATGTGAAATTTAAATAAAATAGTTATTAAATTTCGTTATTCAGAGTTTTGAATTTTTTTTTATCGAAAATGTGAATGATATCAGAAGTGAAAACATTTTTTAAAATATTGAATTGTTGTATTTAGCAAGTACTTTCTTAGCACATTTATTTTTTTTTTCAATAAAAACGAAATAGAAAATATATATTTCATAGTATATTCATATAATATAAGCAAAAATAACAAATATTCTTATGTCATATGGTTCAGTGAATTATATATCTTAGTGTTTATATATAAAGATATAGATATACATGCGTGCACACACACAATGAAAAATTTTTGTCTATCAATATAAATATGTGGCAAATAAAATTAAAAAAAAAATTGTAAATTGTATCATAACAAAACTGCAAAAACATTTTAAGAGTCTAGATTTTTAAGTAGTAATACACACATCGAAACTGCATTTAATAATTATAAAGCATGTGTTTTACATTTAAAATGTATTTGTTAAAGAAATTCTTCCTTTTTGAAAAAAAGTTCTGTTTGTTAAAACATAGCATTTATCTTTTAGGCATATTACCGTAATTATACGGACATGCAAAATCCAGAAATATTTCTTCATCCTGAGAAGCAGAATTATAAATATTTAAAGAGTCTTTTCATTTCAGGTATGTATTTTTGTTTAAAATTTTATTTTTAAATGTCTATTAATTTAAAAAATTTTTTTTTTCATTTTAAGAAATTTTCAGAGTAAAAACAATTCAATTTCTAGTACTTCTTCAGTTGATTCACAAACATTTTCATAATACAATAATTGAAGATATATGAAGAACTTCTGGAGTCGCATATTATTATTATGTTACCGTGATCCCAAGTTCCAATAGAAATTTTACAATTTATCACGCAAAATATCCATCAGTCCTTAAACTCATATTTATTTAAGATATTATGTAACATACAAATTAATGTCCTTTAAAAATACGTAGTTTTCTATTACCTTCATATCTAACACCGATATGTATTTCCCCCTTGAAAAATAATATTTCCCTTCCTACTCTAAGCCTAATTCGAATTCTTCCCCTTTCATTTATGTAATGAAAATATCCCCTTCCCTCCCACCCCCATTTTGTCTACATATGCAATTCATGATTACTTTTCACGTTGATTCAAATCTGAAAGAGATACTGTTATTGGATACATTTATACTTAGACATATTGGTTACATTTTCTGGTTACCTCACACAAATCGTGTATCTCTTTTAATAGAATTCAGTTTTCTAAAGTGAGTTTTGCTTGAATATCAATATTAAGTTTCGTTTTAAATTGAAAACCTTTTTCGGCTCTTGGAACAAGAATGGGGTGTATATGATTAAGAGATTTTCGAATTAAATTTCAAAATTAAATTTGCTTTTAAATCAGTAATATACATTGGAATTTTAAAACATTCTGCTTAATAAAAGTTTATAATTAATTCTGAAGTTCATTGATTGAAAGTATTATAAGGTGCGTCTGGTTGTTGGAGATATTCCATTTATAAAAAAAAGGGGAGTATTGTTGGAAATTTTTATGGTATGAAATACTGTTTCCTTCAGACCAGTGATTCTCAACCGCTGTGCCACGGCACTTTTGTGTGACGCCAGTTTTTTTAATTATTAACTATATTCTGTTTAAAAAATAAAATCCGGAACCGAATAATTCGGCCGTTTAAATAAATGAGAAAATTACGTAACAAAGTGTAATTTTTTGGCTTAATGTGTTAATTCAAATTGGATAAATGTCTCAGGCATTTGTTTTTATTTGAACAAGTATACTTATTATTACACATAATCAGTGCCGCACACAGGAACTTTTCGGCGGGGAAGGAGCAAGGTCGAAAGTTCACCATTCTCGTGTCATGCTCCAATACGCCGCCCACCATATTCTCTTGATTTTGTCGATTTTCGGAACAAAAACAGTAAAAAATTAATTATTGAATAAATAATTAGCATTAATTATCACAATTAATTATTAATAACAAATAACTCAAACTCAGTGGCTCAACAGACCATGAGTGGCTAGGGCCTACTGTGCCCATCCCAGTATACGTGACCATTGGACGCTGAGGTCCATTAGCAGATGCCCAATCAGGTGGTCAGTCTGAAGCGAGACCCCCAGTGTTTAAGTCCCCAAGCAAGCTTGGAACTCATTTATCGACCCACTGCAGGAGCGATGAAAGGCTGAGTTGATCTTTCCCAGTCCGAGGATAGAACCTCGAACCTGTGGTGTGGAAGCGCGATACGCTACCACTCGGCCATTGGGCATTATTAACAAATACTTAATTGAATTTACTACTATATACATAGGATTATAATCAATCGAAAAAAAATTCAAGGGCTTTGAGGGGTCTGAACCCGGGGAACCCCCTCTCTCTTGTGTGAGCCACTACACAGAATTAGGCTTACAAAAATACTTACGTAAACATAAAACATTTGAAAAAAACAGTTACAGACTACTCGCTGGTATACCCGTTCTTCGTACGGGTGAACTGAAAAATTAAACAATACAGATTGAGGGATAAAGAAGTTTTTAAATTTACGTGAGTTGCAAATTAAATAAGAAATGCTTTTTGCATATCTCAGCTGAACAAAAAAAGAAAAAATAAAGAAAGAAAAACACCTTTGTTAAATTTTAAGTCTGTTTTTCTAATAGCTGATAAAAGGATTTTATATATATATATATATATATATATATATATATATATTTTATATATATATATATATATATATAACTCCCGTAACTCTTTTTGAGGTCGATTTTGAAAATACCTTCCTAGCTGATCTCTGCTCAGAAAAGTAACACATTTTACAAATTTTGTGTAATGAACGCTTAAAATAGTACAAATTTTTATATCGAAAGTGTTAAAAATACATTAATATTACTTTCTGTTGTATTAATTTTATATTAAAATTGTGTGTAATATTCGCAAGAAACGCCGTTTCTTAAATTATAATGGTGATTCAATGAAAAACATAGCGAAATGATGGCGATAGAGTCAAGTTGGCAACTGTCTAGCTACTTTCATAGCTCGAGCTTTATTAGAGCTTTGGGAAAGATTAGACTTACGCTTTCGCGGCATAATTCTTAATAGGTACTTTTTCTACACTTCCAAAAAATACAGTGGCCGCGGTAGCCGAGTGGTCAAGGTATGGAATCGTGGCTGGCCTTGTCACGAGTTCGAGGCTAGTACCACTAAAGACCCGTCGTGTAGGGGAGCTGGGCACGTTTACCCATTATCTACCATATTATGATTTACTGCAGTTTCTTTCATGCAATATTTTTTTTTTGGATCACTACATTGAAAATTAAGGGATATACATGAACAAACTACTCAACTTTGCAAAATTTAATACGTTAGAGAGAGAGCTAATTAATTAATTAAAGATATTCCACTGTAAAAAATTAATTTTATACACAGTTCACTTAAAATAAAGAGTCAAATCGTTTTCTACGGTCTTCATTAACTTACAAAAAACATAAGACACTTAAATTTTGACGTTAACTATTTTTTCGGACAAAAATTATTATCTTTGCAATCCGCTGAAAACACAATTTTTGCTACAAAACTATTCGTATTCACCGCTAAAATATTCATCATAGAACCCGTGCTGCCATATATCTTGGAAGAGTGGATTTCAAAGAATATTCCTGCTAAGTATTGGTAGAATATCCTTGCCAAGTTGGTGTGGTGTGGTAATTAGTAGAGGAGGGTGCCAACTCAGATGTCGTCAAAATTACGTGGTCTGTCGCCAAAAGCCCTCGTGTAGCTGAACGGTGCGACGTTAATATTCACTCACTCACTCCAAAAAATACAGTACAGTAGTTATTATTATTTTTATTCTTAAAAAATGCAATATCTGCCTATTCAATTAAAATTATAGCGTTATAATTAACTACTAACCGCAAACAGATTATGCAAATTTGTCCAAATGATGTAGTGTGAAATACAAAATTTATCTACTGTAAGTACCAGAAGCGATAAAAGTATTTATTCTGATATAAGGATCAATTTGTTACTACCAAATGTCAAATAAAATCATTAAAAAAACCATAGAAATAAATTATCAATTTTATTGTATGCATGGTTCCCTATTTTGGCGATAATGGCTTACACATGAAAAAAATCAATAGCAGCTATTCAAATAAAGATAGATTTAAAACAACCTCACCCTTCAAAACTTAATTGTATTCTGAAATTAAAAAAATAGGAATTACACTGATCACAGGAATAAACTAGAAGCGAGCGCCTTGCGTAGACAAAGCAAAAAGGGCTTCTTCACACAAAAAAGATAAATATATGCTGTCGCGGGTTTTTTGCAGCGCACCCCAGAATTGCTTGCAGATGGCAAAAAATTTTCCTACTTACTTGACAATTATCGCTATATTAACATTTCACACAATATCTTTATAAATTATAACCTATGTGTTATTCTGATGTATAAGCTATATTATTGTAAAGTTTCATTGAAATCCATTCAGTTGTTTTTGCGTGAAAGAGTACCAAACATCCAAACAAACTTTCGCGTTTTTAATATTAGTAAGGATAACACGACACAGCAAACTGAAATAACAGAATACAGACTTCGAATTCATCATTGGAGCCAATTGATATGACAGTATTTTTTCCAAGCCGATTCAGTTTACATAATTGCGTTCTCTATAAGTTTTATTTTGATATTCTGTACAAAAAGTACAGATAAGGTTATAATTAAATTCGACAATCATCAAATTTGAAGAGGGGAAAATGCTCTACTTTGATCTGAAAGGATTTAAAAAACCTTGAAAATGTTCTTAAGCTTATGCATCTAGAGTCTAAATAAAACTATAAATGTATGTCTTTAAATAAAGGAAAATATTTTTAAAAATATATACTTTAAAAAATACCCTTGTGTGTTTTAACTTTTTGCTGTTTTTAAGGATTCTTAGTATAACAGTCAAACATCCATATAACGAACCTCTATTTTGCGAATTTCTCTATTTACCGAACTTTTTCCCGGAACCAAGAACATTTTAGTTTTCTCTTTGTAAAATAACCTCCCAATAACCAAGTGTATTTTTATTTAACGAACTTTTCCTCTTGTAATTCCCTCAACCTATTTTTTAAAAATTTCAGGACATTTTTCAAACTATTCTCTTTTTTTAGCACATTTTATGGTGATTAATTGTCTTCAACTGTTTTACAGGTGCCGAACTCACCTAGAACAATAAAATTGCCATAATTTTTCAAACAAAAAACTCAAGTAATATTGACATATTTGGTCAGTAATTAAATTTAAAGTCGCATGTGGTAGTGTATGCTTAAAATTACTGGTTATAGAATAATGTATGTTTAAAATTTGAAAATGTCGTACAAAAAATTAATTAATTTTAAAATAAAATCATTTTTTAAAGTTGCAAACACAGTGTATTCCTGGCCTATTTTTTATGGGTAAAGTATATAAAATGAACACATTAATTTTCAAAAAAAAAAAAAAATGTATGAATAATTACTTTTATATATAATATGTAGAGTTTATGAATTTAAAATTTGTTTTTTATGTTATCTCTAAAGTATATTAAAGATGAATCTCTATTTAACGAATTTTCCATATGACAAACTCTTTTTCGGGATTTAGGGACTTTCTTTAAATAGAAGTCTCTCACTGTACAAAATACCCTTGTGAGTATGAATATAACTATTTAGGATTAGCTAATTTATTTTAATAAATTTCCGAAATATATTTCACGCAATTATTCATTATAAAGAATTCTTAAAATGTTGTTGAATAATTACTACAATCAATGATTCATTCATTAATATTTAGAGAAAATGCAAGTAATTTTCCCTGTTCTTTAAGAAAGAACTCTATTTAATACAGTACCATCCCCTTTGGTTATAATGGTGTAATAAATACAAAACTATTTCCGGAACACAATAGAAAAATTAATAGCCGCATCGAGGCCTTTCGTCCCAAAAAAGATTTCATCACTAACTCAAAATTTACGGTTGAGGCTATTGCTTCGAAAACAATATAAAACAGGATCAAGGCGCCGAGAACCCATTGCTTCAGTTTATGCCACCTGCCAGGTTTACGATTAATCGTAAAAATTCTGAATACTTTGATCTCTTTAACGATTCTCTAAGTTCAACTCCTAATACGTATTTTAAGGCTGTCTCGGGGCTTTACAATAAAAAATCCACGATAAATGTTTGGTCTTGATAAAACCTATTCTTTTCTGTTTTTGGAATCAATGTTAATAGCTGGCACAGGAAAAAAGGAAGCAAAAATTGTTTAATTTCATTGAACTGGTCAACTTTGTAATTTTAAACTAACAGTGTGTGTGTGTGTGTGTGTGTGTGTGTGTGTGTGTGTGTGTGTGTGTGTGTGTGTGTGTGTGTGTGTGTGTGTGTGTGTGTGTGTGTGTGTGTGTGTGTGTGTGTGTGTGTGTGTGTGTGTGTGTGTGTGTGTGTGTGTGTGTGTGTGTGTGTGTGTGTGTGTGTGTGTGTGTGTGTGTGTCATTACAAAGGATATAAGGAAAGTGATGGTCAGACGATGCAAACAACACCTGGAATGTAATTTAGTGGCTCTCCAACAAACGGCGTGTTTATTTCTAGGAGTATTTGAAATATGGTAGATATGTTAGGTTTTGTAGAGAATTAGACAAATAAAGATATATTCCTCTATATGCATGATATATATAAGTATGCAGTAAAGAACATATGTAATGTAAATATTTAATGATAATAATGGTCACTGTGTTACGCCACTAGGTGCCAGCTCAGGTGTCGTTCATATCACTTGACCGTTGTTCAAAATTACGAGGTTGTCGCCAGTAGGCCTCGAGTTACTTTATTGTGCGACATTAATAAGCCCTTACTCATCATACACAAGAAAAGATTTAGTGCAAAAAATACGCGATGTTTCTAAATTTTTATGTTGCAATTGTATATGTATTATGTCCACATTAACTGATGTGGATATTAGGACTTTTTTTCCAAAAATGTTTTCTGAATAAATTTAAGTCCTGCTCTTTGATATTTTACTCGAATAATATCCGTAACACGCTGAAAGGCAGTAAAATATCATGTGCTTAAATATAAATATGTGGTTGATGCCGTAGGGTGTTACTGTCCTTCAACGTGTTAAAAATCGGTAGTGTTCGTATGCAGGGACGTTTGAAGGCATGGGCCTCGTTGACTCAGCCTTAATAATAGCTAGATTCGAATAATTTTAACGATCAAATAATATTTCTGGTTGTATTGATTGAAAAACTGAGAATTTCGGACTATGTGTCAACTGGCGACAGTGGCAAGAACGTATAGTTATGTGATGACCTAGGCCTGCCACTACGTACATCATCATTATTCATTAAATCAAAAAGCGGCAATCGGTCGAGTCGATTTGTGAGATTGTAAGTCATGAACATTTGTTTCGGGTTACTGTTTGCCCGAGTATTTGACAGCGTATGCTATGTACTGTCTACTTTAAGAATCATGTGGGGGATTACATTTGTGTAGGATCCCAGGGCCTTATTTTACGTAGAAGACTGGAGACTCAACAAGTCTTAAGACGTCCTTGTTCGTATGTTTTCTTTCTTTTTTTCCATTTAAATATTTATTTTGTAAAATCAATATTTCTTTCAAAACATAAAACTGATAGAATAAAGGTTGGAATCTACAATGAAAAAGAGGTAAGATGTACATGAAGATGTACTACGATATATAGAATTAATAGTTTCAAATATAATTTTTAATTAAAATTCTTATTTTTAGATTCTTTCCTCAAATTCCTTAATATTTTGCTAGATATAGGATTATAATATACCACATAACCAGTATTTGGTCATAATAAACAAAACAAAAAATAAATAAATAAAAATAAGGTTTGAAAATTGATGCAATTTTCTGAAACATTTTTAATTTAGTCACACTATACGATTAAAATACTTCAATTAAACTATTAATTATACATAACACTAAAACTTTAAGCCACAAAATTTATTATTTATTAGTATAAAAAAATTTCTGTATTCTTTTCGTAATAAATATTTTAATTAAAAACTTTAAAAGAACTTTATAAAAGAAAATCATCGTTATAAGTTACGGAATGACATACATAAGCGATCGTTGTTTTTGAAGTTGAATAAAAGGAGAGAAATTAAAAAATGCGAAATAAATCAGTGACGGAAAAATATGATTAATCTGACCAATTTTCATTTCAGATTTGATGAATGATCTTCGATACCCATTTCGAAGCAAAGAGAAATTTAAAACACATAAAGAAAAAAAAATAATAAAACATGGCCGTCATTAAACTGCCAGACGATAGTGAATGAATTATGGAATTTTAAAGTTGCAGAGAATTAAAAATAAACTTTAGAGAGCCAGAAAAAAAATCGTTTGAATAAATAACGTAAGTATCAGATTATAGACTACTGTTTAATTTAAAATTGATGCCGAATAATTAAATGAAAAAATTCGGAAAGTTGTTTGTGTAAGTAGTAAAATTATAAATTATACGTAAAATAATAGTTGAATTAAAATCGATTGAATAGCTTATGAGAGAAAAATAATTAAAAATATTTCGTTTATTTCGGCGTAAGGGCTTCAGTTACGTATTATTGCATAGTTGATTGGTTTATATTTTTGGTTATAATTAAAATTCTATCGAAAATTGGAACTGAATGTTAAACCAGTTTCTTCATTGCTTGCATAGGGGGAAATGATATTTGTTGGCTCCTGAAATGAAGCTACTCTAACATATTTAATTGTTTTTTTTTTTAAGCGTGTCTATTCTTGTAAGATATCTGGCAACAGATTTTTTTTTGTTTTGATAATTCGCGATATGTTCTTATTCGCGCGAATCGAATCTTGGAATAAAAGTTAGGTAAGTTGAAACTTTGTTCTTGTGAAATTCTTAATGTTAAAATTCTTATTCTGTCGAAATTCTATTTTTTAAATGATTTATTCAAAACTATTCTTCTTGTTCTTAAATTCATTAAATTAATTTTTTTTATCTCTATTTAAAACGTACAGTCCGCTAATTCTATTTAAATTAGAATCTCTGTATGCACAATATTCTTATAAAATGCATTTATAATTAAGTTATATTTTTAAAAAACTTCAGGATTTTTTAACAGTTATATCAGTTGCATAGTTATTTATTAAAGATTTATCTATATATACTACTATGCAATTAAAAACTAAATACACACATTATAAGTAATAACACTTGCTAATGTCTCAATTAACTTAAGTTATTTTTTAAATAATTGAATTGCTTGATTTTTTATGTGAAAATTAAAGAGCTTTTATTTAAGGATGTCCATATTTTTGCAAGTGAAAGAGAGGAAAAGTTTTTTCTATCGAAGAATTTATATTGTTGGTTTTTTTACCAAGTACGTTGAATAAAAATCAGGAAATGTTGAACATTTAATTTAAGACGAAACATAGCAAACGTTTAAGTAGCATTTATGAAATCATTTACTCTAACATTCATGAAATGATTCAAAAGGCTTACAGTACTTGAATGAAAGAAGAAAATTGTAACTGTTCATAAATAGCAAATTTTATTTGGAGATGATTACATTATATAAACATTTTGTGTTATTGTAACAGATTCTTTTTTACCGTAGTCTTTGGATATACGTGAAAAAATTGCAATAACACTTCGATAATAATTTTTTTTCTTGGATTGCTTTTTTTTCTTTTTAAAGTTTCTTATAACAAATAACTTGAATTAACGTAGCAACCCGTAATTTTGAGCTGTGATCAAATGACGAGAACGACACCTGAGCCGGCATCCCATTCTCAAATTTTTCACTCCACGCGAAGGTGAGGATATTGAGCCTCGACAGATTTAACAAACATCAGCCCCTCCACCCCTTTCTACATGGCTGGTCTACAGTTGCACCAAAATTCAAACCCACGATGACAAAAAAAAAATAGTGGCTTCGAATTTGTGACCATGACCACTTAGTTATGGCGGCCAATCTGTTATTTGAGAGCCAGCAATTATTTACGTAGCTATGTTATGTTTTAAGGTATCTGCCTCATTCGGAGATAAGTTTTCTAAAATGCCATGCTATTAGTAACTTTGTTATTTTGTTGGTGCTTATGACAACTCTTTATCTACCGCATTATGATTTAATGCAGTTTTTTTCATGCAATATTTTTTTTAATTACTATATTGAAAATTAAGGGATATACATAAACAAAATACTCAACTTTGGAAAATTTAATTCGTTAGAGCTAATTAATTAAGATATTCAACTGTAAAATTAATCATACGCACTGTTCACATAAAATAAATAGTCAAATCATTTTCTAAGGTCTTCATTAACATACAAAAAACTAAGACACTTACCATTTGACACTGTCATTTTTGTTCCAAAAAAAAATAGTTAATCTTTGCAATCCGCTGAAAACGCCGTCAGCTGAAAATACAATTTCTGCTATGAAACTATTCGCCTACTCCGCTAAAATACTCATCATAGGACCCGCGCTGCCATATATCTTGGAAGAGTAGTTTTAAAAGAATATTACTGCTAAATATCGCGCGCGCGTCCGAATATTCGTAAAAATGGTTATTCTATATAATTTTAAAGTGAGTGGTACTTATAAGTTCCGTCGATAGATAAAGGGTTAATGAAAAGCACCTATCAGGAAATTATATGTTAATTTAAACTTATTAAAATGAGGTATCTTAGGGAAAATTTGATGAAAATTGTATCGAATTTCAAAACACTCTACATGGAATTCAAAGCCATATATTTAAATTACTTTTTTTTTTACATTACATACTTCACACAGTTATAAAAGCAATGAAATAAAATCTAAAATATATTCAAATTTACCAAAAAGTTATGGTTTACTGTTTTTTTCTGCAGAACATTTTATAAAATGATGGGGTTCGAAACAATAAATTGCTAAAAATAAAACACTATTGATGCTAGAACTAAATCTTTAGTTAATTGCTTTTATCATACTTTAAATAACATGTATACAAAATATGAAAGAAATACATTCAAAAGTTTTTGAGAAATCAGGTTTTAAGTAACGTAATTTTGACAAAAAAAGAGAAAAAAAATACAATCTCAGTAATAGTTTTGAATCTTATTTTACTAAACTAATGATTAATATTAGATGTATAAAATTCACCAAATTTACAGCGTAGACCTTCCAATTCCTTTATCTTGTTACATTTTTTCTTTCTAGGTGCTCGATTTTTTTCCCTACACAAAATGCCAAGAATAAAAAAAAAATTGAATTTCAGTGAAACATTAATTTAGAAACGTTTGTAGATACCTTAAAGCTTAATCGTTATTTTATTCTCAAATGTTTAAAATTTCAATATAACGTTTATGTATATCTGTAGTTAAACAATTGTTTTGTAATTAAACATTAATGCATGCAATAATTTACCACTAGTAACATAACTCATCTATACATATATTTGTATAAGTCACGTCAATTACATATTATAATAGTAATATATAACAGCAATTCAGCATTAAATGAACCGATAAATTTCAATATTTAGTAATTATTTAGTTTAAAAAAATGTGGATAATTTTCGTTACTAACACACAATTACTATTCAGTATTTATATGGATATGTATCAATATATAATCCATTATATTTTTAAATAGCTCCTAATAATTCAGTTTTAAACTCCTTCGGTAATAATGCGCTATTGATTCGGGATTGTTACATTTTCTAACTTTTAAAAATAAATATTTACAACTACATAACGAATACCAACGAGCTTTTTAAACGCTAACTTTTCGAAAACGTTCATCTTGAAGTGTTTCCGTGCACCCCTTCCTGCCCGTTTTTTTTTTTTTTTAAACATTTTTCCAGAGACCTGATGTTTACTCGCCATAAATACTTCAAGAAAAATCTGCTGATGGACTGCAAGCGTCCTGTGCTCAAGTTAAAGGACCCACTGGCACATGTTTAAACGTAAGAAGCTTATCATTGTTTATATTAGTCGGGGGAAAGTACTCTTTGAATGACACTCAATTTCCCTTGCAAAAACAAAACAGCTCATTTCCTCTCCCCTCGCAAGATTCTATTTTTAACTCCCAAAAAAATTAATGTCTCCCGTAGTAAAAGAATACATCGAAGAAATGGTACTACGGCGGGGAAGCTTCCACGGTGGTATAAATACAGCACAACTAAAGCACCGATGCCATATACGATTTCTGGCCCTTTTTTATGTTACCTTTCATTCATTCGTACGCGCCACCATCTATTATTTTGTTATTTTTTAGATGCTTCTGCCAGATATTCGCACCGTTGCTATTCGCAGGTCGGAATAGCGTGACCTATTGTCTTTCCTAGGCATGGTGGTACCACAATTTCGAGATGATCTGCGAAATGGACCCATTTGACGTGAACCATCCGTCTTCGTCAAGATTTCGAAGACGCGATAGTGTCTAGTTTGTCCCGCGACGATCCCCTTGATGCATGGGCTCCTCGAAACGTTTACGTGATGTTCCACTCGCTGTACTCATCAATATTGTGAAAAGCTTTCTCCCCCTCGATTATATGGCGAGCACCTCTTGTGGGTATTAATGAATCCAATTAGAAGATCTTTTTATTGGATTTAATGGGAAACACACCTTCTTAATTTTTCTTTTGCTTTAGCCAAGCTCATTGCTTGTCAAACATGTCTATAAATACATAGATTGAACATAAGCCAGAAGCAAAATGATATCTTCGTGTATTGTTTAGTAAATTCGGTTTTTCTTTGATATAATGTTTGGAAACTCACATTTGATTGATGATTACCTTCGTAACGAGCATAGATAAGTACTGTTAAGTTAATAATCATGAGTAAGCTTAGCTTCAATTATGTTTCTTGCAGTACATTGGGGATAATTAGTGTATGTGCTTGCTGATTATCTTAAGACAGTCTCTGCATGACACGTAATAGAACTCAAACTCATAACATATTTTTAATTAAAATGAATTGTTCAAATATTAAAACGATTTAAAAGTAAGCCTTTGTTTTAAGAGATATAGTTTAACACAGATTTGGCATTTCAGTATTGTAAGTAAATTATGAAGCTTATATTTTATGTTCAGAAAAAAATGAATGTATTCAAACTAAAATAAATTATACTGCTCTCTATAAGGATAGTGAGAAATCATAATGCAATTCTAATTTTGGATCATTTTGCATTTGATAAAAATGCATATAGTTTAATCCTACTTTTTAACAGACGAATGTACCTTAAAATCTGAGAATGCAAACAGATGCTTTACACGGGTTTAGGTTCGATTAAATGAATAAAAAAATAGAATATTTGTTTCTAATCCCCAACCTCCACCTTTTAAAAAATAAAATAAGTGGGGGTATAATTGTGTGTGTAATATGCAAATGTTTTTTTCTTTTTTCAGAATATTTTTCTGAATAGCATGTTTGAGGCTTTCTCAATATCTTATTATAAAAAAAACAAGGATTTGTCTGTTTCTTGGGATTAGAATTTACTATCAAAATTTCTTTTAATAATGAAGTTGATTGCTTTCTTGTTTTTGCTTATTAACATCTTTCGTTAGCTACACTAGTTATTGATGAGGGACCTCGCAATATTGAACCATGTTCAAGTGATCAAGATGACACATGTGCAAGAATTGGACTCTCCTAACTTTCACATCACGCTAATCTGACACCTTTGAGCCACAACAGTTTTAACGTGCGTCAAACCCTCTACACCAAGGGTGTCAAACTCAAAGGTTGACTTGGGCCAAATAAACAAGGTTTAACGTAAGATGGGCGACAAAGAAAATCAATATTCATATTAAAACGTAGGTTTATTTCGAGTAATACATTATAATAAAAGAACAAGATAAATTTTATATTAATGTCCTGACACTTGACACACACATCTTTTCCCCGCTACTATCTTTCCTATTTATTTAGGGAGAAAAAAATTTTGATATTTTATTAAATAATACTGTGTGCCAATATACTGATTGGGCCGCAAAAATGCTAGTCGTCGACTCGCGGGCCGCTGGTTTGACACCCCTGCTCTAGACCAGCGGTCGCCAAACTTTTTGACTTCACGAACCAGTAAATTCATAATTTAAATCCCGGGGACCACTAACAGGATTTTTTAAGTGTTAAATATATTTATAAAAAATTGTGATCTAAGAACACACATAAAATGCACCTAGTTAATAAAATGAAACTATTAATTGTAACCAAATTTTTAAAGTTTTATTAATAAACTATAATAAAACAAACAAAATAAAAAAAAACTGTAAAAACAAAACAATTAAAAAATGGTTTAAGTATATCAAACTTTTAGCATTATACATTCCTGGTGTGATATATGTTCCTGCTTACTTGAAATAAGATTATGGATATTTGGATCCAATGCTGTTACTGCAAGACGGAGAATGCATTTATTTCAAGGGGAGATCGGTACCATATTTTGATGGCTGTGACAGATGAAAAGGCCTTTTCACATAAATAAGTTGTGGAGAATTGAATCAGAATTTCCATCGCCTGTTTACTAAGAAAAGGGTGTTCACTTTTTATGGAATACCAAAACTGAGATCTTGATTAGGATGAATGAGAGAAATTTAGAGAGTTTTGTTGGACAATAAGTCGATGAGGCTTTCTTTTAGATGCATGCTTAAATTATTATCCTGAATTTTCGCTGGGAATTTTCGCGATGAGTAAATATATACCACATTTTTCTAAGGACCAGCGAAATTTTCTCGCGGACCACTAGTGGTCCACGGACCACCACTTAGGCGACCTTTGCTCTAAACGGTAGGTCTTCAATGGCATCATTACTCGAACACTTGATCCGGCAACGCGATCGTGCCCTTGACAACAAGGCTTCTATGACCGCTTTAAATGTAAACAAAAAAAATGTCAGATGTTAAAATTTATAAATTAATAGATATTTTTACAATATTTATGTATCGATTTGTTATTGAAATGTGACAAAAACAAATGTACCAGGGGCTATAAAAATAAATGTATATATGAAAAAACATGAGTAAAAATAAATATTTATCGTAAAATTGAAATGAACTGAAGAAGTAGAAAATTATTGAGCTATAATATCCTTTCATATTTGATTTTTCTTTACATTAGTTTATTCTGCACGGTGATAAGTTAATTCCATAAAAAAAATCGATCTGTAGATTTCCTGGTTCAAATGAAAACTTCTTGTTCAAACCCAATAACGAAAAAGGTCTTTTACCCAATCCTCAATAGATGGATGTGTTGTCTTTAGATCCCACTTTTAATACCATTTAGCATTAATTGAACTGTCTTTCTTGACATGAGCACTAACATGCACCTGCAGGAAATACTTTGGAAACACTTTCAATCTCGACAATGCAATCAATGTCTGTCTATCAAATATGACTTTTGTGATTCAGTTTCTTTTCAAATCGTCTATTGGATACAAATGTTTTTAATCTAGGATTGATTTGTAAAAGGGTGGGTACAAAAACTTATCGATTCAAAAGGTATACACTAATCTATATCTAGATATTTCTAAACAGCAATAAACACAATTTATGAGTAAATATAAGACATTCTGTTAAATCTAGTAATCTTGTAATCTATGTTCTACGATATGTATTGCTGTTTAAAAATCCAAGTGAGTGAGTTTGGTGTTTTATGGCGCAAGAGCCAGTTTTGGCTATACTGCGCCAAACATTCATAGGTCTGTGGTCTGGACGGAAAAAGAAGAAATTGGATGACAAGATGGAGGGTCGAAAATAGAGAAGGATCACTGGGGTACCCCGGGGTCGTGACACCCGTGTTTACCAAAGATAGTAAACCCCTTGGGAAAAGGAAAAGATCACTATAGGGTACCTCGGGATTGTGACACCCGTACCCACCTAAAGAAGGTGAGCCCCCTGAGGGGTCCAAGTGAGTGAGTGAATATTGATGCCGCATTGTTCAGCTATACACGAGGGCTTTTGGCGACGAACCTCGTAATTTTGAACCATGGTCAAGTGACGAAGACGACACCTCCTTCTCCTAACTTCCGCACCTCATCAACAGGAAGACGTTTGAGCTCTCGACAGATTTAACGGCATCGCTTCCCAACAAGGCGGGTCTTTAGTAGTACTGGGCTCGAACTCGTGACA
This sequence comes from Trichonephila inaurata madagascariensis, assembly GCA_019973955.1. Lineage (NCBI taxonomy): Eukaryota > Metazoa > Arthropoda > Arachnida > Araneae > Nephilidae > Trichonephila > Trichonephila inaurata. Next base: position 227,073 of record BMAV01013756.1, on the reverse strand, counting down.
AGCCAGCGACGACCCTATACCTTGACCACTAAGCTACTGTGGCCACGTTTAAATCCAAGAGATTTGGCTGCGGTAGCCTTGTGTCCATGGCCACAGACTCGTGGTCAGTATATCATGAGTTTGAGCCTATTATCATTGAAAACTGGACTCGTAGCCAGTGTGACGTGGGTTCGTGTCCTGGTGCAATTTACAACCTGTCATGTAGAGGAGCCGATGTACGATAAATCCGTCGAGACTCAATGCACTCCCATTGGTGTGGTGTGAAAGTTTGAAGAGGAGGGTGCGAGCAGAGGTGTTGCCATTGTCACTTCATCACAGCTCAAAATTTAAAGGTTCGTCACCTCTCGCGTTGCGTTTTTTTTTTTTTTTTCTGTGACGTTAATATAACTCACGCTCGCCAATGAAAACCCGTGTTGTAGAGGAGCTAATGCATGTTAAATCTATCGAGGATCAAGCTCTCCCGTTGGCGGAGTGAGGAAGATTGGAGAGGGGGGAGAGCTCAGGTTTTGTCCTCGTCACTTCATAGCTCAAAACTTAGAGGTCCGTCACCAATAGCCTTTGTGTAGTTTCACGTTTTATGATGTAAATAACCACTCATTTACTAGATCCAAGAGATTCATAAAAAGCTTTTAGATGCATTTCACTTCAAATCCATCGATTTTACCTATTATTACACGAATGCCTCTATCTTGCTGTACTGATTAGGCATATACTATGTGTGAGTAATGTATAGTTCAATCAATATCATCAATCAATAGTTCAATAGTTCAATCAATAGTTATCAACGTGGATGGTACTGACCCCCGTGGGGCGATGAGCATGCTTAACTTCCGAACTTAATTTTAAAACTCCCCAAAAAATATATTTTAATTATCCGATTTACATCATTTGTAAGAGCGATAAAATGAACTTATGCGACGGCTGCCATCATTTAATTCTAAGAATGGTGAGATATATTTTTATTCTAGGTATATAGGATGACTTGAAGAAAATTCGACCCTACGATTTTTCTTTGATCCCGACCAGCACAGCGCATGCATCGGCTGGTCGCAAAGTTGCTGTACAAGTCTTCTGTAAAAAATTACTTATAATATTTTTGCCTTTTATAGTTTAGTAAACCTCCCCATTCATTATACCCTAAATTGTAAAATTTTTACAAAGAGCGCAGAGGAGAACGTTGAAAATTTTTTTCTCCTATAAGGGGGATGGAATTTTAAAAAAAAAGTCTTACAGTAGTCGCATATGATGTGTAACATCTGACATGTTATCGTGGTAAATACGCAATATTAACTTTTTTCCTGAAAAAAATACGAAAAAAAAAAAAAAAAAAAAAATCGCGTGCCCGCGGGTATGATTGGAAATAATTTTCTATAGAATAATTATATCTTTAATGAAAATTGTATTTAAATTAACAAAAAGAGTAATGCAATATTTTATCAAAAATAATTATTCTTGTTCAATTTGAGGAAGAGCGGAGACAATAGACTTATGATAACTAAAATATGACTCATATACTTGTAATTTCAAAGTATTTAAAAACCGTTGAAAAACAGCGTCAATAACGGTACCACTGTTAGCAGTCGAAACATTTTGATTTGTGCTCATTTCGAGCTTGAGTTCATCCTTCATAAAAGCTATGAGCAGCTCAGCTTTTGGCAAACTGAAGTTAAAGTTAAAATCACCACTCAAAATCAGGGGAAGCGAGTGATAATTTTTTTAAAAGAGCAGAACCACCTTCGTTATATGGTAAAAGTACAAAATGCAGGAAATCTTTAATTTTTTTTTAACCGTTTGATTCGAAGAAACGTATACGACCACCGAAATCACTGTTTATCCATTTTCAAATAAGCATTGTGCCGCACTTATGTCCCCCAATATCATGACTAACGGATTTAGAGTCAAGCGCTCGAATGCTTGATGGCTACTGGAGTTGGACTCCCATGCGAGGGTAGCGGAAAGACACAGCCACGCACTCTCATTGGTCAAATCAAGTAGCGCGCGCTTACGTCACATCCTGTTACACACATCCGTCCCTTTTCACGAAATCACTCCCACAAATATCCAGCAACCGAGAGGAAAGATGTTACACATCAAAAAGCTTAAGAATCACTGGCATAACCTGATTAACCGATTAGTATGCAAATCAATATATTGCAAATGTCTGGACGAGCATTAACTATTACGAAGAACATCCATTTGGGTTAACCAAAGCTAAGCATCCACTTATGGGCAAAACTCATTAACTGCGAACCAATTAATATCTAGCACGTTTAATCAGCACATACAACACCCATCACGCGTCATATGCACACTCATTAGTGTGATTAGTAAACACGAGAGGATCTCTTAGTAATTCTATCCCATGCAACAAAATCCTTATAGTTAGTGCGTCCGTCACGTTATTCCGCTACTACAATTCTCATCAAACCTTCCTCTCTGGCAGGGGTCACGAAATTACAAGGCTTCCTCGGGACTACCGTTTTCTATACCACCTGCCACCAAGGCAAGACACAGAGGGAATTTCTTATTAACTGCCGGAATGTCGTGCCTCAGAAGCACGACTCGTGGGCAGCCACTTCGTGAGCTGCATCCAGTCCGATCGGTCCAGTCGTCCAGTCCTTGGCTGACGAGTTTGGCATACAAAATAAACCATTAAGTCCCGACAGTGATGGTGGAACTAATGCACTGATGAGATGAGCCCCGGGGTCTTTTTCAGCGCGGAATGAAATTGCTGTGAAAATGTTCTGGTGGGCATTCTTTCTTTTATGTTTTATTTTAGTGGGGCTTTTTTTTGTTCCGGGGACCTTCATTAGGACGGCTCGTTGATTCGTTTTATTCTGGGTGGATCATCAAATTGCAAACAGAAAAGTATTACAAACATTGTATAATGAAAGTGTTAGGTGGGTAAGTGACGGGTTTCGTGTGTGGGCTTTGGAACGGGAGCTTCTTTTGGTGTATGTGTGTGTGTGTGTCGTGTGCGACACCAATCGCTTTTCTCATGTTCCAGAATGCAGGGTGTGGTGTAAAAGAGAAGATTAATTAATCTTTTTGATGTGCCTGTGGAATTAGTTAATGTGGCTAATGTGTATTTTTCTTTGAGGAAATTTTTAGAATGGGTTTCCCAGAACGAAATAAATAAATGGAATATTCCGATTTAAAAATTTCTTTTTAATGTGGAAATAATTAATAATAATTTTTAATGTTATTTTTTTTTTGTCTCTTTTCTGTTTTTTTCTCCCAAGTGGTAAGCAGAAATAAATTTCTTATTAAAATGTAAAACAAAAGAATTACCGTATTTACTCGAAAATCTCAGCCGTACTTTTTTTCCAGTGTTAATAAAAATAACTAATCATTCATTCCTTATTAGTTCACATTTTAAACTCATTTTACTTTCGTAAAATTGGATATCGATAAACTTTTTTATACACTATTTTTCATTGTTCATAAAAACTTGTTGAGAATTAGGGGTGTGGCTTAGAAGCGATGGCGGCTTAGATTTGCGTAAATAAGATTACATTAATATTTTGTGTGTGTGACGTATATTTGAGTGGATTACATGTATAAAACAAAATTCAAATGGTATTAAAAAAAAATATTTTTGAATAAAATTAGGCCACACAAGGTAGAGGCCGCGTTTGCGTAGTGGTCAATGTAACGGACTCGTGGCCTGTGTGTCAGGAGTTCGAGCCTATTACGGCTGTAGACCCACCATGTAGAGGGGATGATGCTCGTTATTTCTATAGGGGCTCACACGTCCTTTGGTGTGGTGTGAAAGTTAGGTGATGGGGTGCCAGCTCAGATGTCATCCTCGTTACTTGACCATGGTTCAAAATTACGAGGTCCGTCGCCAAAATCTATCGTGTAGCTGAACAGTGCGACGTTAATTTTCACTCACTCAATGTGCCCAAGGTAACCGAGTGGATCACGAATTTGTATCTGATATTGTTTCTGTCGAGTGAGTGAATATTAACGTCGTACTGGAGCTTTTGGCGATGGACTTCGTAATTCTGAACCATGATCAAGTGACGTGGACGACACCTGAGTTGGCACCCCCTCTCCTAACTACCACACCACACCAACAGGAGGACGTTTGAGATCTCGACATATTTAACGTGCATCGCTCCCCTACACGGCAGATCTTTAGTGATACTGGGATTGAACGTGACATGCCAGCCACAATCCGATACCTTGACCATAGGCTACCGCGGCCATATTGCTTCTGTCGAGTCCTTGTGCTACCGTGTAGGTGACTGATACGCATTAAACCTATCGAGGTTCACATTGTTCTTTTGTTGGGGTGGTGTAGAAGTTTAGTGAGTGAGATGCAAGTCAGCTGCCATCTCGTCACTTGAACGAGGTTCAAAATTACAACCTTCATTATAATTAGGTTCCTTAGACCTCCTGCAATTTCGATATACGACGTTAAAAAACAATCAATCAATCAATAAGATAATTTCCTTTGAAATTTAATTTGAAGTCTTTAGCTTCCGTTCTTGGAAGTATTTATTTAAGGGCTGCGGTAGCCCAGTGGTTAAGGTATCGGACCATGGCAGGCATGTCATGAGTTCGAGCCCAGCACCACTAAAGACCCGCCGTGTAGGGCAGCGATGCACGTTAAATCTGTCGAGAGCTGAAACGTCCTTCCGTTGGTGTGGTGTGGTAGTTAGGAGAGGGGGGTGCCAGCTCAGGTGTCGTCCACGTCACTTGACCATGGTTCAAAATTACGTGGTCCGTCGCCAAAAGCCCTCGTGTAGCTAAACAGTGCGACGTTAATATTCACTCACTCACTCACTCACTTGGAAGTATTTAAGAGTACTTAGCGGTAGCCTAGTGTTCATGGTCGTGGACTCGTGTTAGGTGTTTGTTGAGTCACGGGTTTGAGTTCTGCTGCCACTGAAGTCCCTCCCCTGTAGAGGAGCTAATTCTTGTTAAAAATGTAGTGTGACTCGAAGTCCTCACTTTGGCGTAGTGTGAATGTTCGGAGAGTGAGGAGCCAGCTCGGGTGCCATCCTCGTCACTTGACTATGGCTAGAAATTATGAGGTCCATCACCGATAATCCTCGCGTTGCTTCAATGTGTTACGGGAATTAAAATCAAATTAAATTCGCAACACGTGAGAAATTAAACGTTTAATTTTAATGCGTATCATTTGTGGCCGTGGTAGCCTAGTGGTCAGTGGCGTAACGGAGAACATTCCCTCCTGCAAAGTCAGGTTTTGGGCCCCCAAATTGGATTTTATAAAGGGTAGGTACTGGGCAGTAGTCAGGCTTCGGGTCTCTAGAACTCTGCTCCCCCCACCCCTCGCGAAACGGGATTTGCAGGAGTGTACGTTACGCCACTGCTAGTGTATATGGTCACGAATTCGTAGCCAAAGTGTCACGTATTTGCGTCCTGGTGCTACTAACGACCCACTATGAAGAGGGAGAAATCTGCTGAGGCTTATTGTTCTCGTTTTGGTGTAATGTGGTAATTAGGAGAGGAGGTGCCAGTTCAGGTGTCGTCCTCATCACTCGACCAAGGCTCAAAATTATGAGGTCCGTCGCCAGTAGCCCTCGTGTTGCTTTATAGTGAGACACGTTAATATAACTTTCATTCTCTCTCTCTCTCTCTGTAATGAGCATCATCTACATTATTTTGGCCTTGACAGCAAAAGGACTCTCCCAATCGTGTATGATTCAATATCTTAGAAATTTAAAGTTGATTCAAAATTATATTTACCCTACATAATTAACCAATTATTCTTTTCCTTTTCAATTATCTTCTATGAATCAGGGACAAAATTTAGAGGATTTTTAAAAAATTAACTATAGTTAAACTATTAGTCGATTTCGTTTAGTTCAAAATTATATAGAACTGATTGTAGTTAGCAGATAATGCATACAGTCACAGAAAACTTAATAAAAACTATTTTTTAATAATACTTTTTTTTCATTTAGAACTGTAACCAAATGTATAGTAATAACATGAAGAGCGAAACCAGAAACCTATGCCTAAAATCAATTATTGCTTCGAAAATATATTTAGATACAAGACAATTTTAATTCATTACAAAATTTAATTAAACGAAAACTTAGCAGACTTCTAAAATTTTGGAATCCATTGTGAAAAGAATTTTCTATTTACATGAAGCTTAATTAAAAGTCTAATATAATTACATAAAGCTCAGTGAAATAGTTTTTTGTGCACTTGCGGAACTTAATTAAAAATTCATGAAGTACTGAAGCCGCGATAAGTTCTTGGAAAAATTTTTATAACTATTCCTAATAAGATGACGGATAATGTATTTTTCTCATAGCCTTGTGCTATTTTTATTAGAATAACTCAGTGGGCAACTTTATAATTTTTATAAATTTAAGAGCGAAATTAAAATAATTTAAGTTTAAGTCAACAGACGTTGTGGATTATAAAGTATTAATTTATTGAAGTTTTCATCGATTACTTTTGTAAAAATAGTTCAGAAATGTTAAAATCCGTATATATGATGCTGTACTGGTCGAAAATATCTTTTAAAAGTCTTCAAGCATTCTGCATAATTGAAGAGTTAAGGATAAAATCGCTTAGATTTGTTTGTGCATCTGAATAAGAAAATAAATTATAGTTTTCTGAACAAATTTTGCCGTCTTTGCAAAATAATTATTTTTAAATATGAAGCACTGAACTATTTCAAAATTTGATGCGGGAATTTTAAGGACTGCTGTAAGAATTTTTCTTATACATAAAGAATTTCTTTAAGTACTAATTCATCTGTTGTTTTTTTTCTAATGACAACTATTCAGGAATTATATTTTATATGGGGGTATTCCATTTTGACCGGGTACTTTGAATAAGAGTAAAAGAATTTTTTTTTGTTTCAAAACGACGTTTTTAAGGATCATTTTCAATCCCTTAAATTTGTCTATGTGAACTTTCAGGTACACAACGTATATGTCGTGTATGCATTGTTTTGATTAGAAAAAATCTCTTTAAAGTATCATTCCAATCCTCTTAAGAGATTCTTTGAAAAAAAAAGCGCATTTGTGTTAATAAACTCGTTATTTTGGAGGGGGAAAAAAGGAAGAAAAACACGTGTAGCATAAGCATATTTTTACAATTGGGTGAATTTTTCAGTTTATAAATGTTAATGTTGAAAGTCTTCACATAAATAGTTTGAATAACTTCATTTATTGATTAATTATTAACGTTACGCTTTTAAATCACACGAGAGCCATTGACAATGGACCTCGTAGTTTTAAAAGCGCACAAGCTGGCTGATGTGCGCAGTGTGCTGTCGGGCGTTATCTTGCTAATAAAGAGCAGAAGCAACCTTCGAATGACTGAGTGAGTGAACATTTACGTCGCACTATTCAGTACTCGATGGCATTTTGGCGACGTAATTTTGAACCAAGGTCAAGTGACGATGACGAGGAGGACACCTGAGCTGGTACCCCTCCCCCCCCTCTCCTAGCTTCCACATTATTGAGAGGATGTTTGAGCCTCAACAGATTTAACGTGTATCGCTCCCCAACACGGCGGGTCTTCAGCTGTACAGGGCTCAAATTCATGACACGCCAGCCACGAATCCATTACCTTGACCTCTGGGCTACGGCTGTGGTCAAGCGGAGTACATGCAATTTTCTCTCTTCAAACAATTAAATCACTCCAGCATTCAATAAATTACAAAATAGCTGTAAACTTATCTTTTACAGAAGTTATCTTTCAGATTTTATCGTATTTCCATAAATGTCCATAATTTCGTTTTGAAAACATTAGACGCGTACCAATTCAAAATTTGGTTAGCATGTTTATTTTGTTGAGTAGCGATCCGCTAATAACGGGTTTTACGGAAATCGACTTCCAAGAGGGTTACAAGGACTCCCATTTTTTTTTAACAATCAGACTTGAAAATTGAAAAGCATGTTTCTTTTATTGCGTAGTGATCCGCTAAAAGTGGGATTTGAGAAAATCTACCCTGATGGGAACTACAAGAGTGTAAATAATAAAATACTTTTGTTTCAGAAATTCAAATCCTTGCCTTTTTAAATCAAGAGGCGATGGCTATAAGAATCGAAAGTTTAATATTAAGACTTAGGTATCAATAACTTAAAAAGAATGTATAGTCATACAATGCCACGAAATACCGAGGGAAGCGAATGGGTAACGGCTAATAATAAATATATCAGATGAATATATATTTTTGAAATTATTATTGATGCTGTTATAATTTATAAAATTTTATTTAATAGAGTTAAGAGAATATAACAAAACCCGATATCGATACAGTGATGTACTGCTATACATCACATCCACAAAAGTTTCTACGAGGCTTTTAGAAAATATGTCGCTAAAATGCATCTTGAGCTTTCTTTTGTTTCTGGAGTAAAAATTCTGACCATTTCTATCGGAAAAATGAATGTTGTTTAATGACCACTGTTCGAAATGAGTCCTTTCGTCCCCTGACCAGTGAGGCGCCAAGATTGATTAATCGATGGACCATTACACGTGTATCGATTCTTCGCGTTCCAAGTGGAGATCTTCAAGAAACAACTCAACTCGTCAAGAAACTTTTAAGTGTAAGTGCGTTTATGTGTTAAGGGAAGTTATCGGGGTCAGAAAACGAGATATAAAGTTAAGAGGGTTTATGAAGATGGCCTCCAAAATAAGGTCCCATAAAACTGTCTACTTACAGAGAAGAGCTCAACTTCAATTTTCTTAATTATTTTTTATGTAATAGGGCAACAGGGGTTATTCGGTGGTATGCATGTAAATGGAAGCCGTTAAATCGTAACTGATATTGTAATGTATTTCTTAAGGTATCCGAACATGTTCTAAATACTTTTAAAAATAGCTTATTAGAACATTAGAAAGGGATTTTTAGTCCATACCAAAAATCACAATTATGTAAGTGAAATTTTTTAGCAATTTTATAAAAATTCTTTGAAGCGGTTAGAGGGAAAAGTAATAAACTCTTATATATCTATATAAGTATTATTAAAATTAACTGCATACATTTATCTAGGGAATGATGTAAAGTCGTAATGTTTTATTTAAGTATAAAAATTTTAAAGTGGATCGTATAAACGTTAAAAGAAATGTGACATACTTATGATGCTATTAAGGAAAAGTCTGGCCGTAATTCAAAAAATATTCATACAGTAAGAATTATTTTAGTACATTCTTAGAATAGGGGTGGGTGGACTTTTCCTGTGTATGTGTGGTCTACTTTCGAAGTTTTTAGGGTGTTACGGTCCACCAAGTGATGTGGGTGTGACCCTTCTGTTTAAAATTTATATTTTCTTTTCTTAACATTTGTTTTTGACATTGTACTCCTCTTTTAAAATATGACAGATTACTATTTTTACTACAAAAACACAGGTAACTCAAAACTGTCAAGTTGAATGCTTGAACAACTATGAGAGTGAGCGCGAGCGACTACTAGACCGTGGACGTATTGAATGCAGCGAGCAGAGAACATACGTGAAACGATGAATCTGAATCCGATGTATGTGCTTAATTTGCTCGCTACTGAGTCTCGCGCCATCGCAAGATATGACTTCTGCCCGAGAACCCGACTCCGTGGAAACGCTGGTGTGTGGAATGTCTCGATAGCCAATCCCAGGCTATCGCGGAAAGAGTTAATCATCAATATTTATTCTCCCCTTCTGTCGGCGTGAGGGGATAATTCCTTTTTTCGGCTGGCATTACAATGATCACTTTTTACCCCTACAGCGGCAGTGAACGTGTTAAACGTCATCGTGCGCTTCCAATGGAGATACATGTGTTATCTACACATTTATCGACACACAGTAAAAACACAGTCGTATCGGCTATGAAAAGCCGATTCTCCAGTCTAACTGATGTCGGTGTTCCATAAATGTTTCTTTTAGCATTCGCGTCTTAAGTCTTAATAAAGGCGGTCGCCCCAAAATGTTTTGGCGGTCTACCGGTCGATCGCGATCGACTTAATGCCCATCCTTGTCCTATATAGAATATAATAAAAATATATTCAAAGTTTTATAAAAATACCAGTATAATATTTTGAGTTACTGGACTCGCCATGAAAGATTTGAACTGTTTAAATAACCACTTCTCTCTCTCTCTCTCGTAGATTAAAGAGTCATTTTGTTTTTTTTTTTTTTTGCAAATTTTATGTAATTCATTGTAACTCTGCCTATATGCAACGTAGAAGCAATATATGTGTTTTGTAAAGCCAAAAGATTGCACTGTTTAATGAAATTTTAAAAAATGTGTTTTCATCTAAATTGGTCATTTCAACATGGTTGGAAACCTTAAAAGTTCTTTTGCAGTAATGAAAAAAATTTTCTTTCAATAAAAATCTTCCGAACTTGATATTTATGCAGAATTGAGTTTAAGTTACAAAAGTTACGGTAGACTTAAAAAGTTTTTCTTTGTTGTTTTTTATTTAAAAATATATAATAACAATGAATATATATTAAAGTTGTAATTTATTTCTTTATTTTAAAGTAAGAGTTTTTGCTTTTATTATCCATTCTCACACGTTATCTAGACTTCAAAATGTAAGAGCATTGCACATGGACATATCAAGTTTCTTCGTAAAAAAGAAAGAGTGCGCGTTAATATACCTAAAACTAAACAAAAAAAAGTGCAATATAAAAGTATAGGTGCATGTTACACGCAGGAATATTCAGTAATAAATGTAAAAAGAACAGGCATAGTAATTTAAAATTACTGTAATAACTCGACTTCGCTACCCCAACTTAGCGAGCTTGGAGTTACGCGATGTACAAATCTCGTCGATCAGGCCTTTTCTCCCCCTTTTTTTTTAATTATCACTGAAACTTAAGCGGAGAATACGAAAACCTGAATATTAGATCCTGATTAAATCAGCAAGTTTGATTGAAGAGTTTGTCGATCTTGTCTGACAAATCAATTTAAAAGTGGATAGTGATGACGCTCAAGAACTGTTGGATTCCCTCAATCAGAAGCAAACAGTTGATGAGCTCGTAGAAATGCATGAGCAGAGCAAGACATTGAAGAACTTGAGACATTAGACCCAATTCCATCAGAAGATCGAATGACGGTAGGGACTTTGAAAGAAGGTCTCAGTTTAATTGAAAAAGGGTAACAAATTTTTTAGAAAATACAAACTCCAACGAATAGCGCATTTTTTCAACAAAATAAAGAATAAAAAAATTATTACTATTCAACGAGGAAATTTTTCTAGAGAAAAAAAAATTCATCCTGCAGACTACTTTGTTAGATTTTATGGAACCTTTTACATCAAAATCGATATGCGATTTCGTATGTGCGTTATCTAAAATTTTACGAAACATTTTTTTAATAAATTATTTTCTTTCGCCTTCGGCCCAAATTAAAAGTAATTCATATGTATTTATATGCAAAATTATACCCTAACTTACTCGAATTTGACTTACGAGATTATCACTCACTCCCACTCTTGCGTAAATTCAGGGTAATACTGTATTATAACAAAATATAATGACGGTAGTATATAAAAAATAGAGGCGTAGCTACCGCAGTATCAATGATACGGTGACAATGAACATGTGTAACCACAGTCCCACTAACAGGGGCTTCCATATCTAAAAAAGGGCCCCAAATTAGTTTTGATATAGGGTCCCCTCAGAACCAGCTACACTAGTGGTAAAAGACCTTAGATTGTAAAACATCAGTAAAATAGAGATATTTGCATGTGTGTATATAAAAAATAGAAACATTTCATTAATCGTAATAGTATTAGCTCTTTTAATGCTTGTGGTTCGCTTTTATCTTCACCGATTAATTAATCGTCGACACCATATCTGTGCGTTAAACTCATAACAAGACACCGCCTAGTCACAGAAGACACGATACGACAGGCGATGGTACAGTTAAACGAGAATTTAATGCATGAATTAACATTTTTCACATTTAAATTTACTTAAGATTCGGAGATACCCATTAATCGCCTTACGAAACAGCCCATGAGAATTGCCGAATCCTGCGACAATGTCATCTTGGCATGAATCAGGGATGCTTCGACTTCTGGTTGGATAACTCGCCGTGTTATCTGCTCCAAGAGATCTGGCTTCGGGCAAACCTTTTGCGAAGAGCAGAATTACTACAGATCTGGAATAACTCAGTTTAATTTGGCTGTAAATTCGAAGCCGTTAACTATTCAGGGGAAGGGGAAAACGATTTCGGCTTGTAAAGCTGAAGAAATTGGGATTTATTGTCCCATTTTCTGCGAAAAGCCCTAGACATTCTTGTGGTACTAAAACTAACGAAACCCGTTCGCACGAATTGATTTTGTGGCCTCTCCTCTGAGAAATTCGGCAATGGGGGATGGAGGGGGAGGAGTTAAATTCCTTGTTGAGTAGGAATTTTGCTTGTAAGCTAGAGCCACCTGGGAATCGGTAAGGTAGGTAAGTACTTATTTTAGATTGGCTCTGCTTTACTGTGTGGTAATGTTTTCTTGCCCCTGCTGGGATAAATAAAAAGTTTTAACGGGAGAGGTGAAAATGATTTTTATCCTCGATTTTGTTAGAAATTTATTGAGAGGGATTATTTTGTATCTTCGCATTTTAAATGTGTATAAATTTGATTGGGAAAAAAAAGAACCATAAGTATGGTTAACAGAAGAAAGTGTATAATGGTATTTATTTATGTAATGTTTGTTTAGAAAAAAAAGCAGAGTAAATAAATAAACTGCGGGATTTTTTATTTCTAATACTTAATTGCTTTTTATCATTTATTTATGAAGTATCGTCTTAATATAAAAGCATATATATTAAATTAATGGTGTTTTATTTCATTAATAAATGTAACTTGTTTGATACGTTAACAGCATTTGTAAGAAATAAAATATTTGTCGTCCTAAGAATATATGCGCATTTTTGATCATATATTATACCAAACAGATATATGTCCGGCCCACGTAGACATCTTCACCAATGAGCAGGCTGATAACCTTGCCAAGGAGGCCCGAAACTCCCCTCAACTGTCCAATAGTCTTACCCTTACTGATGCTGGTGCAATAGCCAGACGTAAACTTACCTGCCACCCATCCAGTTGAGAAGCACTTCATTACAGATCTTAATTGTATCCTTGTTATTTCAACCACTATAGCCAGACTACCTACGTACAAGCCACTTTAAAGGGATGAAAATATCCCCTGATGGCCAAAGAAGTTACAATGCTTGTCCTCACTATCCCGACATTCAACTTTCTCCTAACTATATTTTTAATTATCATTCTATGTTAGCTAAATTCCATAACATAAACCAAAGCCCCCCGGACCACCAACTGCTTTATTCACCAAAGGTCATCGACATAGCAAGGGCCGTTTTCGACGTCTTCGGCGTCATTTGATTTCTCAACATTGCTTGGAAGAGACAGTAAAAACACAATTTATCCTTTTATTTGTTATCATATAATAAAACAAAGATTGAGTGAAAGTTTATTAACGTCGCACTATAAAACAACACGAGAACTATTGGCGACGAGCTCTTAATTTTGGACCTCGGTCAAATGTCGAGGATGACATTTGAGCTGGCACCTTCTCTCCTACCATACCATATCAACGGAAAGACATTGAGCCGTGACAGACTTAACATACATCAGTCCACTCTACATAGTTGAGTCTTCAGGGCACCAGGACTCGGAACTCGCGTCACGCTGGCCACGATTTCGCTACCAAACAGTCTAGGCTACCACTGGCGTTATGAAAGAACACAAATAGAACTTCTAAAACATGTCCAAAAATAAACAAAATAATAAGTATATTGGGTTAAAGTTTTAATCCATATTCTTTCCAAATAATAGAATTATTTGGAGGGACAATGATTTTTTCAATATTCTGTTCCATTTTATACCATTCGATCATTAATTAAATGTGTGTGTGTATGTGAAGTAGATATTTAAGGATTGATATTTTTTTGTAGTGTAACTATGATAATTCTGCTCATGCACTTCAGTGCCCAAGATCGTGAAAACTGAGATGGGCACAGTAGCCCTTGGCCCTCGTGGGCTGTTGTGCCACTGAGTTTAGTTTAATTTAAATATGATAAATGACTCTTTTTTTTCTGCTAGTGATAAAATCGAATGAAATTATGCGGGTGTCCAAAAAGTATGACTACACTTTCAAACACCAATTACAAATAATAATAATAAATAAATAATTAAAATAAAGATATTCTCTTACAAATTTTTTGTTCCATAAAAAAATATCTATTTTTTTTACAATGTTCTATTGCATGATTTTAATGTGTACCCCGTTCGTTGCGCGCCACACATCGAGTCTATACGACATGTCTAGACACGATCTATGAAGCCTTGCAGGATCAACAGTCTGAATGGCATTGTAATTCAACTTTTCATTTCATCAGGGTCACTAATTGACGATTGGTAAGCAATATTTTTCACGTATCTTTACAAGAAATCCGAAAATGTTATGTTTAGATATCTTGATGGCCACGTTATTAGATTTGCTCTTTCAGTCCCTCGCCGGGGAATTTTTTTTTTTTTCCTCTCCCAAACTCCAGTGGGGTGGTGTCCCGTTTACCACTTACATCAAGGGTGTCAAACTAAAAAGCTAACTTGGGCCAAACAAACAAGGTTTAACTTTAGGTGGGCCGCAAAAAAAAACAATATTCATAGAAACGTAAGGTTTATTTCGAATAATACATTATAATAAACATAAATAAAAGAACAAGAAAAATTAATGTTTACGTCCTGACACTTGACACCTGTTATCTGCTACTATCTTTCTTATTTCGGGAGAAAAAAATTTTGATATTTTCTAATATATTTTTGTATGCGGATATACCAGCCGGGCCGCAAAAATGTTCGTAGTGGGCCGCGAGTTTGACACCCCTGATGTACATGTATTGCAGATTTTAAGTTCTATAAATCATGCTACAACTTGCACTTGTTTTTATGATTAAGCCATTTTGAAACGAGAATGTTGTAAAACGTAGGTGTTGACTAATTTGCATTTCATTAAACAAAAACTTTAATTCTTCTTTATGGAACATTAAAAACCGTAAGTAAATATTTTGTTTGCTTATTTTTAATTAGTTTTTGCATGTTCAGTCATACTTTTCGGGCACCCTATATTACCCCAACTGCATCACCAGCATGACTTTTCCATTTATTTCATTTATATGCATAATGGATTAAATATAATAGAAATATTCAATTTGATTTACAATTTTTAAACTTTCTATGTGTTCCATTAAATCAAGTACATTTTTAAAACAGTTTCATTTTCAGATAATATGAATTTTAAAGAATGTCATATTTTTAGACGATAAACGTACCCCAAATTTACGAGATGATTTTAGGAAAGAAAATTTTATTATCTCATAAATTATTTTCGAACCATAAGGCGCTCTCCAATTTTAAGTTAATTTTTCTTTATAAAAAAGTGTGTTTTATGGTCCGAAAAATACGGTAATAAAATCTGAAAACATATTTGATTACAATTGCAACAACAAAAGAAAAAGAAATCGATATACTTGTTCGTTTTAATTGCGTAAAAAGATAAAATAAAGATAACTTTCAACTCAATTTATCATAATTAGTTTTATTTTTTATTGAAAGAACTGCATTAGTTTGCTTGATATATTCATAATAATTTAACATGGTTTTATTTTTTTTTCAAAAATAATTAATATCTTTAGCATTAGATTTAAGAGAACAAAAACATGTCATATAGAAAGATTATTCACTCTTGTGGAACATACAAATAAACTCAGAAATAAATTTGACAGTATTTTTTCCCTTTCAGATAATTAATTTTGACTTTGAAATTATTTTAAGAAATCAATTACTTTTTAATTTGGAATTCGAAAGTAAAAAAAGAAGAAAAAGTAACAATGAAAAAATTAGTTGAGTCATACAGGTTGCTTAGTAATTATAAATTTCGCATCTTAATAATTAAGTTATAGAATAAATTTTTATAAGTTTGCTCGAAAAATAATTAATCTTTTAGTAAGAGGTGTTTTTTTTTGTTATAGGCAGTATAGTTCTGTAGGGTTGTTTATAGTATTAATTCACTTCATTTTTTTTTAAATGGGGTCTCTATATAAACTCTTTATTTTACTTTAAAAGAAATAATATATTGAGCAATTTATTTTGATACATTATTTTAATCGTTATAAATTGGTGGGCTGGTTTGCTGAGGATAATAATTTTTCGAATGTTACAAATTTTTAAATAAATTGATAGATGCTGACGCAATAATTCATCTTAATTGCTCTTCAAAGACTAGGATTTAATTTGAAATGCATCATAAATTGATTCGATTTGATTTCTGATTAAAATCGTACTTTAAGGACGCACTAGGATTATTGGTGACGGTCCTCGTTAATTTTGACTTCAGTCAATTTACCTGTTTATAGATTACTCTCACCTGTTTAGATTACAGGAGTTAGATAAAGTCTGCTCCCTCTAGTGGTTACCTGCACATGTTGACATTACAGGCAATAAAAATACGGATAAACTGGCGAAAGAAGCTAGAAATTTTAATAATGACAACTTTGTCGCGACGTTACTTTATTATTAGCCGCACAAATGCTGTCACAGATTTCAAATAGAGAGAGAAGTCAATTCCTGCAAATGATCAAATCTGTAATACAAGTGGGGACTGTCTTATAACAATGACTATTGCTAGACTAAGAACAGGTCATCACAGAGGAATGAAGTTTGATAGGGATGGTAGAAGAACTTACATATATAGAGAAATTGTGATAACTGTTTAGATACAGAGCTAATACCTGCTCATGTTTTTGACAGTCCAGCTATTCTTGCTACCCTACAAGAAATAGAGGTCCTGTTTTCGTAAATAAACCTCTGTGGGCATAATATTGAACAGATTTTCAGAACAATCATCTGGGACCATAGTTCTGTCTGATTTGGTCCCATCATGGATACGACATCATCATCCTCAAGTTACCAGGACAGCGTCTGAGCTGGCACTGCGCTCTCAAATTTCTACACCACACCAATGTAGGGACTTGGTGCTTCGACCAACTTCACGTGATTCAACCCCTCTTTACTGCAGTGGCACCTGAACTCGAGCTCAGACTCTACAACGCTAGCCACGAATCCGCTACCATATCTACTCGGCTACCGTGGGTATAACGGAATAAAAATTATCTGAAAAGCACATCTGAAAGTAATATTTTACTAACTAAGTTGATCTCGATAGATCTTTTTATATGAAAAGTATCTTGGCTGCAAAAAAAAACTCTATGCTTTATAATTTACATTTAGTTATTGCAATAGCATACAGGTTATTCATAATTCCCACCGAAGTTTCGAAGCGTTATAGTTAAAAAAAAAAAAAGGACTAAGACAAAAACGAACGTTTGAAAGAATAGAGAAACAATTCAAATTTTACTTACATATAAAGCCGGGAGTTGTTTAATCTTCTGTGGAATTGAATACTTGAAAGCCCATTGCTTCACCTTTGGACTCTGCCTAAAGTATATTTTCAAACAGAATTATTTTCTTATACTAATAAGTCCACTCAACATCCTGAATACACTTGAGACAGGCTGCTCTGGAGCTAATTGACAGTATTCCTGAAGGAGCTATTCTTATTTATACAGACAATAGCAAAAATCAGGAATACATTGGAAGTGGAGCATTTATTAAATTTTTAAATGAGGAAATATTGCTTAAACGCAGGAAAACCAATCACTATTCCGTTTTCAGCTCTGAATTAATTGCCTTTGACATCGCTCTAGACTGTGTTTCTGAGCGTCATTTGACTGGCGAAATCTGGATTCTTTCAGACACAGTCGAAGTACTATTCAATATTTAAACTATTGGAGACCACAAGGGAATAAATATTATTGATAAATTCAGGACCCTGACTGGTTCTGCCGTGATTCATCCGCAGTGGATTCCGTTCCATGAGAATTTGAAATATAATGACATTGCTGCTGACTTTTCAAAGGGTGGTACTTCAATGACTCAGGTCAATGAGGAACCTCTGACGTACCTTGAACTATACTCGAAATGTAAAGCTTCCATAAACATCTTCTGGAAGCAACCGCCACCGCATCCGGGGTATCTTAGTCATTACCCTGGAGCGTCAATCGGTGTTAAAGGTAACGAGACAGATCAAACTACTTTTGATCGACAGTCTACGGGTATTTAAAGTCCCTCAGATTCTCCCAAGGTGTCAAGACTTTTCCAGTTTGCACCAAGTGTAATGATGTGGAGGCTACACCGCAAGATTTATTTGATTGCGTTGACATGGTACGAGAGGACCTTTTAATATACGATGGTACGAGCGAAAACAGGTGTTTTAAATTTGAAACCTTAGTTACACGACATACATCAATGCGGTAGTCCAGTTCCTACCACTCTATTCAACATGGCACTATCAACGTTATTGATGACAACACGCGTTAACCGAAATCTTGGTCTTACATAAAACCAAGTTTTAGTACCTCCTTTGCCACGTTATGTCGCAGAACTGCTTGGAAAGATAACACGTGCTGTCAATATCGTTGATAGTACAATGTTGAACAGAGTGTGGCAGGGACTAAACTCATCGCATTGATGTATGCCGTGTTACTTGTGTTTCACTCATATAACTCTTGTAAACTGTGTAAATAAAACTTGAATAGTTTCTATATTCTTCCAAATGTTCCTTTTTTGCTGTATTCGTCTTATTTTATTTACTATGGTGCTACGAAACCCGAGAGAGAATTTTGAATAACCCTTTATTTTATTTAAGAGATATTTCAATTTTTTGATTTTATTATATATTGACTGTTTAATCACTAAATATAATCGTTCAAAGATAGTTTACAAGATATTTTGGGGGAAAAGACCACCAAATCGTAAACCAAGTTTTGTGTCTTATTGTATTTGATTAATTTTAATATCCAATATAATAGTTAGTGACGCTGATTGTTGTGTCGTAGGGCCTGGGGGTACTCTAAATCAGTGCTTCGCAACCTTTTTATCGCTGCGAACCGGTTCACGTTTGATAATTTTACCGCAGCCCGCTGAGGGTGGGACACGTTGATTGTTTATATTTTAGATTGTTTTGATTTAACAATTTTAATTTAGTTATATTTATATATAAATATGCCTTCAGAATAAAATATAGTTGCACCAAAAATGAATAACAGTGATTTAACGTGGAATATAAAGTGATTTCCGTGGAGAGTTGCGCAAATCCGAGAGAAATACACTACTTTAAATAAAATGGCAATAATTTAATGTTCTTTAGGCGGTCCGGCACCATTTGATCCACAGACCGGTCCGAGGGTTGCGGATCACTGCTCTAAATAACCGTCGAGCCGCAAGTCCTCTCGTGAGGTTGGTGGAAGGGAAAGAGAGATGGGTGGCCCCTGACCACCTTCAAAGTGTTCTCGCTCCAAATTGGGGTGGAACCGAGCCAAATCATGTTGTCACCTGTATGGTGCTTAAAGCTACCGTTAACAACAGACGTGCATCTAGCCCTTAGCCGCGATGAATTTCGTGGGCCTCGATCTGACACCGTCTGGCAGAGGGTGTTAGTAACAACACAACGACAACAAATATGATTCTTTATGTTCAAAATGTAAATCATCTGATTAATTTAAATTTTATTATTTATCGTAGTTTATTTGATTAGTTTAAATTTGATTATTTATCTATTTTGTTTGATTAATTTGATGTCATCAGTTTCCAGTCTCTTGGCATTTTTTACATACATTTTATCTTTTCAAAAGCATGCGTATTTGATGTGAAAAAAGCTGAATATAAGGTTAGAATGTGTTTCGGAATATTTTTAAAAACGTAAGTTTTCATTGATTTTATACTTCTTACAAGTAATTTTTAAGAGAGGCTGAAAGTCATTTTTAATTAAAGTTTTATTAAGCTTATTGCATCTCTTTTATTCATTTTTAAGGAATGATATAAGCAACCGAATAATTCAGATTCTAAAAAGTAACTTATAGAAATGAGTCAAAACTTGACCCCCCCCCCTCTCTCTCTTTCTCTCTATTATTGGCCAATAAATTAGCAATTTTAGTAGTTTAAAGCTGAAGTAATAAAACGGATTTTAAGTCTAAAAGTTACAAGTCACTCGTTCTTTATAACTTCAGTTTAACATCTGATTGTAATAAAGCATCATTTGGATCACGAATCCTTTAAATTTAACCAATGAATGATTTCTATTTAATATCATTTTAGAATAAGACAAACAGGATTTAAATTAGGAATCACCTATTCAATACTCTATGCATTCGCTTTCATTCCACACACTCATTGAATAAATTTCTCGGAACAGAAATTTACGAGAGTGATTCGAATACTTCATTTAAAGATGCGATGAACCGAATTAGTTATTCTATCTGTTTAATATTTACTCGGGAAGAGAATACATATGTAGACCCCGTCTGAATTTGATAAATTTAAATGTTCACAAAAGCTCACGTCTTTAACATAGTTTTGAGATCTTATTCAGGAATGGAAGAAAAATTCTGTTAAAAGCTCTTTGAGCTTAACAATATTTATTTATTCAAGATTGAATTAGAGGCCGTCAGTTTACCTCCGTTGGAATGAATTTTCACAAAGCGAGAAGAAAAACTCTAGAAAGACATTTTAAGATTTCGTGAATATGCATAACCAATTTACTCATCTGTGATTTAATGTATGTTTACAAATAAATTTCGTAGCTAAATTCTATGTCTTAAAATCCACCACTATTCTTTAGTTACGTATATAGAATCTATATTGTATACAGAAGAATCTCCAGTATGTTGCATTCAGAAAATTTTGTACACTGAAAGTCCGCTTTTTATGATAAAAACTCTCAGAAACCACTACGTTTAGAGAAAAATAAAAACAAGCTATTTATACTTTTTCTTTCTTCAATGGGTGGGCCCTTGCCTTCTCCAGGCATCCCTACTTTTGGCAATTGTTTTCCAGTTTTTGACATTTAAAATTTTTATGTCTTTTTCAACACAGGGAATCCATCTTAACGGGGTCTGCCCTGAGGTCTATTTCCCATGGGCTTTGCCAAAAAGATTTTCTTACAACAACGATCTTCATTCATTCTAGCCAGATGACCAGCCCATTTAAGTCTCTGTAATTTGACAAATTTTACAATATCAGGTTGCTTGTAAATTTTGTAGAGTTCTAAGTTAGATTTCTTCTCCATGATCCATTCACTGGGATTCCACCAAAAATGCAGCGTAAGATCTTCTTTCGAAAATTCCCAAAACTTCCTCATCAATGGCCATATCTCTGATGCATAAGTCACGACAGATCTTGTAAGACTTTTGTAAAGAAGCAATTTAACTCTTAATTTGAGAAAACTGGATTTTAAATAACTCTTCAAGGCATTAAAACATCTCTGCAGCAATGACTTTTTTATAAATTTCTGGGTCCAGATCATTTTTATTATTCATCTCCGTTCCCAAATAAGTAACACCGTTAACTTTTTCAAATTTATAATTACTAATTTCTATGTGACTAAGTTGTAAGTCGGACTTTAAACAAGATAAATAATTAGTTTTATTCTCGTTTACAAATGTATTTTAACTTGGTACATGTAAAATCGAGTTAAATCCCTGAGTTACACGTCATTCAATTTAAAACATTTTGTTTTATGTTTATACATAAATTCTACGTATGTATGACTACTTTCGTCAAATCAAAAGATGTTGCCAAATGCTGTAAGATGCCGCCAATAGAAGAAAAAAAAAATTCCCGTACACATTCAAGCTCAATAACGTCGATAGCATTTGTCGAGGTCTTTTGAATTGGCGGCGTCTTTTGATCTGGCGAATTTGGTCGCCTGAATAATAAGTACCACAATGCATTGGCTGAGTGCTTATTAATGTCGAACTATAAAGCAACACGAGGGATATTGGCGGTGGACATTAAGTTTAAACCATGCCAAAATGTATTCGATAAGGTCGATTTTAATACATTTCATTCTTTAAACACTAGTTTCAAGAAAGGTTAATGTTCTTACTGGGAGCTCAGTAACCCTGTTGTGGTAGACTGGAAGACTCGTAACTGATGAAAAGTAGGTTCGAGTAACGTGTTTCCTATGTCTGTGATGAAAAAAGCGGAGCTGATGCACTTTAAATCTTTAGGATCAACTTCTTTTGGATTTTTGTGCAGTAAGGATGTTAGCAATAAGATGTCAACTCACGTGTCAGCCATTTCTTAGAATTGCGAGGGGTATTTGAGTGTAGTAGGGTCATTTCACACAAGTCAAGTTGTGCCGCATATGAAGCAGGAGCAGACAGTCAGGAGCTAGTTTGGAATAGAAATCACCTGTGTCCTTTCGCACGTGGTCAACTGGCTCTCCCTGCTGTGCTATTCCCTCAAGTTCTCGAAAAACACGCATTCTCCTCTCCACTAATTAACTCAAATAAAATGATATTGTGGTACAATCTTCACACGCGGTTACTTGTGTATTGAAAATAGAGAAAGCTTTTTATTGCTTCTTCCGACTCAATCGTTGTACCGAAGAGTCCTGCAATTCCTTTTTCCCTCCGATACTCCCTTTCCACTCAACTTGTGTCTGCGTGTGAAAGGAATTCTCTCCATTCTTCATATTACAGGAGTGGTGACAGAAAATGAATTGACTAGCAGAAAATTGTCTCGTGTGTGGAATTGGCCTTAAGAAGCTGGAAACGTATAGGAAACAATGCTCTCATTACTTAATTACATTATCCCGGTTTATTTTTTATAGATTGATTGAGTAAACGAAAGAACAAATCGTACTCCAAAAGTATTCAAAATAGTTTAAAACATTAAATGAATACGCAGTTTTGAAGGTAATTAATTCAGAAAAATACACACACAAACAAAATATTTTAATTTGACTAGATGTGAAAATTAAGTGAATGAGATATCAGTTTAGGATCATTTGTATCATTTGAACCTAGTTCTGTATTATGAAATTCGTTTTCAGTATCTATTTTGCAACTTGACCATCTATTTTAATGCTGACTAACCATCTGATGTGTTCTTTCTTAGTTCCATTAATGTTTAATCATATAAAAACACTTTAACGAGATATTACTATACCTGAAAAAAAAAATCCTATAATATTCGCGAAAATTGTTCATATGTTGAAATTTCATATCGCTTAAGATTTTCCTTTAACATTCTTGTGCCCAATAGTAATGAACAGAGGAAACATTTCCTACTGCTGAGTTGACGAAGCTATACAATGTGACAAAGGAAATATTTTACCTTCCATGTACAGCTCCATCAACTCGAGCTCGTAGAAGGGTCCCATGAATGAATGAATGAAAGCATCTTCAGTCACTTGTAGGACACACACAAAACAAACGAAGGAGCAGAAATTAAGTTAAGACAATGGGCGAGAGGAAGCAGTTTATAAATAGGACGTCCTAGGGTTTGTAAATAACTGTCACACTCGACTCGGTGAAGTAAATCACTTGAAATTTATTTTGCAAAGCAGTCGTAATTCTAAACAGATATATTCTTCAGACTTAGATAAAAGAGTGTTCTTAAACCGCTAAAAGCGGCGAGCCTGTTTTCTAGTTAGCATCAGTTTAGCAACACTCAACTAGCAGGGCTGTGTGTGTTTATAGAAATAAATAACGGAAGTCCTACGAATGGAGATTGTGTATGCTTTTCCAGCCGTGAGATATTCAAATGGGTTCTATTCATAAGTGTGCTTGTGGAAGTGTGGATGTAGAGGATGAGCACTCACCAAAATGCAAAAAGATAGCGAATGAGTTTATATAATGGATCAAATTTTTAACATTGAAACAAAACAAAAAATTTTTTTTTTCGAAGAAATGTATTCTGAAGCTATCCTTAATAATATTTGTTTTAAACAATTGTAAAAACTGTTAATTTATAAATTTTTGTTACAATGTATATGAGTTGCTAAGATTTAGGACGATTTAAAAACTATTTACTTACCTGTTACATTCTAAAAAACACGTAAACGAAAGCCCACGAGAGGTAATTTCTATGGGGAAAATTAAAAACCTGTTGGTATATGGTTTGTTGTTTTATTAAAAATAGATAAACTATATCACTGAAGTAAATAAAGCAAACAAAATGAAATAAAGGATGAAACAGAAAATAAAAATTACGAAACAAATGAAACGGCAAAATTAAACAAATACGTTACAAAGAGAAACAAGTACATTGCAAAGTAAACGATTACCGCATAATCCGGCGTATAAAGCGCACTTTCAATGCAAAAAATAAGATCGAAATTTACGGGTGTGCGTTATACGCTGAGTATAAAAATGATAGCCTTAAAAATAAAAAGGAGATGCATATAAAAAAAGAAATTAGACTTCTACATTCATCGACATACTGTTTATTCGAAAGAAATAACATACCTTCTCAACTTTTAAGGGTTTATAGTTCTAAAAGTATACTACACTTTTTCAACTTTTTCAAAAGCTTGTGATAATGAAGAAATGACTTCAAAAAATAAGATCATTGCTCACGTACATTTCAAGTTTCTTCATAAGCAAATAATAAAAATAAATAAATAAAAAAAAAAAAATTAAGTCAATTCCTACTTAGATCAACAAAGAAAAATTTTATTTTAACTACTTTTTATTAAATAATTACAATTAATATAAATATGTATATGCATATGACAGAATCACAACATTAAGGGGTAATTAATTTTGATTACTTATCATTAAAGTATCGTATTGTCATCCAAAACAATCGTGTATAAAAAATTTTAGTTCAACTGAATGCTTTAAAACGTGAGAAAAAAACCTTTTCAAGTTTTGACTCAAGTCGCCAAAAATGATGCCAGCGTGGCTGTGTGTGTGTATTTGTAATTCTTTAAATAATTAGTTTTAATCAATTAATTTTATTAATTATAATTAAATTATTGTATTGTCATCCAAAATAATCATGTATATAAAATTTCAGCTCAATTGAGTACTTTAAAATGTATTTTATTAACGACGGAAAATTCCACCAAGTTAAATAAATGTAGAGAGAGTGTGAGCTAATAGTAGGAATTGAAAAAGAAGTGCGCGTTATATACGGCGAATATATCTAAGTAGTAGAAAAATGTAGTTTGAATGTATGGGTGCACGTTATACGCCAGAGAAAATATACGGAACGTATCAAAACCAATACAAATAAATAACTTAAGCAAAACAATGAAGTTATAAAATCAGAACAATGAAAAAATTACAAAATCAAATCAAAGAAGTTACAAAATAATGCGAATGTAGTTTTAGTTGAAACAAGCTGGAAAAAAATTGGGCCAGTTGATTTTAAAGCATTTCCTTTCTTTAATTTTGAACAAAAAAGGATAAGGTGTTCAACACTGTGCTCACCATCAATAGTGTAGTGACTAAGACTAGAACAAAAAAAAAGGGGGGGGGCATAGGTTATAAATGTTTTGAGGTACTCTTTATAAAATTACTATGACCAGTAAGGAATTGGGAGATTTTAAATTTTGCAAAAAAATTATTACAAGACAGTGTTTGTGGAACTGTCGGGAAAAATTTCTTAGTCAGTCTAGTAGAGCAGCGATACTCAACCTGTGGCCCGCGAGTCGTATGCGGCCCACCGAGCCTAAGTGACCCGGCCATGACCCCTTACTTTGATAAATTCTTTTATTTAAAACAGTGTATTAAAAATTTGGTGGGAAATTCTTTGACAAGAAATCAAATGTATCAATTTTGCTTTTTTCTGTCGGTGTCGTATAGCTGTGAATTAATATTCTTTTTCTATTTGTAACGGTTACGGTTAGTGATAACAGACAACAGTGTATTAGCGACAGTTTTATGGGTGGAACTAATTTTGAACAATCTTTCATACTTTGCAACGAAAAATATTCGAATGATTTGGAGGTTGACTGTTTTGTAGTGAAAAACAAACATGGATCAGTACTTGTTTGATTTGTCACGAAAGTGCTGTATTTAAAAAATACCAATGAACAGGAATTAATTAATGACATTTTTCCTCTTTCAAGAGGTAATAAATAGGTTTTATTGAATATTCTTTGTAACAGCAACAGTGTTTCGTCAGTCGTAATGTCACAGTGGTAACAAAGACATTCTAATAAGTTTATTACATGATTGGTAATCATATGAAACCGTTTACTGATACAAAAATTGTGCAGGAATGTTTCTTAAATTCTTTTAATTTAATGTTAGTGACAGAAATAAAAAATATATAAAAAATAATAATTAAAAAATGCAAAACACTAGTTCAATTTTATATTGGTCTTTATCTTTTCTCCCCCCTCCCATCCGTTTACATGTTGTGGCCCGCTTGAAACAGCTAACATATGTATGCGGGCCAGCAGAAAAAAAAGGTTGAGTGCCCCTGGTCTAGAGTGAGCTAATTGAATATGTACCTAGTATTCCAAAGTGTGACAACGGTGTTTTTCCTGAAAAAAAAAAAAAGAAATTATTAGTAACAATATTATCTGCTGATATTCCTATAGGGCGTTAGTAAAAATGCAATGTTATAAAGCAGTTAAGTATATAATTAATTGTGTGTTTGCTGAATCTTCTGTACATTCTGTACATTGTTCACGTGTAAACTTAATCTTTTGAATATTCATTTAAATATAAGATTATATTTAAATGAATTGTATGTATATTTATACATATATATATGAAAATTAATTTAATGAAAAAAATATGCTAATACTGCTCAAAGCAAACATGGAAAAAAGATCAAAATACGATACTAAATTTACTTCCGATTTAGTAGTTTATAGCTTAAAACTCGGAAAACGAACTTCATTATACTTTTTAATGAAAATCCATTTTCCATCCAGTGATACCTCAATATCAAGAGAATAAATATTGATGCAGTTTCTCTGAATAATTCCTTGCCAGAGGCCATATTATCCTTTGAAGAAAGTAACGGAATAAATCCGAAAAAGACATTAAACACTAAGAATTAACCACAAAATTACGCAAAACAGGCCGAGTTCCTCACTTTTTCAGCTTTTATGAGCCCATTCGCTTGCCGGTGGGAGTTTATGACCATAATTTCCCTTGTCAGAATGGCAACAAGGGGCATGGTAGAGGAATACGGAATCTTAAGCCGACCAATCAGAGCGCTGTTTCTGTTTGAGTTACAATGAGAGCCACCTGGTGAGACTGTTCTACCACACAGTGGCAGGTACAGTTACAGTTTTAGCTGGGTATTAAAAAAAGTGAAATTAATGCTTCGGCCACCCACGTTGACGGAAAAGTGCTAAGAAGTGTTGAAAAGAGTGCTCTATCATTACCACATAAACACTGTAAAAGGGGAAGAGAGTTAAGGGATTTTTTTTTATATTTCTTTTGTACATAATCTCATTTTCTGAATTGGATAAACTTTTACAGATTTATCTATAATACTTATTTTATATACTTTTGATGGTAGTGTATTTCAAAAGTGCTAATAGCGCTAACTTTGCTAATAGTGCATGGGATATAATCGTTTTAATTTGCATTAATTTCATTCCATTATCTGATTTAGAGAGATATTTATTTTTAAATTAAGTTTGTGTCATTCTTTTATAGAATTAATTTAGCGAGTTAATTACAAATCCAAAAGAGTTACAGCTTTCTTGGTGATAATTTTATAAACTTTTTATGGGAATTTATTTTTTTTAAAAAAAATAAGTCCTGGCTTGATGATTTATTCGCTAAAATGAATGGTACGCAAATAATTCTGTTCGTAACTTTGTTATGTTATTAATTGGTCTATTATTATTGATATAATCAGAAGATCATTTCCGTTAAACATAGCTTACTCTTATCATTCTAAGAATGATAACAAACGGTAACGCTTCATCTATTTTTATATAAAAGAAAAGTGGCTCACTCACTCCTTACCAGATCTCCGGAGCTATTAGTCCTACACTTAAAATTTGGTTGTCATGTTTTTTGTTGTTGTTGAACAGTTTTAAGAAAGGGTTTTGGGGAAATCAACTCCCAATGGAGGTTGCGGGAGCATTATAGATGAAAAAAAAGTCTCGTTTTTCAAGTTAGAGTTATAGCATTTAAATTTAGCAAGCATGCTTCTATTGGTGAATAGAGATCCACTAAGAAGAGAGGTATTGCAGAAATGGACTCCCAAGGAGAGGGAGGGGTGTGTTACAGATAAAACAGCTCCTGTTTTTGAACTATTAAATCTAAACTAAACTCGTTGGTGCAACAACCCATGAGGGCCAAGGCTTACTTTGCCCATCTCAGTATACATGACTATTGGGCGCTGAGGAGCATTAGCAGATGTCCCGATCAGGTGGTCAGTCTGAAGTAAAATCCCCAGTGTTTAGTCCTCAAGCAAGCTTGGCGCTCATTTATCGACCCACTGAAGGTATGAAAGGCTGAGTCGACCTTGGATAAAACCCCGGACCTGTGTTCTGGATGCGCAATACGCTACCAGTTGGCCACTTAAAAACGGTTTTTAAGACTAAGAACGGTTTTTGAAGAAAGCGCTTCCCAAAGGAGAGAGGAGGAGGGTTATATGGGGATGTAGAAGATAGATATTAATCCGCTTAAGAATTTTTTTTAGATGGGGCTACGATTGGTGTTTTTACCATTGCAAACCTATTTAAGTCCCCGGTGAACTGATATCTCTTTTTAATGCTGCACTATATAAATGGAATATCAATCTCCGCAGGTAATTTTGATGCCAGTTTTTCTGCATCATGAAAATCCACCGACTTGGGCTGGAGTCGAACCCACAACCTTAGACGTACAAGGCTAGCGACAAACCAACTTCGTACACAGCCGGCGTTTTAAAAATTTAAGTCCTGTTTTTTTTTAAAAAAAGAAAAATCAAGAGTGAAGGGATATAAGAATGCTTTTAAATCCAATGGAAAGGTCAATGCGACTTAGATATCAATATAATTTAAAAACAAGTGAAGTGAAACAACCAATGAAGTGGGTAGGTAACAGCATCATATATTTTGGGTTTCTATATTGTATTATTTTAAGACATTTTATCAGTATTTAGTTACTACAGGAATATTAACGATATTTGTTGTAATATTCGGCTTATAGGAGTACACTTTCTTGACAAATTATATTCATTCAAGAAACTTCGTTTTGGCGCTTTAAATAATGTGCAATGAAATATATATTCACAGCACTCCATCGTGATATGAAGGAACTAACATAATGCGGTTAATGGATACTATAATTTCCTTCTTTTGTATTCCGCAATGTCTGACAAATATTTAAATCCCATTCATTTTAAGGCCTCATAAAAGTTTGAAGACCATTTCTCTCAAAAAATAAATGGGCGCCCACCAGGTCACATTTTGTGTTCTTCCATCACTTAAGGAACAAAGCACCACAGTTCGAAGGTCACTAAATCTCCGTTTAAGCGTGATAATAGGACACGCCATACGTCAGGAGAGAGTTGTAAATGATCGAAATAACATTAATATAGTGTGTGCAGGTGTATCTAAAGACTACCTCTTACCAATTTGTTACCCTGCAGCCGTGTTTTGAACGTCACTCCACCCACACTGCAATAGCAGTCTAGAGTACGTAACTCTACCTATTTTGTATAGACCATAAAGGTCAAGGGCAATTGTTCAAAACGTATCTAACGTTAACCACCTTAACGATAAGTGATTGCCGTAATAACTATCTCAACCAGTCACTTTACCTGCATTCTTAGTGTCAAAAGTCAAAATAAATGGAAGGTATGTTGAATAGTAATACATTGTAACAAGTTTTAGTCTAATGCTTTGGTAAACTGCATCAAAAGGAAAAGTTTATTGAGTAAAATATTCTAAAACGAAACAAAAGTGGCTTGTAAGCTAACAAATAATAATAAAAAAAAAAAAAAAATTAAGTCAATTCCTACTTAAGCAACAAAGAAAAATTTTGTTTTAGTTTATTTTTATTAAATAAAATTACAATTAATATAAATATGTATATACTTATGACAGAATCACAATATTAAGTGGCAAAGCGATTTTCCTTGCAATTTTCCTTTCTATATAGGGTGTTGGACTATTATTTTTGTGTTTGTTGCTATTTATTTATTAATTAAATTTCATTATTACAATAAAAAAATAATTATTACAATAAAAATAAATTACATTCTCAGAAATTAAGCCATTACAGGTGGAATTCGAACCCACGACCTTTGGATTAGAAGTCCAACGCGCTATTCATTGCGCTACAGAGACACAACGAGCGATTTTCCTTTTTATATATGGTATTGGACTATTACTTTTGTTCGTGTTTCTTTTTATGCATTAATTAAATTTAATTAATGAATTAATATTTGAAATAACTTAATTAATATCAAGTGCCATCCACTACAAATTTAAATAAATGTATTTGAACTTGAACTACGAACAAACGCGAGTGATCGGTCGAAGTTTTCAGTAAGATTTTCTCAGTTCAAAGAATTATCGGAAACGCTTAGGTATTTTTATGTACCCTGGTGTGATTTCATTTAATTAACTGAATTTGCCCCAATTCGATTGGTTGGAAATTGAAAATTTTGAAGTGCAACTGAATGATTTCCAGTCTAGTTTAATATGGATTCAAAAATTTGTTGCAAAAAGGAGAATGTTGGAATTGATTGAAACAGAAAGATTAACATGTAAAAATGCTATTAATGAAATTTTAGAAACATGGAATTCGATTCCAGACACATTTAACTGTTTAAAGAAGCTGACTCATGCTCTATTCATGCTATTTTAACCATATTTTCATCTACCCACGCCTGCGAGTCATTATTTTCAGAGATGAATAGCATTAAAGATTCGCTTAGAAACTGTTTGGCAGATGACTCCAATTCAGGATGCATTTTGCTAAAAGTAACATCTCATTCCTAATATAAGTTAATTTTCATCTAATCAGTAGCAGTAGAAATCACGCTAATGTTACTTTAATTTGAATTACACGTAAAACACAAAATGTATTTTTCGAAATAAATAGAGATTTTTGTGTTGTTAGTATTTAGTTTTATTATTTTCCCAATAGTCACAAGTCAAAATTATTGGACGGCACGTCTATACTTCATTAAACAATTCTTTAGAAAAAATTGCCCGTTGATCCATAAAGGTTCGCCACCCCTGATATAAGATCTAACAAAGAGAAAGATATTTTTGAAATTTTCCTGCTCCATCTATTTGAAGTTTTTCATTTTCTCCCTCTTTTTTAAAAAATATGTCATAAAATTAAATTAAATTTTTTTTGGCTTTTAAGATACAAAATAATTCAATTTCTTTAAAGTATATTATATATATATATATATAAGTCCACTGAAATTGTAACTAGTTTTCATTTTCTTACACGTAATTTTAAATAAGTTTTTTTTTCCTTACAGCTAAATAATATTATTCCAGAATTACTTCAAAATGAACAAACGTTAAGAGTGGCTCAATTTTTGTTTCATTCTATTTATATAATTTCAACTATATTTTCACGTGAATAAATCATTTTTTTTTCAACTATTTCGAGCTTTTATTTTGAAGGAATTGGCATTTTAAACGTTACTG
>BMAV01013756.1:171640-195541 GCA_019973955.1 Trichonephila inaurata madagascariensis | reverse complement strand
CCCCCCCCCCCCCAATTTTTTCCCAACATAGGATTAAACTGTGAATATTATTATTTAAAAAAATTTAATGATAGATATAAAAATTTATCAAACTGAACGTAAGAGTGATACATATTACAAAGGATATAACGCTCTTTTTTAATCTGAAAAAATAAGGATCACATATAACAGTAACCTTTTTATAAGCCTTCCATGGCCTTAATATCTAACGAGATTTAAATAATTCTAATCCTTTACATCTGATAAAACAATTGACTCATTGTCTTTTCAGAGTAATAATGATTTCAATCATCATCTACAAAACAATTTAGTGACACAATTTATCTTCTTTTTATCATTATATTCTAACCAGAAATTAGGGGCAACAACAATAAAAAAAACATACATATATATATGAATACTTAACATCACATAAGAGCTCTCCCGACGAATAATGTATGAAGTATTCGTTTACACTCTGATAATAAAAAAGAAAGAAATACAGAAGAAAAATTTTAATGACCACTTGAAAACTTAAGAGTTATTTAGAAGAGCGAAGTGGCACTCTACCAAAATAAGAAATAACTATTAATAAGTGTTGGAAATCTGCTTTTCACAGCTCTTTACATTTCCTAAAGTGTACATTGGTGACAGGAAAGTTGATATAGCAGCCACTTAAATTAAAAATAAGTGTTCTTTAGATATGAATCATTTAATTTCTTCCAAATGTTCATCTCTCTGTCTTTCTTGCTATTTTTATTCATGGTTTGGGGATTGTATGGCATGTGGTTCGGATTTAAAACTGAAAAAATATGTATAAAGAATATTGTATATCATCCAAAAGACGTTTCAAGAGACTTACAAAAAAACATGATGAATTACTACAGTTTTTTTTAAAGATTATTTTTAATCGCTAGAGATTAAAATCAGTTATGTCATGAATATCTCTATTGTATTCTAATAAAAAGTTTTTCAAATTGAAAGCAAAAAGAAAAAAAAATATTGCAATAGTAAAAACATATAGCTCATCAGTCAATTTTTTAAGGTTGCACATCAGTATCGAAAACTGTTTCTTAATCGATCATAAAAAGAGACATCTGAAAAGTAATGGTAATTTTCTTTCTTTCTTTTCCTTCATTCAGTGGAGATTTTTAACTCGTATTGAAAAAAGAACTTACGATCTTTTACTTACGCTCAAAAGAAGAAATCATAATGAAAGTGGATATTTTTATTTAAATTAAACATACAAATGTGAAGTTTCCTCAACTGAACGAATATTTCAATAAAAATGATATTAATAAAGTCTACACTTAGCGAATGCTGCCCATCTAGTATATTGGTTAACGATTCTGACTGCCTCAGGGTTGGTCTTTGGTTAGAAGCACGGTAAAGGCATGGATGTTTGTAAATGTATAGTGCCTTCGCAGCAGGGTGGTTACTCTAAATAACCATCGAGCCGCAAGTCCTCTCGTGAGATTGGTGGAAGGCCCTTGACCACCCCCTGTGTGTTTTCCCTCGAAATTGGTGTGGAAACAAGCCAAATCGTTCTGTCACCTGCATGGCGCTCAAAGCTACTGCTAACGACATACGGACAAACTAGTTCATTGCCATGAGAAATTTCTTCGGCCTCGATCTGACTATGTCAGACTGGTGGCATTAGCACCAACACACTTAGCAAATAGTTTTAAGTCAAAATAGTTTTAAGTCCTTGCTGAACCACTCCCTAGTCTTTCTAAACCACATTCTACTCCTCACTCGTTGACCCAACTAAAAAGATATTGTGGCAGCAATGTTCTTCACACATAGCTACTTGAAACTACTACTACACGTAGTATTGAAAAAGTGAGCTTTTTACTGCTTCTTCGGACTTAATCATTGTACTGATGAGTGCAGCACTACTTTTTGCAGAACTTTGTGTTCCCGCTTATGAAAGGTATTCACTCCCCTTTTTACACCAGAGGATTGGGGATTGGAAACGAGTCGATTGGTACAAAGTTGTCTCAAGGAAACTGGTCGTGAGAAGTGATAAAGATTTTTTATCTCATCTTGAGATACATTCTGACAGTCAATCAGCAACTCTTGCCCCAGACTGAAGATATTTTGTGGTGCCCGATTCTAGTGGCCTGCGATCTTCCATATATTATTTATTTATCAAATGCCAGGCCATTGACCATCAGTTCATTAGGCAACGAGCTCTCCAATATTTCTTCAGTATACAGTCCAAACTCTTAAGTGCAGAGCACACATCTAGATAAGAAGCGTCCATGACTTGTCCAGAAGCACACAAAACACAAAAGGGGGAGTCAGTCAGATTAAAACGATACAAATAAGCACAAAGGCAGTCATGTGTGTCCAGTCAATAATCTAAACTCAGCCACAGCAGCAGCACGCGAAGAGAGTCTGAGACACAGTTATGCTTTATTAGCACCCTTCATGATTTATTTTTGGCAGCACTGGTAGCGGCATCTCGAAAGCATTTTTTAAAAATCCTATTGATTTCAAGTTTTGCTGAGTGAAGAGGCAGATCTCTAGTAGATATTTGGAGAATACCCGTACCTCTTTTTGCTAAAAGGTCCACCATTTCATTTCCCCTAAGGCCACAATGGGAAGGCACCCACTGGAAGACAACCTTTGTTGGAATTCATCCATATACATGTGATTGATAAAATATGGATAGACCTTTCTGGTCAACGTGGAGCATTAACAATACGAAAATATTCCAGAATTATTCAAATTTAATGGAGCCTACAATTGTCTTGATGGAAAATGGTTACAAGATGACGCGCGAGATATGAAAGGCAATACAACTGTGTGCAAAATGTCATCAACACATCGTTTTGTTCATAAATTTGTACGAAGGATGACTAGAAGCAAGACCTTCTGTTTTAAGAGATAGCACTTCACACCATCATGCCATGGGTAATAGTTTCTTTTCCTTGCAAAACATTGGCTGATTGAGACTCAGACCTCTCCCCACACCTAATCTAATAGTCATCTCCTCCAAGAGTAAAACGAAATAGTTCTCTTAGCACTAAACGATACCAGTTTGTAGGGCAGGGGTGTTAAACTCGCGGCTCACAGCGAACCTTTTTGCGGCCCGGCCAATATATCCCCACACAATAATACATAATAAAATTTTTAAAAAATCTCCCAAAATTGAAAAGATAGAGGCAGAAAAGAGATGTCAACTGTCAGAATATAACATTAATTTTTATTGTTGTTGTTCTTTTACATGTTTATTATAATGCATAATTCGAAATAAACCTACGCTTCTATGAATATTGATTTTTTTTAAGACCCGCCTTGTTTGTTTGGCCCGAGTTAGCTTTTGAGTGACACCCCTGTCGTAGGGTGTAACGAACTCTAGACCCCCTCTAAAACTCTAGGTGGCAACGCGGACTGATTCGAAGCACTGCACATGCGTGAGTACCAATCCAGAGTCAGTCGGTGTTTACCTCTCAACGAGAGCGGTCGATTTTGTGGGCTCCGCCAGTGAGTGCAGTGTGGAAATTTGGAGTCGGTGATTACCTTTAGATGAGAGGGATCAAGATTTTGGGTGCTCCATCCGTGAGCGTAGTGTGGAAATTTGGAGTCGGTGATTACCTCTCGATGAGAGGGGTCAAGATTTTGTGTGCTCCATCCGTGAGCGTAGTGTGGATATTTGGAGAGTGTGTTATTTTCTCTCGACGAGAGAGATTGTATTTTTAGCTCCATCAGCGAGCGTCAGGGATTACTTCTCTACAAATGTCAAAACTAGGAATATTACTGATTTTTACTTAAAACATGTAAATAATGTAAATTGTTTGTGCCTGTGAACTGTCCTGTGTGCTTGAAAATAAAACTTCAAAATACCAACCAAGTGTCATCACTTACATGGCTAGGACGTTACAAGGGTGTCATGATAATCAGTGCTACTTTTTTTTAAAGAAAAGGAGTGCATTAATTGTTGCGATGTGCAGTTTTCAGCAGATAGTGAAGCCCCGTTGACTTTGATGATGTTTATCGAGAGAGAATCCCTATATTCATATAATAAATGAAATATTTTATGCAATCTTTCCATCGGCAACAGTTAATACTTTTAATCATCTTTGGAAAATGCTATTATGACTGAAGGCTGATCTCTTGAAGAACTATTAAAATAATTCATATTTGTTGTTCGATTTTATTTTCCATCTTCAAATTCCCTACTTCCGATTTATTTGACATTTTAACATGATTCTTTTTTCCTTGCGAACTTTAAGATGAATGATTATGCTTCCAGTGAATCCAGAAACAGAGAGAAAATAAAGAATTTCTAACATATATGAACGTTTTGAAAAAGAAGCTGGAAGAGAGCTCATGTACGAACAAAGGCAAAATCGATAGATACATGCTTTAAAAAACCTCATACATTAGTTTGAAAATGACTATTTAATGGAATTTTGATCTGTGACTGGCTTTTATGGAAGCTGGTATTTTCTTCCTTTTTCTTTGTTAGTTTGCCTGAAAAGTCGCATTTTTTCTTACCATTAAATATGTTGTAAAAGAAGTTAGAAATCAATTTTGGTAAAAGTAGAAACCTCTTCTTTCAAGGGTTAAAACTGGAAGAAAAGAGAGCTCTAAAAGCAATTTGAAATAATAATTTGTGTGCATCTAGGAAGATAAGATAAAGCATATGCATAGTAATTATCCAATAAATTGAATTCGATTATTTACTAATTGTGACTCAACTATTCATTTAGACTGAAGTTAGATACTAAGTGAAAAATAGTTAAATAGTCGTTACTAAAAATAATAGAATTTGAATGTTCCTTTCAAAACTGATTTTCGGTTAATATTTTATTTCAAAGTATGAAAGACAATAATTGCATATTCTTGAAATATGTTTCAACAAGTAAAATAATTTTTTTTTAAAAATTCCTACTTAAATCAACAAAGAAATTTTTTATTTTAGTTACTTTTTATTAAATAATTACAATTAATATAAATATTTATATGCATATGCATATGACAGAATCACAATATTAAATGGCAAAACACCCTTTAAATTAACATTAAAAACTTTTTAACCACACTAAATTAGTAATTATATTTTTTAATAAAAGTTGAATATAATAGGTAAGGATTTATCTTAAAACCAGTGTAAAAGAAATGCTGACATCTAACTAGCATATGATTGTTCAGGTTAAATTAAATGTTCATCACAAATTGCACAAAAGCTGTTTTATCCATTGGTGCTGTTATCTAGAGGAATAATATGAACTGAACTATATCTCTTAAACTAGAATTAATTAATTTAATTTAATTAATGAATAAGTATATTTGAAAAAAACCATCAAATGTCATCCACTACAAGTTTTAAAAAATGTATTTGAACTCGAGTGGATGAATAAAAAGTATTTTATTAAAGATAGAAAATTTGAACAAGATATATAAATAAGTATATATAGGGAGAGTGTGAACTAATAGTAGGAATTGAAAAATCAAACCAAATTTACTTACTTTAATAAAAATCAATTGAAATTCGTCCATTTATACATATGTAGTGAAATATAATTATTAAAACGTAGGGAATTAAGTATTTTTGGACTGATTATTTATTTTATGTTGAACTTCTGGTACCTTTTTATTGTAAAAAAAATTATTTTTTTTTAATACAATTATATATATATGCTTCGTACTATTACTTTTTTTTATAAGTGTATTCTGTTCATTCCGAAGAATAGTTAGCTAATCAT
This sequence comes from Trichonephila inaurata madagascariensis, assembly GCA_019973955.1. Taxonomy (NCBI): domain Eukaryota; kingdom Metazoa; phylum Arthropoda; class Arachnida; order Araneae; family Nephilidae; genus Trichonephila; species Trichonephila inaurata. The sequence goes on along the minus strand of BMAV01013756.1, from coordinate 189,845 downwards.
GGGGAATTATGTATTTTTGCTGTCTGGAAATAGTCTAGAGATAGGCATAAATAATGTATGTCACTGTTATCTCCGATGGACTATATTATAATCGTTGGAGAGGGGATATTATATTTATGAAGAGACTGTATGCATTGATGCACTCTCTCTTTAGTTGTCTGAATAGATATCGGAATTATTTAAACAGTAGCCAGAGATACAGTTCATATTGGCTTCTATATTTTCATTGTGTTCCTAGATCCTCATAAACGCTCACCAAATTAATGGAAAAATACTAAAGACAAAAAACAATACAAAAAAAATATCATCAGCTTTTCCTATGATAAATCAACTTAATATCATTAAACTTTTCCTGGTTTTGTGATCTGTAATTACTTCATTAAAATTTCGGGTACAAATCGTAACTCTCCAATGATATGTGTGTGTGTGCAATACCTTACAATACCTTATTATGGATTAATTAAAGATTAGAATGTTTCAATAGCATATCACATCTGATGTATCCACTCTTTTTTCAATATACTAAAAAAAAAAAAAAAAAATAAAAAAATTTTTTAAAAGGGTATAAAAAGGGGGGGGTTTGGGGGTTGCCCCCCCCCCCTCCCCTTCCTTCCTAGATGCTATCGCGCAGCCTTGTAGTGTGATGTAAATACCTCACCGCCTTCTCCAGAGAGACCAACATATTTTTAATTTTTAGCGTAGAAATTATGCCTCTGCGCTTTCGCAACGTGTTTTTAGAATGTTATCCTCCCCCTTCCGCAAGAAAGATCTGAATACGCTACTAGTTTCACTGTTTTTTCTATACGAAGTATAACTGTATATCGATTCAGCCTTATGGAAAACGAAAAAAATTTCGCTCTAAATTCTAAAAATACGAACCATTTCTGAATGAGGGAAAAGTTGTTACTAATAAAATTCAGTCTTATTGCTGAATCTGAAATCATGTGTGTTTTGAAAAAAATGTTGCTGTAAAATATCAAAATACACTCCTTTTAAATATAGTTCGAAGTAAACAATCGAAACACTTGAGATGCAAAAGCTCGCATGTTAAAATTAAACATTAAATCTAATGAATACCAATGCTATATCGTGGCTCTAAGCGTTTCTTATGTGTTTTTTATTTTTTAAAAAAATCTTTATTAGATAAAATGTAGCTATTGTTATTCAGTGGCGTACACAGATTACTTTCATAGATGGGGTTATATATATATTTCTTTAAAATAAATGTCGATAAAAGCACATAAATCTGTTAATCTTTAGGAGGAAGACCCTACATAATGCCAAGAGAAAAAATCCAGAAAATTTTACAATCGAGTGTGTGTGTAAAATTCTTTCTTTTATATTCAATTTTTTAAAATGAAGTTTGATTCAGAGTAGCTTTAAAAAGGAGCAACTGGTCATACATGTATTAAAAATTTTTTGAAAAAATTCTTCTTGAGTCCTTGGTGTATTTTCTTGTAAAATTATATATTAGCCCTCTGACCGGAACATCCGTCTCTCAGACGGGGAAGATTTGCTTTGATGCCTGTAGATAACACTGTGGTGTGATTTTTAGGATGGGCCGCCTTGACATCTTCAGCTGGACTCTACCCAGGAAGAGGAACACGTGGTGGTACTTGGCGATTTTTTTCAACTCACGATATGTGCGATTTTTCGTATCTATCACCGTCTATCCGACGGTTATTCCTATAGTTTTTTCGTGTTTGGTATTATTATTTTTAATTACTTTTACATGAATATAAATAATTTTTAAACAGTTTTTATAAAAATACTAGTCACAATTCTAGTGATAAAAATATATTGTTGGGTTTGATTGAACCTTACTTATCTTATTTGAGCCATACTCAATCTCATGAGCTATAAATACATTTAAAACAGTCCTTAAAGTAATAGAATTTTAAAAAAAAACCAACTTTCGTACCCGTCTGTCAGACGGATGTTCCTCAATGCGGCAAAAAAAAAAAAATTTATATTCCGGCCAGAGAATTAAGAGAATCCTAATACTCTGGATATATATATTTATTTAGAACATCCAACTACTTTGAATAAGACATCTGTTTTTCGATCCTCTAGAAATAGAATTAAAACATCGAGTGAATATAGTCAATAAAAAGGAGACTAACATAAATTAAATAAAATCACAAAAGACTTTTGTACGCATATTTAAATCTGGCAAGGAACACGGCATTACGATATACGTGTGCCGCATTGCTTGCATTTAACAATGTGTGATTTATAAACTTCTCATATATCGCACGGAATACTTGCTTGACAGATGAATGGATTCCAAAAAAATCCCGACCTGACTAGAGGGTAGAGTTCCTCGTAGATAGATCCCTCAATGCTGTACTCAAGATGAAGATTTTGAGGGGAGATAAGGTTTCTCTTGGGATAAAACCCCGGAAGGGAGTTTGGAAAACAGGACGGACTTGATTAATTATACACGTCATGAACAGTATACCCATAGTTACCGTGATTTACGTAGATTTTACGTGTGATTCAACAACATAAAAACCATAGTGTAATATAAAACTCCCCGAGTGTGGTCCGTAAAATAGCGAAGAAAATGGTCGAAATTTATGTAACGGGACGACAATAAAGAGCTCAGTTGATGAAAAAGTAAATAATGCAGTATGCGGTAAATTTAAAGGCCCTTAGAAGCTGAAGGACCTTTAAAGAGAAATGCATTGCATTTAAATAAGCCAAAAATGCCATGACTGGAAAGTTTATCGTCCCTTCTTGTTTATATAATAATATTTTATGTGGAAAAGTGTGTTAAATGCGGCTGTTTTCACTGTTATACTATTCATGAACTTCGTGCAAAGGGATCAGCGCCATTGTGTCTACAGTTTTCTTAAACTTTTATTCAAAATTTTTAAAATAGGTAATATTTTGTAGCATTTTATGTATTTTGTGTGGAAGTCTTTATTATATCTGCATTCACGTACAATTTGAACCGCGGTGTTTTTTGAAAATTCCGCTCAGAATAAAGCTTACATTAAGAAATATAATAAATAAATTATATAAAAACAGAGTTATAATGAGTAAAATAAATTGTATCCATGTCAAGAATTCTTCTAAAAAATATTTTCACCTTCGTATATTTAAGAAATATACTTTCAGGTGGTTGAGAGCTTATTGATGTTGCATTATAACGCTACGAGAGGACTATTGGCGATGGCTAGGGATGGCGATCTGAGACCGATTAATCGAAAAATCGATTTCTTGGGCCAAAAAAATCGAGTTTTTAAATCAATAGACTTGACAGATTGTTGTTTTTAAAAAGCTTAAATATTAAGCATTGGGAACTATAAGTTATATAGTAACTGTTTTCTAAACTTTTTAATGTAACAAATACATTTAGAAAATAAATGTCTTCTTTTATACCTTATGCTTTGATATGGTAATAAAATTAATTGTAATTGTCGAATTCCCTGAACTAAAAAATTCCCTGATTTTACTGATAAGAGATCGTTTATTATGGTATCTTTTTCTTGTTTTTCATAAAATGGATTTATATTTACATTGTAAATGTAGAAAAAAAAAATCGATTTTTTAGAAATCGATCTTTTAGGGCTCGATTTTTTTGTGAATCGATTCATCAGGTTACGATTCGAATCGGTTTAAAAATCGATCTTTTTAGGAAAGAATCGCCATCCCTACAATGGGCCACATTATTTTGAACCTTGGTCAAATGCGAGGACAATACCTGAGCTGGCACCCCCTCTCCAAACTACAACACCACTCTAACGGGAGGACTTTGTATCTCGACAGATCTAACGTACATCAGCCCCTTTACACGGCGGGTCTTTAGTAGCAGTACTCGAGGTGCCGGTCACGAGTCCGCGACTGACCACTAGACTACCGCTGCAAAACATACTTTCGGGACACACTCTTTTGGAAAAAAATGCTTTAGAATTAAAATAAGCTACTTCTGTTCTTGAAAAAGTTTTTTCAAGTAATTGATAAACTGTTAATTACCATGGCTACTAGTGAAATTATTCTTTTCTTGTTTGCTTTAGAACAAAACTAGCTGAAATAGAACACCAAATCTTATATTTTTCATTAACCATTACAATGACGCGTATAATCTACCTTGATTGGAATTCTGATTTATAAAGATCATAACTATATAATTTTTTGAATATTATTGAAACGTTTCAGCCTTTCTGGAATCAAGCCAAGAACTTTTTTAGCCACAATTAAAAGCTCCACAATAGTACTTTTGTCTTGTAAATGCTATTTGGAATACTATAAAAACGATTAAATTAATAGTGCTAATGTAACAAATATGAAATACTTATTTTTCTAATAGCCGCATGTAACAAATAAAGCATGTTCTGTAGAACAATATAGCTGTTTGATAAATGGGCACTTGTGTTGTGAATGAAATATTAAGAAAAAATTCTATACATTCTATACATTAGCATTCTGTTATAATTTTTTATGAGGTATTTGTTTTTGTTTGTCTCTCTCACTTTGAGAAAAGTGATATTATTAAGTTTCGATAATATTGATGCCATTTATTTCATATTTCATTTTAAAATACTTCTCTATTGTTAAACCTAAAGCGATATTCAATCCCGCCATCGTAATACATCCATAAACAAAAATATATTCCCTTTTCTTAAGCATTAAGACAAATCCCAATATATTCTACCAATAGCAGCTAATGATACCGTCGTGTTTCATTTCGCGCCCATTCCAACGTATTTATTCGAATATTCGAATTGCCTGCCGCAACGCATTTCACTGCAGTTCGCTGTGGTAGTAAAATGTCGGAAATGAGTGCTTAAATTTTGTTTTGCCTTCCAAACACACGTTTTAGGGACACTTTATTAAGGGTCGAGATGACGACGTGGAATAACTTTTGCGGCAAATGACTCCTGAGGGAATCCACTGAACCTCTTAATGTTCGCCATTCTTTTTTTGGTAGCTGCAGGCGCCATTTTCTTGCTGTCTTTTGCTGTGGAAGAACGTTTCGCTTTCCGCTCGTAGTAAATTCGTGTTTTTTGAAACTTTGCCACTAAATTGGACTCTTTGCTACTCAATTTTTTCCCTCCATCAAGGTTTTTGTGGGTGTAATTAAGATTATTCTGTTTACTCTCTTAAACAAGAATTAATTGGTTTGGAATAACTAATCGTGGTTCACTGCAAATGTATTTTATTATTTAATTACTGGTATAAATATATGCAGTTAAGTATAAATTAAAAATCATTTTTATGCTACTCAGTCATATACATTACATAGAGAAAAATCTTGCTCGTTAATGAAAAATAATTACAGCCATATTCTTTTTTTTAAAAAAAAAAAAGATGAAGCGTTAACTTTTTAACAAACAAATAAAAACTATGCTTTATAATTAAGCACATATATTTGCTTACAATCACAGAACTAATAAACAAAACAAAGATTTTACCAAACTTACAGTAATTTACTAAATCTGAAAAATATATATAAATAATAATATAACTGTCTAGCAGCAGGATATTTTTTATCAAACAAAAAAAGAGGATAATATTTTGAAATTGAAACAAAAAATTTGTTATTCGCTACTCATACGTATATTAAAAGAAATTTTTTTTAAAAAAATGACTTCAATTTTTTTTATTTCCAGCATACGAGTAAAATGAATATTATTATTTCACATATATGTGTGTGAAATCAATTGTTAAGACTATTATTAAAACAGTAAAGAACAATAAACTTTTGAAAGATAAAGGTATTTACTCTATATATAGGCATGATTTTGATTATTTATTTTATTCTATTAATATTATTGGTAAAATTAAGGTTCTTTTAGAAAATTACAAAAATTTCTTATCTGTATAAACAAAATAAATGTTTACCTCAAGGTAGATCTACTAGTAATAGTTAAACTAATTTATTGATACGTTTTTTTTAATATGAAATCACAGTATTAACGATGCTTTTCATATTTTTAAATATATTGATTAATTAGTTATTCTTGATAAAAATGGTGAATATATGTTCCTAATATTGATTCTTATTCTAATTGGCTAATTCTAATTAAAACAAACAATATTTCACTTGTAACGGATTCCGCTGATATAATTTCAGGTATTATTAATATCAATAGTTTTGATTAAATAGAAGCTTTTAATTTTTATATTATTAAAATACCTTTTTAGGAATAGTTGTATTCATATTTATATTTATAGAAATATTATTCTTAGTTATAACAATTTTTGATAAGTTACATAATTAATAATGCTCAAAAATTTATTAGTTACTTAGTTCCTGAGTATCCAGTTACTTTTGAATATGTATACATACGTATGTAATAAATTCAGTCTGGTTGATTTGTTATAAGATTGTATTTATTTATTTTTTCTATTTGTTTTTTATTGAATTTTATTTATTTTTTTTAATTCTCTATACCCTTTTTCCTCGTTCGACCGGAAACGGTTTATTTTATTTGGTAAGTTTTAAATTCAGAGAACATATATATGAACGCTTGTGCTAACCTGGTATAAAATGGTACACTTTCTCATCAAAATATAACCTATTTAGCGCTGATAAGCATAAAGTAAGGGCTTCAGTTCATGAAAGGTCATTTTGATCGTGATCAATTTGTTTGTTCTCGTCTGATAACAAAACCTCTCTGCTATTGGCTACGCTGTCACATATAATAACATTTCTTTATTTCTGATTTGCTGGAAGCTCAATAACATGTTATTTACTGAGTTCAGGAATCAAAACTCAAATTATTAGTCACGTTATGTTTTGTTTGTTATCACGCGAATTGAAAACCGATATCTAAAGTTGATTTTAGGATGCTTTAGATAATCTTTTAAAGATATCTGCCTTCTAAAATAGATTTGTTTTGTTTTTGTTAATTTTATGGCATTGCATTTCAATTTTCAGTAGCTATGTTTTTATTTCTTATACCAAAAATTATTAGCATCCTTAATAATTCTATTTGTCCATTTTGAGTTATAGATAAACATTAATTATATTTTAAATTTAATAGCGAAGTTAGGAAAAATAATTGTTAAGATATTTTTATTTATGATTAATTTTTCCTACCTATGTGTATTTTATGAACTACATTTAGCGAACGAAATTAAAAATTGTCTTCTATTTCTATCTTATAGACATGAAATCGTGCAAACATCGGCCTTGCTGCGTTCATGTTACCCACAGAGTATTTGAGCTAAATTCAAATTTAAGGAAATGTGTAGAGATTTTTGAAATATTAAATGGTGGGTCTAAAATGTATTCAAACTTTTGTAGGAAAAAAAGTAATTATAATGTGATTTTTCATTATTTAATTTTGTACATTTTTAAATTTATGAACAAAATCCAATATTTTCCTTGCTGAATAGAATTAAAGCTTAAATAAATTATAAGCATTTATATTCTGATACAATTTGAATTAAAAATTTCAAGATTTATATAAATATCACTTTTGTGTAACATATATTAATTTTTAAAAAAAAATTAAAAATGCATCTTATCTTCTATGGTTTGATTTTTAAAAATTCAACTGAAAATTAACTGGATGAAATGTGATTTTATGTGTACGTACTCTTATTTAAACAATATGAAATGATTAATGTATAAGAATTTCTAGTTTCTAGCATCGTTGTATCAAGAACGCATTATTTTTGAAATATAGCTAACAGAATGTGGGTTTTATACGTGAATAAGTATTTCGAACTAAGAGCTTTCATAATGAAAGGATTTCTAATAGTGCCTTAATCATTAATTTTAATTTCTAATTTTAAATATTGCCCTAAAGCATATTCTCTTAGCACACACACACAATCTGTCTAAAAAGTACATATAATAGTACTTTAAATAGGATATGCAAAACAGGAATCAATATTTAAATCTGAGTAGTTTGAGCTGGATTTATTAAAACAGTATTTTTAAATAAAACTCGTTCGTGTTTATAACTTTATGTCGATTTTGGCATTATGATCGCATTACCAATAATTACAAAACAACTTGTATAACAGTAGTCCCCAACCCCCGGACCGGTACCAGTCTGTGGGTCAAATGGTACCGGGTCGCCAAAGGAACATTAAATATTCCCATTTTAATTACTGTAGTGTATTTCTCTAGTTTATCGGAGAGACGTCACCTAAAGCCGTACCAACACCGCCCATGCGCAAAATGTGTTATCATGAAACATAAAATATAAACTATCAATATTCCTTCCCCCCCCCCCCCAGTGGGCCTTGGTAAAATTATGGAACGGTGGTCAGTCCGCGGCGATAAAAAGGTTGAGAAAGCACTGTTGTATACTAAAGTTAATGTAATAAAATGTGTAAAATATATATATATTTAAAAGGGTATTTACATAGCTAATGCGAATTATTTCAAAAAAATTACATTTAAAATATATATTCTATTAATATTAGGCACTTGCTAAAATTATTTTTAAAAAAAGCTGTACTAGAAATTTATGTGTTTTTGAATTTTGTTTCATGAAAAAAAGTCTTTGGATATATTATTAATAAAAACAGAATAAGATCGTCAAAATTGTTTGCGTTTAACCTAAATAAACGACCAATTTAAGAAAGGTAAAAAACATTTCAAATTTTTTTATTTAAGAACAAATCAGAAAAATGTGGTTGTATGTATATGTATAGGAACCTCTACTAATGTGATATTTTTCCGACTGATAATGTGTTACGAGCTTAAGACATGCTCTGTAACATTAAATAATGACAGCCTTGATAATTTCTAAATCATCCATTAAATAATATCTATTCGATAAAAGAATAGGGAACCGGTTTGCGTATCCTTGATTTTTTTTTTATTCGTTTATTCTCCATGTAGTAGAAAAAAACTTAATGAAGTCCCTTTTATTAATCTTGAGACACATACATGGACAATTCTGTAGTCAAAAGGAAAATTATCAATATTGTTCGATTCCTCTGTTTGATTCTACCTCATTTGATTGCGATATCAAACTTTTTTCCTCACTTGATCAAAATCTTTTTCTCTCCTTGTATGCCTTTTGAACATGACTGAAAATTCTATATACCTTTAAAATGCAGCGCCAAATTTCGATTTTTTTTTTCTCTCTCCGTTGTTTTAAGCTGTAAACTAACATCTGTGATTACAACATTCCAATTTTTTTTTTTTAGAATCTTAAATTTTAAGGCGACGACTTTTGCGACGGACCTCTTAATTTTCAACCATGGTCAAGTGACGAGGGCAACACCTGAGCCAGCACCCCACTCTTTTAACTCCCATACCATGACAACTTAAGGACTTCGAGTCATAACAGATTTAACGTGCATCTGTCCTTCTACACAGTAGATCTTCAACGACATCAGGACTCTCACCCGTGACTTAACAACTCCGGCAACGAGTTTCTGACTTGCCACTAAACTATATATATGTATATGTATATGTATGACAAGGCTTGGCTAGTGTAATGATTTCTTGTAATTAACTATTGATTTATTATCCTTTGGCTGAGTGTAGAAGATATTTTGGATGGATGAGGAATCATCTTGTTGCAAGTAATCTGGTTTGTTATATTGTACATTAAACACATAAAAACATAGAACTGGACGACACAACGCATAAATAAGACCTACACGAGCTGCAGCTGGTTGGGACGTAATGAAGACAAAGAAAGAGTACAAACAACAACGCTGGATGTCTCTTGAAAATGGAACGCAAAGCGTTCCTCCATCCCATATCTAGTTTGTTAATGTGGCCCGAAGTGGATGGGCCTTGATAAAAGAGTCTCCTGATTGGTTGGTAGGATGTGGCAAGGAGGCGTGGCCACTGGAACAGTTTGGGTCGTATCGTTGGCTTAGGCGGAAAAGTCCTGATGTGAGCTGAAAGGTCTTGTTGTGATTGGTCGAGGGCACTTGGAGAGTAGGCACTCAATTGGCTGCACTGAAGCGTTGGAACATTGCAATAGAGAAGGATCTAGATAGCTAGCCTGTGTGGGGTTCCAAAATGGAACCAAAGTTTAAGAAATTACAGAATAGCAAATAGAGTTAAAAGAAATTAGAATTTATCTTGGTCACTCGCCACACGGAGAGTAACTAAATTAAACGTTAGAAGGGATTATAAGAGTCTAGGGGCAACCTCCTAGGTTTTTTGATGTCTGGCTCTGGATAGTAATGATTAAGATTTTTAACGTCAAAGAGAGAGAAAGAGTTTTCAGAGTCCAGGCTATTTATATAAAGCAGCAACAAGAAATCTTGCAATCCACGTGACTTCCGCGGACAGGTAGTGATTGGTGGAAAGATATCATTCGATAGATTCTGATGTAATCTTATTTTAAAAAAAAACCCCAAACTGTTAATTCTCCAAGAGACACGGTTAACAATGATTCCCTTTAGGCGAGTAGTTATTAATTATTTACACTCAAGTCCTGAAAGCCTGGACCATTACTAATTAAAAAAGTTGTTTAGATAAAATTAAAGGGAATTACTATATATGTATTGAAAGAAGTTTCCTTTTATATAATTTCTCCCGTTTATAAATGTAGCGATTTGCTTGCCAAAAAGTGAAAAATTTTACTGCAATTATATATTTAACATTAAAAATTGTTTGCTTTCATTTTTCAAACCTATTAATGGTACGTCGTCAATACGCCCCCGTGTTGTTTTAAGTACGACGTTATTCAACACTCACTCCATATCTATTGGTGCATCATTTTATTTAGAAGTAAACAGAAACCAAAAATGAGTTCAGAGGAAGCCGATTTTTAAAAATAAGAATGCGAGAACATTATTTTAGTACGTGATCCTCAAACGTTTGATGTATTTTTTTCTTCACCGTATTAGAGGAGAAAACGTGTTGAAAAATTGCAATGTCGCCTTGTGCTGAATGCAGAATTAATGAGAAAATGCAGAATTAATGTTTCATTTCATTTTCACTAATAATATTTTCTTCTCCTATCTTCCTTACTGAATTCATTAACGTATATTTTAAATAGAAAGCATCGTGTTTTGTTTACTGCTAAAGAATTCTTAAAAATGCACAAAAATAGAACCAGATAACAATTATTATAATAATTTTACTATACAGAGTATACAAATTAGCAATTTATTCACAACAATTAAATTTTGAGTGTTAATTATTATTAACTACACTATATATATATATATATATATAAATACTTATACGCTAACTGAGTTTTTTAAAAAATTGTATACTTGGATTTCAAAATTAATTATTAAAAGCGAGGATTTTTTTAAAAAACTCTTTAGTATAAGTATCTCATTTTTATCGATAAAAACCAACGTTATCAAAAATGTTACATTTTCACAAGCTTCATCTCTTCTTTAAGGTGGCTGACTGCTTTTGGAACCGTGATTTTGCAAATGTGTATATAGGAATTATTATTATTATTATTTTGGTGTATAGTTTCACTTAAATTAGAATATACATGTCGAATATTATTCACAGAAAAAAATTATTTAAATTCAATGTTTTTGGAAAAAAAATGAAGAAAAAGTTAGATACTTTCAAAACATTCTCCTTTTATGAAAAATGTTTCCATAATAGTAATATTTTCCGTATGTATAATTATGTTTCTATATAGGGGTTGAAATTTTAAAATATATAATTCAAAAGTGAATTTATTCCTATTTTATTATATCAGAGTTGAGAAATTAAAAAAAAAATATCCGTTATTATTTCAATTGATTGTAACTGTGGAAATAAGTTGAATTTTTTTTTTCAAAAATTTTAGTTCAGTATCTGCATAGAAGTTCTAGTTATATGTAGGTAAAATATATATTATTATAATAAAAGAACTTTCATAAAAGGAGAATATTTTGAAAATATGCCATTCTTTCTCCATTTTTTTGCCAAAAAATTGCATTCAAATGCTTTTTTCTTGTAATAATATTCTTTAAAATAGTTTTACATACATATTCCAATTCAACTGACATTAAATATCAAAGAATTACTCATTTGTACGCTTTTCCAAAATCATGCTTCTGAACGTAGTCACTTTAAAGCTTATATATGACGAATTTTGGTGTTATAAATTTATAAAATACATTTATTTGTGATCAAAATGTCAAATAAAAACAAACTCGACCCTTCATCCATTTCAACCATTTACTTCTGAGGTGTATTCGAAGTTAAAGTATACAGTCGAGCAATAAAGAGAATTTACTGATAGCAATAAAGATTTACGGTGCAAATAAATGTAAACAAAGTTCATGCTAGATTTCTAGTCTTATCAGCTGTCACAGTAAAAAGGAACTTGATTATGTCCTTTACCCTGAACTCACTTCAAGGAATAGCCTTTGTGGTGAGTGCTTTTTAACGCTTTTTAGATACACCAATCCATGAAAATGATGCTTTTTCTTTCTTTCTTTTTGATGTGTGTTTCTTTTAATGTTTCGGTTTACTTTAAGAACTGCATAAAAAGTTTTTTTATCGAGTTAAAACAAGTCTGGAGAAGAACTACTTGATGGTTTAGGAAGGGTCTTGATTTAATTTATGGCAACAATATATTGGATATTCATTATAAAAAAGTTTCTTTTTTTTTCCTTTTTGGGGTGTGTCAGTTGAATTTGTGATGTATTCCAACTTCAGTTCTTTGGGGTCTACCAAATGACTCTAAAATTTGGATGCAAAAAATCATATGTACTAAAGTGATTATAAACAGACAGAGACTAAGATCGGAACAACCCGGATTTTGAAAAATACGTATCAATGGATAATTTTTAATATTTAGTGTCCGTTGAATTAGAATATATATATATATATATAATCGTTTTAAAATTATTATGACTGGAAAAAATTATTTAAATACATTTTTTTTTTTTTTTTTTTTGGTAAAAAATGAAGAAAGAATGATGTATTTTCAAAACATTCTCCTTTTATAAAAAAAATTCTTCTGCAGTAATGATATTTTGCACATATTTATCTAGAACTACTCTACAGAGCGTGAACTAGGATTTTTGAAAAATTTACATTATTTTGAGAGTTTAGATCAAATGAAATAACACAACCGACGTTTTTTTCAGAAAATTTATCTACTCTGATGTATTAAAGAAACCTTTAATCACGGCCAAACAAGTTCCAAATCTAACATATATCCACGAGTTTTAATCTAACTCGCAGATACTAATAAATATTTATAGACTCCCTTTACAGTTACAATCTCAACATTCTTGCTTCCGATTACAATCAGCACGATCTCACTTTATAACTTTCCTAGCAAACCCAATCTTCATATATCAATACAAACTCTCACAAATCAATCAAACAATTAATAGATTTCTCTAGAGGTTAGTTTGAAAACGCGTCGAGAACTCGCAACGCTATCTGTATACAAATCAACATATTATACAATATATTGTTAAGAAAAAATATATATCGAGAGGATATTTTGTACATCTTACGAATTTCTTTTCTGTAAGTTTATAAAATCGAATTGTAAAATTTTTCTGAAATTGCTAAAATCTTTGAAATAATCGAATCTTCTATTCTTCACAGTATTTTGAGTAGTAAAAACCATATAAAAAAAATAGTCATCCAAAAAAAAAAAAAAACCGTCTCAGTATTTTTAGTGTCTTTCTTCAATGCTGCACCTCATAAAAACTTCTAAATTTTAGTGCATATTCTATAACTTCTCTTGGCAAACACAGATAAAGCACTAGGGGAAAAGATAAAATCCCCAAACCTTAAACCAATCCGTAAGAAAGCAAGATTTAGTTTATTTTATACTCTAGGCCATTTTTTTCCCCTTCTTTTTCTACATTTTTTTTTCACAAACCAACTTTACATTTCATATTTTCGTTCTTATATATGTTGAGTGCGTACATTGGAGCAAACATTTTCTGTATTCCTTTCTTTAACGTAGAAATAGATAGAGAAGATATTTAAAAAAAGAAGAAAAGAAAAAATATGTGGAGGGGATTCGAAAGCACGTTTTGACATTTTCCATTGTTATCACACCATTCCGAATTTCCGTCGCTATGTTATAACGTTGAAGAACGTGCTTACGTTACTGCTTTTATTGTATTTATTTACTTAGTGCGTTATGAAACGTATGCAGGGTAGTGTGCTTTGAATTTAGAATTTTCTCTAGACCTTACTGTCCAAGACTAGGGTTTTTAATACAACTTGTTGTTGGAAATATATTTTAAATGTGTTGTGAAATGGAATTGTGTGAAATAAAACAAATAAAAAAAAATATGGCGTAGAAATAGTTAAGATTTTCAGAAAATACTATTATGCTTTTGGATGGGTAGGTGTGAATTTTTATCTGCTATTTTATATCGTACTTTGCTTATAAAATGCAAATGCATCTTATTTGTATTAATAACTATGGATTTTAGTTCTACTGGAAAGTTCTGTCCGTTAGAATAAAACAAAATAATAAATTTTTCATACCTTACATTTAACTATTGAAGAATTTAATTGCCATCATTATTTATCACTTATTTTTTATCCCACTTTTAAAAATGCCTTATCCTTAGAGGCGAAAAATTGAGCCAGTGTTTGTCTGACATCTTCGTTTTTGAATTGTTGCTCTGAAAAGAATTTCATCTGGACAGAAACAAGTGATAGTCGGAGGATGCTAAGTCTGGGGAGTATGGGGATGCAACAGAATTTTTCAGCCTAGCTCTGCGGTTTCTGATGAGTTTCCAAAGCAGCATGTGGCCTGGTATTATCACGAAGCCTCTCTTCTTGGACAGCTGTTTTTATTGCTGACAGTACCTCTCCAAATTTAGCTTTTCACTCGATTTCAACTGGTCAAAAGATATTGGTCCTCGAACGTCCCATTATATACACAACAGTTTCTTATTTAGGCCCAACTTCAACTTAGAGGTGGAGGGGCAGGAAAGTCGGGTTCCACTTTTTATCCCCATTACCATCTGGTCCTAGAAGGATTCGATTCAGTTCGGTGCTAGCAGAGATATGCATATGATGATGTGATCATTCAAATTCTTCGCACTTAACTTACGTGGCACTCATCTCGAATCCTTCCACACCAATCCTAGTTTTCGAATATGGTGCAAAATGGTTCGTTGAGCTGAATGAAGCCTTTCCGAACTTGAAACTTGTTGTAACGAATCTTTCCGGTACACTTACTATTATGAATTTTTGCAGATATAAAAGCCGATAATCATTTCCTGTCTGTATATGTTTTTTCATAAAATATGTGCGTCACAAAAGCTGATTACCATATGACTCTATCCACATCATTGTATGCTATTTGAGATAAACAACAAAACCAATGCCTTTCATATATTTTGTTCCCCTTTATCTGTTTGACACAGGAATACACTTAGCTACCGCCGTATCAGTGACGCGGGCCCCCCAAGCTACAGGGGCCTTAACATATGAAAGCAAAAAATAGTGAACTTTGAAGAGAAGAAAAAGAAATTTTTGATACAGGGCCCACTTAGGAGGCCCACTTATGCCAGTGCTAAACATGTCATACATTATTGAATAAATAATATTTTTTTGTGTATAAATTAATCTTTTCAATTTGTTACACAGTTAAGAATTATGTTTCAAATTTAATAAAAGTGCATTGTATGTATTTTTGAAATACGACAAACAGATAGAAGAGAAATTGTAACAATTACCCAATATGAATGCAAAGAATGATATATATTTAAATTTAAATCCTATCTCTGAATGGCTCTGAATATCGGAATCAGATAAGGATCCATTTAAAATTTTCGAATGATATGGATTTTCGAAGAATGTTTAGCCAGATCTTAAATCTTTTGTTGCTAGTAATTTTTCATATTTATTCATGCAGGGTATCAGATAATGCTTAAACGGAATAAATGATTTATCATATATTGGTATTCGTTGGAAGCGAAATATCATCAAAGACTTGAGTTACATGTATAGAGAACAACACATTTTTGAACTATGCTTCGTGTCTGCTTAATCCAATGAATAAACATCGAAATGAAGAATGAATAAGAGTATTTTGTAATAATAATTTGAGCTTGTTTTACGAATTACAAAGAGAGATTATAATCCTGGATGTGTGTAACTGGTACTTTTTGAATAGATTTCGATTCCATTGGCCCTCGCTTAATCGACTGTTCAGCTGAAAATGAGGCTCACAAATAAGAGTATGTGCCTGCGAACCCGAATGCTAGCGAATAGTTTGGTTTACAGGTATATACGTGTCTTTAAAATTTTACGAACCTCTCATTTCGGAAAATGTTATATCGGTTTTCCAACGATCGCAAAGGAAAACCATAAGAGGCTCTTTGCTACTTGTAAAGGTTGTAAGGCATTGGCCCGTGAGGGTTGCCCTACTTCTATATTATCTTCACGACCTAGGGATGTGGGAGTGAATGAAGAACCAGACGTTGCCATAATCTTAATATCTCTTTATTAAGATCTTAACTTAAACTTTATCCACACACACACACACAATGATAATATTAATATTTAAACCAAGTGAATCTGTGGTGAGGAGACACACAATACGTATTACCAAATAAGCGCGACCCTAATCACTATACCTAACTTTACCGCCTACTCCTAATCTCAGTAAATACACAGTTGATAGTAGTAACTTGAACAATCCTACCTCTATATCCTGGGTAAGCAGTAACTCACTCGAATCTTAAATGACGTTGCGGTTTATCTCGTGTGGATTGGTATCCACATTGACTTGAACGTTCTGGCACGAATAGATTAACTCTTGAGTGTCGGATAACTTCTCTTACTTTAGCTTACGCACTTGAACACATGGACTTAGGGTAATCACTTCCCGTAGCCACCCTGCTTACGCTAAACTTCTGCTATTTAAAAGGTTCTTAATTTGCATAATCATGCTTCGCTTCTGGATTTGGTTGGAAAGAATTTGCCATTTCGGCCCCAAAGAACTCAAGAGGAGATTTCAGTTGAAAACGTGATGAGCCCGTTAAAAGTTGCGTATGCATTTGCGACCCAAACTGTAATTGAAATTATCTTCACAGCGAACTTTCAGCGACCCTCTTAGTAAGTGAACGAATCTACCTCGAACAACTATCATTCATTTGTAAATGCATGCTACAGGTTCGCGGACCAAAAGAAAAACAGCGAACTGTATAAGACGCCATCCCAGTCTGATGACCGCAGTTCCCTACTGGTAAGGTAACGGATTCATGCCTGGTATGTCATGAGTTCGAGCCTTAGTAACACTGTAAACCCGCCGTCTAGAGAGCCTAATGCGCGGTAAATCTGTCAAGGCTCAAAGTCCTCCCTTTAGGGGTAAGTAGAAGTTCTTAGAGGGGGTGCTATCTCAGATGTCGTTTTCATCACTTGGCCATGGCTCAAAATTAAGAGGACCGTCGCCAACAGCCCTCACGGTGCTTTGTAGTGCGAAATTAGTAAACACTCACTCACCCGTCCCAATTTGAATTACTTCTTAAGCGCTACAGTCGATTTCCGGCCACGAATGTCTCAGTTAGTCTGAACAATCCTGATCCTGCAAGCTTTTTTCCATGTGGTCTAGCCGTCTTGTACGGGGTCTGCCTCTTCTTCTCTTTCCTTTTGGTTTCAAAAATGTTATTTGCTTAATTGAGTTGTTGTCATCATACCTGAATATATGACCAAGCCATCTTAGTTGTGAAAAAAAAGCCTTAATTACTTTAATTAAATTTGGTTCTCTGTACTTTCTTTGTAATTCAAAATTCTGAAGTATTCTCCAGGCCCCACTTTCCCTCACTGCTCCAAAAGTTTTTCTCAATATTTTTCGTTCAAATCTCAATAGGTTTTCTTCACACAGTTTTCTCATTGTCCAGCTCTCACTGCCATAGAAAACTATGAGTTTTATAATCTGAACCCGTTCGTCGGAAGGTCAACAGGAGATGTTTCAATTTCGAAAAATTCGTTTTGAGATTAAGAGTACGTGTACATCTGCGAGCCAATTCATTTGCAAAACATTCAGCTTGCAAATGTATACGCACTTAAAATTTGAAACTTCTCGGTGTTTATGGTGTTTCTTGTAAAACTTTGTTTGAAGTGCCCTCAACTTTCTTTTTTCTCCATAGATCCTAGACAAAATATCTTTACCTTCTAAGGATGATTAGAACTTAAAAATTAAGAAAAATATCCCCAGAGTATAAACAAATAACGCGCATAATTCATTGCATATAATATAATATTATTAACCGCCTCCAAAACTACAAAAAAAATCTTCTCTATTGCATTAGATGAAGTATGCATAAATTTGCTATTGTTTTGTCAATAGATGGCGCCGTGTAAATGTATCCC
>BMAV01013756.1:106194-165947 GCA_019973955.1 Trichonephila inaurata madagascariensis | reverse complement strand
CTGCAAAATTCCTGTGTGCGCTACTGGCAAGGTTGACGTGTCCTGATCTGAAACAATGAGTATCAGTGATGGTTCTGATATTCCTTGAAGATAAATATTTTTCTTAATTTTTGGATAAAAATATCTTGTAAAATTTTACAAGACATATACATACTTTTGAAAAATTAATAAATTTAAAATGAAATACTGCTTTATATATGTTATTTACGAAGATGCACAAAGCATATGTATTGAAAAGCATCAAAAGAAGTCCCATTAGTTTACATTTGCTTGTACACAGAGGAACAGGATTCATTTATAGTGAGATAAAAATAAATAAGTATTTAAATAAATATATTGTTAATAGAGTTGCACACATTAATCATGGAATTTTGTTTATTTGAGTACATATCAATATTTTTTTTTATTTTAATAAACATTACTGCATAAAAGCACCGTAACACTTTGTGCCTACGTTACTGTTAATGTGTGCAATCCGTTATTTCATACAATAACTAAGTATTTCATGAAATACCTTGACAAGTCAGTTAAAGTATATAAAACTACTGAAGTATACGATTTAACTAGGTATATTTTATAAAATAACGATTACTTGATCGTTAAAGTATGAAATACAGCACTTAGCTGCTTTTTGTCAGTTTTGAACTGCAATTTAAAGTGTCATCACAGCAATCCTTGCTCTAATAGATAATGACAAATAAAATAAAGGCATTTCATAAAATTGAAATTAATATTTTCTTCCATTTTTATTTGAAAAAGTTTTACTCAATGTTTTTATGAAGCAACACAGTTTTTTTGCGAGCTTGTATTTTTTTGATAATATTTAAATATAACCATTTCTGTAACATATTCTTTTCTTTTTCCTTTCTGGTTAACTGTTAGCAATATGAACAGTACTAAATTATATCTTCTGCTTTTCCTTATTATTTATCAATTAATCATTCGCAATAGGGATAAAATGTATTTTTTGAGATATTTTAGCTTTTAATGATCAATTAATAAAAAAAATTTGAAATTGTTTATTTTTCACTTTTACGATTTATCATTAGTTATTTCACAGAATAACTAGGTAAAGTAGGAAATTTTTCATCTATTGTACACTTTAACTGACTTGTCTAGTTATTTCATGAAATAACTGAATTATACATTTTAACGGTAACTAGGGATTGCAATACCAGTATACCGAATATAGGGATTTCGAGCTATTTGCACGATTTTGTAATACCGGTATTCACAAGGTTAAATACCGTTTTTTTGGTATTTACTAGAAAGTTTTAAAATTGTCTTCAGTATATGTTCAGGAACATAGCAAAATAGTGAACGTTTTTGTTTTTATGTCTCTCTAATGGGCGAAATTAATTAGACTGTGAATATAAAGTTGCATCGTACAATCAAGAGAAGTGATAAAATATGTGAATCATCAAAAGCGGGTCTATTTCAGTTCAGAGCGATACTGCACACACGCAAGATTCGTAGTCTGATATCCATATCTGTGAAAAAATAAGGTTGTAGTTGTGAAGAAAGTGTGTAATATTTCGATTTTTTTTTTTTTTAGATTGGTGAGTTCGTTATTCACATTGTATTTGCATATCATACTTTAGGATTCAAGATATTTTTTTTTTCAGATTCATTTTATATATATACTCATAAGAAAATAACCCATAATAATGAATAAGAAAAACTTTACAGATTACGGAACATAAAAAAATCATAAATTTGTAATAGCACCACAGACTGAACAGTGATACTTACACTTCTTTGTGATTTAAATAAATAAGATGTTCCTTTACTTTTTTGTGATTCTTTATACACTGTAATAATTTATAAGTTACGAATAATTTTTTTGTGTGATATTAACACTCTAATGAAACTGGCGAATACAACAAAGAAACGCCTGTGTTTAATTTCTTTTTCTAAAATTTCTACTATCTTTTCCGGTATCAGTAGTGCACGCAGAAATTTTTCAAGGGGGGTGTCCAAGGTCACAAGTCCACCATTCTTGTATCATGCTAATTTTGATTTTGTCGATTTTCGGAAACAAAAACAGTAAAAAACTAATTATAAAATAAATAATTAGCATTAATTTAGAAAATTAATCATTAATAACAAATACTTAATTAAATTTTACGTACTATATACTTAGAATTATAATCAATCGGAAAAATAATCAATTGCTTTGGTAGGGGTCCGGGCCCCTAGGACACCCCCCTTGTGTGCTCCACTGACCGGTATTTAAACCTATCCCGGTATTAAAATCTAAAAAATACCGAATACCGGTATTGAACTTTTGGTCCGATATTGCAATCCTTAACGGTAGCTTATACATTTCCTTGTATGTGTGAGTGGGAGAAAAAAAAAATTATTCTCTTTATTGAATCCTCACGCTGTATTTATCTCTAAAAAACATATTCATTGTTAAAAGAAAGATAAAGTATACATTTCCACTCCCTTGCCCCTCACCCTTCAGGTTTGATGCCTCTGATGTATAATTTTCCCGTATAAAAAATAATTTTCCATCCAGATCACCTATATTTACATTGTTTTCCCTTAAAAACTTTATTTGGGTGTGTGCGTTGTTTATTTCCCTAATCCAGACCCGTCTAGCTCGTTAGTGGCGACTCCCGTTCGAAAAAGGGAGGACTGGTTAGAATGGGGTTAGTTAGGGGGTGTAGACATCAGCGCAAATCGAGCAGCATCCGCTGAAAAAGAAGCCAGTGCTTCCTGTTGGGTTTTAAAGATAGGGTTGCTGTAAAAAAAATATTAAGAAAACGAAAATGAACTTGGGGGATCTTTGGCGTCTTATCGCCCCAATCTTAAGTGGCGGCACAAGTGCGCAACAGTTTTTTCTTTCCATCATCATTAGGGATGAGCGTGTGAAAATGTTTCTCGACTTCATCCGGAACTGGGGCTTTTCTTCGGCTACGTGGAGGGGATGAGCAGGGCTTTAAAATGTCATCTCCTGTCTCGTGCCAATTTGGAGCTGACTGTTCTTCCACAGGGGTTGGTTTGTTTTGCTTTTGCAATTAGAGAGATACGTCGTTTCTGTTTTGGAAACAGTTTATTTTGGCGATTTGGAATTTTATTTTTTGCCGCCTATTAAGTGAAGCTACTGGTATGTAATGATTGTGGAAATGTTTCTTAAGCACCGTTACATCGATGTAAAACGTTTGTTTTTAATACAGAACAGTTTAAAAAGTAACATTTTTCTTTTTTAAAATAGTAATCTCCCTACTCTTTTTCTGGTAAAGGATTTTGGTCCGTAAATTCACCGCTATATTTTCTCGATAGTTTTTGTTGAACGAGTGAATCAAAAAGTAATTTGCTAGAAGTTGAGAAGATTCTTCTATTATAATAACATTTTGCCTGTATATAGCTCAGACCTCTTTACAGAGGCTCAACTATGAATTTTGAAAAATTCTCATTATTTTCAGAGTTACAACCCATTGAAATAATTATTGGCGTTTTTTTCTTAAAATTGCTCCCCTCTGTTGTCGTAAAATATGGATAAACCCACTTCTAAGTTATATATTTCAAAAATTCTAGTTGAGCCTCTGTACAGAGGTCTGAGCTATATACAGGCAAAATATTGTTATAATAGAAGTATTTTTCACAAAAGGAGAAAATTTTGAAAAAAAATTATTCTAAGTTAATTTTTTGCCAAAATATTGTATTTAAATAAAAAAAAATTGTCAAAATGCCCTTAAAACAATTGTATACATGTTTTCTAATGTAAGTGACACTAAATATCATGAAAATTATCCATTTATGCGCTTTTAAAAATAATGGTTCCGAACGTAGTCGGATACCTTAATTTGAAAAACAAACTCCATTAAATTAACAACTCAACTACAGCTCCAAAAATGCCGAAAGAATGATTTTAAACATGTTAAATTAGTAACCATTCACGAGTAACCTTTTAAAAATAACCAACCAGAGCAAATCACGGAATTCTTCTCAGAATAGTTAATTAGAAACCTATAAAGCTTCATTAAACCAAAACCCCGCTGCAATCCCAAAACCCTCCGAAAACAATCTGAAGAATTTAAAAGCACCATCAACGCAATAAACAAGCGACCCAATATAACCAAACCTGAGTTATTCACGGCATCCCTATGGGGCTCTGTAACAGGAGGACCAAAACCCTCTAATCCCAGTGATCCCTGTCATTCTCTACACATATTAATCTGTTCCATACTAATCTCTCTAAGGGAAAAGCGACAGATTCCGGATCGCTCCAAGAATCACAATGCCGCTTCAAAACCGGAAGTAAATACGGTATTTATCTTACCGGATTCCGGAAGGATTTTGCTTCTGCAATGGGAGAAGACAACACGGGATCTTTGTTTTTCGGAGTTATCTGCCGGAAAAATATGGAACAAGTCGAAGGAATCCAAATAAGAAGAGAGGGAGTGAGTGAAATTGGAACAATCGATTCCGTTTGTTTTGTTCCACCCCCAGAGGGTGTATTCACTATCATCTCCAATGAATTAGACGAGCTAAGAGTAAACTTTGCCGCTGACGGGCTTTAATCTGTGTGAAAGGGAAGGTTTGTGTTCGTCGAAATTGAGAGACACATTCATTGGAAGTTCGATAAGTGAGTTTTAGAATAAAAGTCGGGGAGCAATGTTTACATAGAAGGATGGATTATTTTCATTAGATTTTTATTCAAAAGTAGGGAAAAAATAGATTTGTTTTTAAATTATTCATTGGGTTAGCATTGGGTTTCTCGTTTAAAGGAGGGTTTATCAGTTAAATATCTATAATTATTTTGATGGGAAAATGATAAAACTCTGCTACATTTAACTCTTTAATAAATGTCAATAGTGTTGTTTTTAAAAATAAATACTTGTTAAAAATATAAAATGGCTTATTTTATTATATTATTATGAAGTAACAACACATATATTGCTTAATATATCAATCATTGAATGGTATCTTTGTTTACGATGCAATATTTTTATAACTTGGGAAAAGTAGTAGATCATCAGTGTGAGTGTTATATATATATAAATTATATATAATGTCTCACAATAAAACAGGAAGAAAAATTGGCGATGCAGGACAGCAATGGGCGATGGATCCCGCAATTTTGAACTGTGGTCAAGTGACGAGAAATAAAATTGAGCTGGTACCCTCTCTTCAAGCTTCCACAACACGCTAACAGTAGGACTTTGAGCCTCGAAATACTTAATGTGTGTCGCTACCTCTATAAGGCAGGTCTTCAATGGCAATAGGGTTCGGATTCAAGACATATAGCCCACGAGTCCGTGACCATGAGCACAAGGCTACCACAGCCTCGAATAGAAGAACATATTATTAAACTCAGGGGCGCAGCAGCCCATGAGGGCCAAAGCCTACTGTGCCCATCTCAGTTTTCATGACCTTGGGCAATGAGGTGTATGAATAGACGTTCCGGTTCAGGTGGTAGGTCTAACGCGAATTCTCCAGTAAGTTTCCAAGCAAGCTTGTTACTCATTTATCGACCCACTGAAGGCTGAGTCGGCCTTACCCAGCTCGAGGTTTGAACCCCGGACCTGTGGAATGGAAACGCGATAAGCTACCACTCAGCCACTGGGCTTCAGAGAGAGAACATATTAGACCATTTAAATTATCATATATAACGCATTGATATGTCCAAGGAATTTAACTTTTATTCAGAGCTCATAACAACTCTTCCATATGTATGAATTTGTAAAATATGCCATCACAAATCACAGCGTTAAATTATCATTGTGAATATTCATTCAGAATATCTTAGATGGTTTGTGTCATAAATAGTTCCCGGTATGTTCATATAATACACTGTATTTCGGTCTTATATTAAAACAGTGATTAAGTATAATGTAGTAATTTCAATATGTCCCATTACAGTTGACAGCGAATGAAACTTCTATTCTAGATCTCAATAATTAAAACTTGGCTAGATATTTTACTAAAGTAAATAATTTAAGTTAAAAATTTTTACAGTAAGAAAACAAATAAAACTATTAAAACTGTTAAATAGATAAAACAAAGCTAAATATAAAACAAACACGGCAATTAAATTATTTTTTTTATAATAATGATAATAAGTATAGACATATAATCATTTTTATGTCATTTAAATAATTATACGTTTTGTATAGTTCTTCATTATTTAACGGATTATTATTTATTAACGGATGATTAAGTTATATCGACAAACAACATATAAGTTACATATTCATTTTTTTCAATAATACTCTTATTTTTTTTAACGAAGGGAATAAGTTTTTATTGATCTAAAAATAATTAATTTCTCAACAATAACCTTAAAAAAAAGGTTACTAAATATATTGATTTTAATCAAATAAATAAATATGTTCTGAGTCTAATTTTAAATTTTTAATGACAAAGACATCGCATTATGCTTAATTACCACTTCTGGAGAAATAGCTCAAAGATTTGAAGCTTGTCGCTTTAATTCTGCTTCCCAAACAATTTCCATACATATTTTTAATATCAGGCAAAGTGCTATAAATTCTTTAAGATAAAGGTAAGGGAGCGTTGTAGTGGTATATATGTAAGGAAGCGTTAAGAATTCCAGATTTAATGTTGACAATTTGGAAAAAATGTATAACATGAGGATCCATTATAAGGATAAAATGCTATATTTTATTTGCTCATAGTAAGTATTTTAAATTATCCACTGAAAGAGAAAAATTTTTACATTGAAATTCAATACTATCATAGACCCTCATAAAACTAATCAATCATGGGGTTTCATGAACTATTGTTTAAAAATCCGTATCATAGACCTTAGTGTAAAACAAGAAGCAAATCTTTTCATAACTTATCTTCTTTCAAAAGCAATAAATCATTCGGAATTTTCTTTTAATTTTTAATAGTTCCCTTGGGAATATTACTCTATAATAATATGAAAAGAAAAAAAAAATTGCTAGGGGAAAAAGACTGTTATTTTCATACACTTGGGATTTTACGACTCCGTAAAAAACAAAAACAAAAAAACAAAAAAAAAACACCTCTATAACTGACAACACACATGATATATATATAAAAAAAACACAAATTTTTCTATGATCGATCTGCAAGCTATTCTTATAATTTACTAAATTTCAAGCTCATTGAGGCGTTTCTGAGAGGGGAAAAAATCAAAACGAGTAGTGCTAACCATATGGCAGGAGGCTGCACCCAGCGTTAATTTTCCTTCGGCAACACATCGCCCATCCCTTAAAAAATGAAGAAAACAATCAAGGGGCCGAATCCTGCAAGACTTCTCTCCAATCCCTCTCCCTCCCCTTTAGAAGTGAGCCGGTAAATAGATGCCTTTTCTGCTCCCAGCAGCAGGGGTCTCTTATGGTCCAGCATTGTTTTTACATCACAGAAAGCGGAACATCTTAACATTGCGTAGCCCACCCATAACCTCTGACCCCACACGTCTTACCATAAGGTATAAAATAAAAACAGACCCTCCCGAAGAGTGCAACTTTGAAAAAGCTTAGCATCTCACTCGCCAACAACGGTGAGACCTCTGTATACAAACCCTACTTCACCTTAAAGTCCACTATAAGAGTCTTTCACCTTCTTTTGTCCAGGGAAAATGTTGTTTATTGCGTACGTGGTTCTACAATAGCGGTATTGGCCGATGAAGATATCCCTTCTGACGTTTGGGTTGCGGAGCTTTTAGGTTGAGAAAGGATGCTCAACAATAGTTTCTAAGCCGAAGGGGGTTTTATAGTGTTTGTGGCCATTGTTGAAATGTATCAAAGGTGTGGGGAGAGTCGATTTTGCTTTCCATCAAGATATAGATTCTTTAAATAAGAGCTATTTTCCGTAAATGGTCACTGTGAAATGTAGCGTCCAGTCGCAGAATTGACGTGTCTATCGGCGGCTTTTAAAGATTATAGCAGATGGTCAGTGCAGTGGTGCACACAAGGGGAGTGTCCTAGGGGTCCGGACACCCCCTCACCCCTTCTTTTTTTTATTTGGTCATAATCCTATGTATATATTTCGTAAAATGTAATTATGTATTTGTTATTAATAATTAATTTTATTAATTAATGCTAATTATTTATTCAATAATTAATTTTGTATCGTTTTTGTTCCCGAAAATCGACAAAATAAAAAGAATATGTTGGGTGGCGTATTGGAGCATGATACCAAAATGGTGGACTTCCGACCCTGGACACCCCCTTCCCCTTGAAAGTTTTTTGTGTGCGCTACTGGGTCAGTGAAATCTATTTTAAGATTAAATGGTTTCAATGAGTGAGAATGGGGTAGTTTTCTTTGATTGTGAAAGAAGTAGGCATTTACATATATTATTGGGTTGGATTTTTAAAAATATGCGCATTGTTAATTTTTAACATTTTTATTCGAACTAATGAGAGTATATGTTTATTGCAAAAGCAAATTAAGACAAAAAGTGTATAGAAAAAAATTCCTGCCCTTGTTTTTTAAAGTAATTTTAGTATCTATCTCTTGCTCGGTTATATCGTTTCTATTTCTTTACTTCGAACGAAAGTAAAATTTCTGTTCTATGGTACGATAAAAATCCTTTATGAGTGAAAGAATAAATATAATACAAGGCTATTATCGTTTACACAATTGTGTATCTGCTATTTTATTGCAAATTTATTAAATATTGTTTATTACGGAGATTATAGCAGGATGCAGTCATTTTGATAATTAAGTTAGATACTATTTCACAGCTTTATTTAAATGCTTCTCAACTTTTCGACAAAATTTCACGTCGATTCCTCGGATATTGTTTTTTGGAAAAGGTTTTAAGAAATAAAATTGACATTGGAGATCCTCTTTCGAAATCATTCCTCTTAAATTCTTCATTTGTTAGGACTGCTCATTTATCCGCTTGAAATCGTTCTAATATTTCTAGAGTACGAAATATCAAAATCTCTCATTCATAAAATCAACCACTATTATTAATACACATAAACTATGTAACATGAATCACATGCATTTTAGAGATGTTTATATAAGTAACAGTGCCGGCGGGGTTGGTTTGTCTCTGACCTTCTGCACCAAAGGTTGCGGGTTCGGCCCTAATTGGTGGATTTTCATGATGCAGAAAATCGGCAGCGGCCATGTCGTTTAATTATATGGCCTGTAAAAGATCCATAAAGTGTCTGTTAGGCTTGGTTGCTCTCGGCAACATTAAATCCTAGTATAGGTTCGCATCGTCAGAATTCATGTGCCTCCCTTTAGGAAGGAAACTGGGCGTCAAAATTACCTGCGGCGATTGGTATCCGCCTATATGGTGCCGCATTAAAAAGGGATACCTGCTTCCAATGTAAAACACTAATCTGCAGCCCATTAGAAATAAAAAAAAATATGTATAAGTAACTATGGTAGGAATGTCGCGACGGAAGAAGAATCACTAGAACTAAATAATTCTGAATATTAAACCATCACAATTGGTTGTTTGCTCGAAATTAAAATAGACTGTTATTTTCTTGCAATTATAAAAGAACTTTTCCATCATTTTTAGTTTTATGTTTTGCATCAAAGTTGCAGTGAAATACGTTTAACATGAAAACACTTAAGACGAAATATCGATTAACACGAAATAATACAACGGTGACAAACAACTGTATTTTCATAAATTTTTTCTGTTAACAAGAAACGAAAATCGCTTAACACGAAGAGATTTCTGTTTGTGGAATGAACGAAATACGGAAAACACCACCCGGATTGGACAGTTCTTTTGTATTATCGGAAGAATTCATTGAAGTAGATGATGATAATGTGTGAACAGCCGCAATTAGGGCTGACAAAGTCATTTTGGAGTTTGTTCAAAGCTTAAAAAATATCACCGATGTGGATTCCGACCATGAAAATGAAATGAATAATGCAGCTCCTGTCCCCACATCACCCGCAATGAGGAACGTCATGAAAAGTACGCGCAGTTATTTAGACTCACATTCCAATGGTGAAATGAATAACAAAATGGATAATATCGAACAATTTGTTGACAATTTGATGCTAAAAAAAACAATGCAAAGAAAAATATCAGATTCATTTCCAAAAACTCAAGTAACTCGCATTTGGATAAAGTGCACTATTTCTGCTAATGTCCAGTAAACTTTTTATATCGTTATGGATCTTAAGGCAGTGCTAAGTTCCTTGGTTTTTATACATTTATGACATTATAATGCTGTAACATTAAGAGTTTTTATGTAATTCGTTGCTTTTACGGTTTGTGTGTCCAACATGAGCTTCAGACTGACCACCTGAACGGAACATTTAATTATGCACCTCAGCACCCAAAGTCACGTATACTGAGATGGATACAGTAAGATTTGGCCCTCATGGGCTGTTGCGCCACTGAGTTTAGTTTAGTTTGGCATACTATATTGATCTGGCTTGATTATGTAGCAAACCAAGTAAAGGAGATGTTCTTATCTGAATTTATTTAAAGAAATTTTTTCAAAAAGATAAATTATCCAGAATGAGTCTTAATAGTGCTATGGAGATTTCCCCCGTCTTTTTCTTCAAAATCAAAAAGAATTATTTTCAAAATCCAAAGTTCCTTTCTTTCATTCTTCTTGATAAATAATAAATAAAATCTCTGATCTTTCATCAAAGAATTGCCATTTTTATATAATTTTTTTTTCTTAAATATAACAAAAAGGAAGCTTATAATGACGTACGCACAAATTTCTTCTCAAGTTAGCAACTTCTATTCAACCTTAGATTCCTTAACACGCTAAAGCCCGTTCTATAATTATGCTTCTATATTTAATGTCTTACCATCAACTCAAGGCGATCAGCAGCATCTCAGCCTTCTTTCTCCTTCCATTCTTCCACGCGAATTTTAAAGCTCCATTATATATCTATTAACTAATCTGCATATCGTGGTTTCTTCTTGAGAGGATTGGATATGAAATAACGCCATTCTAGCCCCAAAGATTTCCCAAGAGGATTAGTGTGAAAATCCGATAAAGCCCCGTCACATGATGCTCAAAGCTACGGTGTACAACTAACGCTTTCCCGCTATAAATTTCGTGGGCCTCGATCTGACACCGTCAGAAGGGGGACATTAGCAACAACACAACCAAAGTATTATTTGCTCACTCCAGAGATATCAGATTTTATAGTTTCTTTAAGCATACGCTTTTAAAATCAGATGATATCCGTTAAGGTCTGTGATTAGTTAGAATTCATGGATGATGCAATATCGCATCATCGTGTTTTAAAAAACGCAAACGTGGCAGTTTTTCAAGAGATAAAGTTGTGTTGAACAGTATATTTCCCGGTAGGCGGCTAAACTAAAAAATATACATCACGCGTAGTCTTGTTAGGCTCAAGATTGTTATGAATTAAATAAAACCCCTCAAGAGAAAATATAAGGATTGAATTATTACTGCTTATGCATCGCTCATTTCATTTATAAATAATTTTAGTGGCTTAATTCTCGCCGTAATATTGCGTCTTCATTTTTTAAAAGGCAAACGATTTTAGGAAGCAAGAATTCTTTTTATAAAAAATTTTATTTTCTCTAATTTGACGTTTAAAAAACGAGTATATTATTTCCAGATGAAATGTTTTGTGAAAAACAGGGACACTTAACAATTATTGGAGTTAAAAAATAATTTTTTTCCCATGCCACAGATTTTATTTATTAAACTATGCGTTAAATTGAATGGTGAATCAAAAAGCGAAAAGTAGAAGACAGGAAAAAAAATCAAATCTAGATTATTAAGTGATTAATATAAAAAAAAAATAAGTCAATTCCTACAAATAAAAAAAAAAAAATCAACAAAGAAAATTTTATTTTAGCTACTTTTTATTAAATAATTACAATTAATATAAATATGTATATACATATGACAGAATCACAACATTAAATGGTAATTTATTTTTATTAATTATCATTCAAGTATCCTATTGTCATCCAAAACAATCGTGTTAATAAAATTTCAGTTCGACTGAATGCTTTAAAACGTGAGGAAAAAAATATTTTTAAGTTTTGACCCCCAAGTCACTAAAAATGAAACCAACGTGGCTGTATCTGCAATTCTTTAAATAATTAGTTTCAGTCTATTAAATTTAATTAATTATAATTAAATTATTGTATTTTTACCCAAAACAATAGTGTATAGAAAATTTCAGCTCAAATGCGCGCTTTAAAATGTGAGAAAAAAACCTTTTTAAGTTTTGACACAAGTTGCCAAAAGGGTCGCTAAGTCACCAAAAATGATGCTAACGTTGCTGTATTTGTAATTCTTTGAATAATTAGTTTTAATCAATTAATTTTTATTAATAGTAATTAAATTACTGTATTGTCATCCAAAATAATCATGTATATAAAATTTCAGCTCAATGGAGCGCTTTAAAATGTATTTTATTAATGATTGAAAATTTCACAAATATAAATAAATAAATATATAAAGAGTGTGAGCTAATAGTGTAGGAATTGAATAAAGTCATTCAGCGATGTCACTTAAGTACCCCAGCTAGTTGAAATTAAAAGTAAAATTACCGCTTTTTTCTTAATTATACTGACATCAGTGTTTAGACAAACAACAATACAACAAATGCGTTTATTTCGTTGCCAATCTCTGGTAGTAAAATATTGCGAAAGTATTGAGATATAATTATTATATATATAAAAAATATTCATGATTTAATTATATTTTAAACTGTAGCATGTTTATCTAACTTGAAACTAATAAACATTTTTCCTCTGAATTCTTCTACGTAATTTCTTAATTTGGCATTTTATGATTTAAATTGACGAAAGCATTATCGAAGGGATATTTGCTACATCTATAGTCAGACTATAAACAGGAATTCAGCTGATTTTTCATAAAATTCTCAATATTTGTGAGGGTTAATTATGTTTAAGTAATGCAAACTATTTTTTAGAAATACATAGTGTGCTGTTTTATGCTCATAAATATATATTTCTTCCTTAATATTTTTGTGTATTTTAATTTTATTTTTAGTTATTTCTAAGAATACTGAACCGTATCAAAAAAAGTTTTGGTAATGTTAACAGAAGTTATTTGCCCAAATGAAAAAGCAAATAGAAGTTATCTTTTCTGACAGAAACAATTCCTTATTTTTGAAAAATGTCATCGGAAGAAAAGTTTCAATTCTTTTTTTGCTTCTTTATTGATTTTTGAACTTTTATTGCTTGGCCTTTTTACTCTTATTTTTCATAATGTAGCATACTGTAAGAAAGATTTTTTTTCTTTTTTTATTTAACTTTCTGACTAAATTTTATAAATATTTAAGTAAGATATGTGTATTATATCTTCACATACTTTCTTTTGAATTGTAAGTGCGAACAGAAAATAACATATGCTTTTGTAACATACATTGTGATGAATGGTTTTTATATAAGTAAAATATAAAAATTAGTAGCCTAGTTGTCAAGGTAACGGACACGTGGCAGGCATATCATAAGTTCGAGCCTAGTATTATAGTTAAAGACCCGCCGTGCAGAGGAGCCGATGCACATTAAAAATGTCGAGGCTCAAACGTTCTTCCGTTGGTGTAGTGTGATAGTTCTGGTGTCGCCTTCGTCATATAACCATGGGGTTCAAAGTTACGAGATCCGTCGCCAGAAGCTCTCGAGTCGCTGAATAGTACGACATTAATATTCACTCACTCACTTCCGCCGCATTCGGAAACGTTATCAAATGACGCGTATTTTTCTTTACTTTTCTTATTTTCTTTTTAATGCATACTGAAGCACCTAATTCAGTGAACAGCACGAAATAATAATTTCACTACTTTAAAACAGCATTCTGTTATCCGTTTAATGTTATCGTTTAAGTGCAGAAATCTGTCATAATCTGCAGATTAGCTAAGCAATCTACACATAAACTAGGAGATCCGTTAAAGAGCGAAGAATTGCTTCATTTCTCAAATGACTTAGGTGATCTACGAATTATCTAGAAAATCTGCGCGTTATCTACTAGACACTCGTTAATCTGTGCATTACCTACCAAAGGCACCCGTTAAAATGAAAATAGATCTTTGGTAGAATAACAGCAACGTTTCTGTACGCTTAATTTAAATGTCATTTTTTTTTTTATTTATTTTCTGACATCTAAAGAATCAAGTTGATACATCGAACAATCAAGGTATTACGTGATAAAATCAATTATCAATCAATATTTTTGCAATGAAGGAAAATTGGCATAATGTTATTTATTTATTTTTCGATATCTAAAGATTCGCGTTAATACAATTAAAGAACCTACAAATTAGTTGATAGAATTAATCATCAATCAATTGAATGGTTTCCAGAAGATATTGGTCGCCATAATTAAATTTATCATCAATTGATTCAGTGAGTCTTTTATCGAATATTTTTACTGTCTCTGTGCCACTCTGTTTCTAAAGTGTAAGATAAATTATTCTGGGATGAGTCAACGTTCAATCAAAATTCCTAACAGAAAAGAAATGATAGAAACAAACTTCTGAACTTTAACGATACGGAAAACGCTGATTACCTTATTAAAATGCGGGAAAACTCTTGATTTTGCACTTTAACGGAGCAAATAAGCTAATATGCACATTAACGGCTTTAGAGCTTTAACGGTAACATATATATTACTCTTTGGGGTGATAGAGGCTTCCGTGATGTTCGTTTGCTCTGAAATGCTTATCATTTGCATTTTTTATAACCTCCTGGGTAGACACATAGTGAAATGTTACGCATTTTGATGCTTCCTTAATGGTGTTACCGCGGGTAGCCTGTAGTGAAACGGAACATATTAAATCCTCACTAAAAAGTTAATGAAGCTAATATATAAACTAGTCATTCACTGAAAAATTGTTTAATTTCCCCTCTACCTTATAGTCAGTTCTGAAACTTCGTAATCAATTGAATATGTACAGCTGTTAAAAGTAACTGTATCTATCTTATTTACCTTTAAGTCCATGTTTCTCTATCGCAGTGGCTCTTAAACTTTCTATCACCGCCCCCCCCCCCTTCATGAAATAGGGTGACATTACAAACGCCAAAGATTTTGAATGTCCCTTCCCACGACTTGATACTTTTGATCAAAATACCAGTTCTGGTAGAGTTTCTTTATTGGGAACTGTTTAGTAATTTAGTCCAGTATGACACATCTTCCAATTTTTCTATGAGACCTTCCAGAGTCTGTAAAAGAAGGAAATCTCAACATTACATGAAAGACTCCACGGCCCCCTAAAAAGGCACTGCGGACCCCAGGGGTCCGTGGACCGTGTTTAAGAGCCACTGCTCTGTTGGTATCATGATTTTTGTCGACAATTTGACGCATGGAATAACGGAAGCTCTGTTTAACTTCTAGCATAGATGTTTTCCTTTTCGCTTGCAGTAAACATTTATTCTCCTTATCCTTAAATAGAATATATGTAAATTTTGTGTATATTGTGTGTGTGGAATGAAAGGACTTGGCTCATCAAGACTGTTTCTACCTTACGCAAATTGCTCAAGAACTTGTAAAATATATTATACATAGAAATAAGATGTATAAGCCATTTTATATGAAATGTGTTGTAAACTCTTGTTTATTACGTGTAAATGTAGGCGATACATCTTATTATTAGATTTTTCTTTCTTTCTTTCTTTTTTTTTTTATTTAATTTGTCTTTAAAGCGGTGGTCGCCAATCGGTGGTCCATGAACAACTGGTGGTCCGTGAAAAAGTTTCCATGGTTCGAAGAAAAACTGGGACATTTAGTGTCGATTTAAGCTCATTTCGGGCCCTGGGCGCAGAAAATCTACAGCCTCCCTTAGCTCTGGAGGATCGAAATTTATTGCCAGAAAATATGCTTAGGTCCAGTTTATCCGGGCCCCTGGGCGCCCGCCCCATAAATCCGGCGTATAACGCACACCCATACTTTCCAGCTACAATTTTTAATTTTTAGTTATATACATCGCATAACGTGCACCCCCATTTTACGAAAACCCTGAAATGTACGTATGCAATGCTCTTATGTTTTGAAATAATTTATTAGAGGTACTATTCCAAACTTTAGAAAAAAATAGTATATACTTCCGGTACTACAACCCATTAATTTCATAAAGGATGTGCCATTTCTTTTAAACAAACAGTATTTCGATACATGTAGAAGTCTAATTTCTATTTCTATGCTCACTTTTTTTTTATTTCTAAAGCTGTTATTTTTATGCCTGGCGTATAACGCGCATCTGTCAATTTCGATGTCATTTGGTGCGTTAAAAGTGCGCGTTATACGCCGGATTTTACGGTATATTTCTTTTAATGAAGATTCAATTTTACGCAAAAAGAGCATTATGGAATATGGATTAATCTTTAAATTTAACTTCTACTTTTAGTGAAATTCCTTCTGAGTTTAGCGAATTTCTTGCTACTTTAGCTAGTGTATCAACCGAATATTTAAAAGTGAGAGTTGACAACATAGTAAACTGACGGCATAACACTTCAGTTTGTTGATATCGCTTTACGTTATCTGTTTGTTCTTGCTTTTCGAAAGGTTCCTTTTCAGTGATACGGAAATATAAATAGAGGCGTAAATAAATGTCAATATAGTTATAGTGATTCACCATATAGAGGTTAATCATATCAGTGATGCACCAATTATAAAATTATACATTTAGTGGTCTACGAAGTTCTAAAGTTTGGCGACCGCTGTTCGAAAGTTATATGTAGTATATAAGGGTATATCTGTGGTAATAAGAAGTTATATAGTTGTGTGGAGCTTTCTTAAATGTTATCACAAGAAATCTTAATAACATTAACAGCTTGGAAGATTGTTTGATTCGAAAAGAGATACATTTGCATTGGGATTAAATACTTTGAAGTTGAACTCGTGGCTCAGCATCTATCAATATTTTTTAAAAAGCTGCAATAAATTTTTCTTCATATCCGCGATTACACATTATAATACTTTCAGAAATATTTAACAAAGCAATATATTATAATAGTACTTTTTAATATTTTTTATAAACTCGTGATTGCGAACACGAAATGCGAATTTTTAATATTCTTAGAGTCATTGATTGGACCATACTGTTGGAAATACCTGTTCAGATATTGTATTGAGACCGATTTTTTAAATGTAAAAATGATAGCTAGGACATTCATTGATATTGATGTGCACCAGGGGTGTCAAACTCAAATGCTTATTTGGGCACAAAAAATAATAATAATAATAAGGTTTAACTTTAGGCGGGCCGCAAAAAAAAATCAATATTTATAGAAACCTAGGTATATTTCGTAAAATATATTACATACCAGTGGCACACACATGAGGAGGGAGCCCCCCTGGGCCCTTGATTTTTGTTTCTATTAATTATAATCCTATGTATATAGTACGTAAAATTTAATTATTAATAATTCATTTTTGTAATTAATGCTAATTATTAATTCAATAATTAATTTTTTACTTTTTTTTGTTCCCGAAAATCGACAAAATCAAAAGAATATTTTGGACGCCGTATTGGAACGTGATACGAGAATGATGGACTTTCGATCCTGGAACCCTCTCTTGAAAAATTCATGAATTAAATCTTCCTTCTACAAGTAGTTTCTTGCGAAACTGAATCAGAAAAGAACTAGTGAATATCAAAACAGGATATCGAGATGCAATGTTCATGTAATGATAATTATAATATGGTTGACGTTCAATTTTAGATAATATTGATAAGTTGGCTACAGAAACAAAATGACTGAAGATATATCGAACCGAAATAAACTGATATTTTTTTCGGTTCAGTTCCCGTTTTCTTTCCGACCAAAATAACGTTTATTTTCCAGTTTTTGATTCAGTTCCGGTTCGAAGCCCTGGTAAAAGTAAATAGTGTTTATGAAAAGTATATATTCTAAGTCTTAAAAAAATTACATGTCAGTCTACATTAAGGGTGTCAAACTCAACGGCTTACTTGGGTCAAACAAACAAGGTTTAGCTTTAGGTGGGAAGCAGAAAAAAAAAAAACCCTACGTTTCAAAGAATATTGTTTATTTTGAATAATACATTAAAAGAAACATATATCAAATAACAAGAAAAATTTAATGATTACGTCCTGAGACACTTGACATCATTTCTCTGCTATTATCTTTCTTATTTCGGGAGAAATTTTCTTATTTTATTATATATTATTGTGTACCAATATATTGGCCAGGCCGCAAAAATGTTCGCTGTGGGCCGTATGCGGCTCGCGGGCCGCGAGTTTGACACCCCTTATGTAGTTAGGCCTCTCTTATGGGAGGGGGGTTACATTCTAAGAAGCACGTAGACGAAACCACCAAAAGGTAATTAATCTTTGTGTTAAAAATTAAAATTTTGCTGGTCTATGGGGGGAGGGTGAACCTTCCCCCTTTTGTAAACCACTGGGGGCATTTAAGATTACTGTACTGTACTTAAAGCGGAACGCGTACTTCATATCGAGGTATATTAAAATCCAGAATATCTGATCTAATTACGTTGGAACTAGTTAATTTGTTGTTCGATTTAAATACAAAGCGATGCAAATGAGACGATATGCATCTTTATTTTTAAAAATGAGTGTTTACAAAAATAAAGAAAAATGTATTGAATGAACATTTTTGCTACCTCTTAAATTTAATTAAATAAATTAGTTATTCTTAATCGGAATGAAAAAAAAAACCTATAAAAGATAGAATGTTTGATTAAATTATAGCGAAATAATGGAATCAACTATTTTAAAAGTTCCCTTCACAATAACAATTTCTCCGTGATAATTAAATCTAATCAAGAAAATAAATAAAAACAATGAGAACCAAACACGTAAATTAAATTAAAGCATGCACATATTTAATTGTAATTAATCAATTCCGTATGTGTGAATTTTTCTCTTGATAATTTAATTTTGGTATTATTTATCTTGCTAAGTTTCCTAATATTTAAAATGAGTTAACTAATTGCCAACAATGGGAAAGGGACTCATTGATTTTATATTTTACATTTTGTTTTGGCATTACTTTTTGTTGTATTTAGCCAAGGTATTTCGGAATCGTGGTTCAATTCCGTTATTCAAAAACTCAATAATTGACTTGAGAAAAAATAGTATTGAATTATCAGAAAAAAGTACAGAGGTAGATAAATGAAGGAGAAAAAAAATATTTGTTTAAAAATCTATCCTTTTTAAAAGGCTTGTTTTAATTATAACATTGTATGTATCAGAATGAAAAATAGTATTGCCGTCAAAAAAGATACATTGTTCAAGTGAAAGTATGAAGTGGTCTTCCATAATATAAGAAGCAGGATATATAAATATAAAAAACATTTCTGATACAAAGCAGAAATAAATACATTTCTTTAACTGTAAAAAAGTAACATAAATCAATAATATAATCAGACACTGAAACACGAGACTAAAGTGAAAATAATAAAATTATCATTGAAAATAAAAAATAACGTTCATTAAAACCAACAGTGCTCTGAAACATTTCCATATACCCAGTGGCGCAATGTACACCCCTACATAGTGGAAGGGGGGCACGATTCCGGAGGTTCCAAAGCCTATGTTATATTATGGGTTTGCCTATGTTATATTATTGGTTTGCCTATGTTATGTTATGGCAAAGCCTATGTTATGTTATATATTTTTATGTTATAGTTTTATTGATCTGGTTTGGGGCCCCAAACCTCTCTCTCTCTCGACTTAGCAGGAGGACTCTAACACATTCTCCGTTACTCCACTGTATATACCACTGATTTATGACTATCTTCATCAAACGTATGAAAGTAATTGATCTGAACGAGGAACATTTTCAGACAAAAACATATCTCAATTTTCACGAAAATTTGCAGCATTGCATACATTTACGAAAAAATAGTGTTTTTAAAATTTCAAAATACTTCATAGGCTCTTAATTTTCCATTTTAACATGTAAAGGGATTGCTTCTTTAGCATTAAGGTGCGAGATTAAAAACGTAAAACATTACTTTTATATCAGAAAAAAAATTATTCAACTCAGATAAATATGAGTTGTATGTTGCTGTCTATACAATAGCGAAGCCAAAATATAGTATAGATGTTGGTGTACGCTTATATCTGAAAAATATTCCAAATTCGGGTTCTATTCTTTAACGTTGCGCAAAGACAGCCTTAAAAGTTCTAATCTATGTGGCTAGTTAATTGCTGTTAAACATAAACTCTGCTTTTTGGTATTTAATAAGTTAACCAAAGACATGTATGTGAGATATCTTTATATACTCATTACCCAATTAATTATGATATTATTCGTTATTATAAATAATTTTCCCATTTTCGTCTGTCATCAAATGTATGCAACATATTACACTACCCTACATGCTCCTTCAACAGACGTCATCCCCTGTTGCACCCCTCCTTTTCTCATATCGTCTGCACAGTTGGTGCTACTGATCCAGATGGGGTCGGAGAGCAACTTCTGGTCTTCAAAGACTTTCCCTCCCTTTCAAAATGCCGCCCCCCATCCGGATCCGTCCTGCGTCCCACCTGGTGGCTTCTAATTTATCATACCGACAGACCCATTCTGACCCCTGAAGAAAAACTCCATTAAATCAATTCTTCCGTCCTCCCCTCATCTTGTGTTGAAAAATTTTTGGAGGGGTGAGCCAAGATTGAGTCAGGATTGAATTTTTCTCAACTATCGGAGGGTGAAGACGCAAGAGTTTATGGGGGGTTTAAAGGAGATCAGGGCAGGATCTTTTTCTGAAGAGGAAGATTGGAAATCGTTGAGAAGAATGTTTTTTTTGGTGTGTGTGTATGTGTGTGTGTACGCGTGCTTTTATGTAATGGAAAACAAATTACCTTAAAGTAAATGAAACCATGAACTTTCGGGTCATTTTATTTATTTCTTTTGATACCACGCATATGCTCGTGAAGTCTTACATATTTTTCGGTCCCTTTTATTGTTAT
Source organism: Trichonephila inaurata madagascariensis (assembly GCA_019973955.1). Taxonomy (NCBI): domain Eukaryota; kingdom Metazoa; phylum Arthropoda; class Arachnida; order Araneae; family Nephilidae; genus Trichonephila; species Trichonephila inaurata. Next base: position 145,100 of record BMAV01013756.1, on the reverse strand, counting down.
TATTATTTAATTACTTAAAGTGTCTCGTTAATTTTTTTTTTTCTAAGACACAAAAATTGGTGTATTTTTCACGTCAACTCAAAATGTTCTAATTGTAACCTGTTTATTGTATGTTGCCATGTTCTTAAAGTTTAAAAACACTCTATAAACGCACCATATTTGTTCACTTTAGCATCCAAAATTAAAATGGGTTCTTCATTTAAATTTTTTGGTGAAATATAGAATAAGAGAACAGAAGTAATTTATAAAAATTATGTCATTTCTGAATTGTGGTTAAAAAAGGAGGTGGGACAATTATGATGGAATTTTTTTGTCTATCCTTTAAGTTGTATTGCGTCACTCCAATTGAAAATTAATAGTTAATGAATCTAAGTACAGGGATTTGATATTAATGGCACAATAAGAGCACCTGAATGAGAAAACTCAAGCATAATCTTTATATAGGTGAAAAACGACTTACTCATTCACTCACCACGAGGTCACCGGAATTATTAGACCTACAGACGAAATTTGGTAAGCAGTTTTTTTTTTTGTTGTTGTTGTTGAGTAGAGATTCGTTAAGAATGGATTTTGCCGAAATCGACCGCCAGGATCCTACACTCATGATACACAGTTATGAGTTCGTGACCATAACCCAGTGATGGCGAACCTATGACCCGTGGGTCAGACACTGATCCTCTCAAGCTTTTTAACTAACCCACGATTGCTAGGCAAACACTTGTTTGCTTACGCGAGTTTATTTAGATTTTCTAATTTGTGTAAATTATTTATATTCTATTTGAATTTTTTTAAGCCCATTGACATAAAAGCAATTTAAATGCTGTCTATAGCCTTAAATTTGATTATTACAGTTACAAAGCAAATGACAACAAATGTATATGGAAGTATGCAGTAGCGCACACAGGAATTTTTCAAGGGGGGGTCCGGGGTTGAAAGTTCACCATTCTTGTATCATGCTATTTTGGAGTTTGTCGATTTTCAGGAACAAAACACAGTAAAAAACTAATTATTGAATAAATAATTAGCATTAATTAATAAAATTAATCATTAATAACAAATACTTAATTAAATTTTACGTACTATATACTTAGAATTATAATCAATCGGAAAAAAAATCAAGGGCTTTGGGGGGGGTCTGGACCCCCAGGACCCCCTTTCCTTGTGTGCGCCACTGATCAAGTGTATATAGAGATATAGTATAACTATCTCAAATGACAATGCAAATTCATGAAAATATTTTCTGTAGCATTAACCCGTTCAAGACTGAGAAGTTTTTCCTGGTAAGCTTAACTCCACATTTAAAAATTTATATAAAATCATTAATGTAATGAAATACCCCGAAATGTATAATTTATAATCTTTTCAAATTCCATACGTTCCAAATTCAGATCACACCGGCGTAATCACGGGCCTCAGAACGGGGAAAATGCAATTATTTACATATAATACCATGCCCCTGAAATGACACATATATGTGATCATGGTCCTGAACGGGTTAAGAAGATATGTGTTGTGTAATGAAAAATATCGTTTAGAAAGATACCATGAAATTAATAGTAGAGCTTATAACGATAACTTCAGAAAAAATATTCTTTACCATCTCCTATAAATAAACCACCTCTTTAAATTTGAAATAAAAAAAAAGGTGTTTATCTGCTTATATCTCTACATCCGTGTTTGCATAAGATTGCATTATATGACATACTCGTATATAAGAATAAATATAGAAATTTATAGTTTACTTTATATAAATAAATAAATATTATAATATATATCATACGAATAAATGATAATTTACTTGAGATTGTGAATTTAGAAAAATAAATATTGTGGGTAAATCATTATGCTACTTTTGAATTATTTTACCCTATGTCCTCTTTGAACTCGAATAGTTTATTCTTATCCAGGTTTTGTGAACTAAAAATTAAATCCCTTTTCCACAAAGAAAAAAAAAGCTTTTAACTCCATTTCTGTGCTCTTTTTTAGTATCTGCGCTGACCTTCAATTCAAAACTAAATTGAAAATTAAACAGTCATACAGTAACAAACGAAACAGGTTTTTAAACCCGGTATCATATCTGAATTATAGGGGATTGAATAAACTGAGATGGATATTTAAGAAGAAAAAAAATTAAATTGCTATTGAAGACCTCTCCCTCTCTTTTGAGATAAACTCGTATGCAAAAAAGACGCTTGAGGGTGATTGATGGAGTCTACAAATCAAAAGACCATCCCAGTATGTTCGAATATCATTCCGCGGAATCAAGTGCGTCACTTTCAACTCTTGCAGCATAGGCAGATTCTCTGGTCTTACTTAGACACGTCTACGTTCGATTCAGAGAAAACAGTGTTGAAGTACTTTTATTATTCAGATTTCTAGATTGGTATTATTAAATTTTACAAGATTCTGGTGATTTTTTCCCCCCCGTCTCATCTTGTTTTCGAAATGTGTGTTGGTATAATTATTCTATTAAAAATCGTCTGGAATATGGATTGTTTTCTTTATTTTTCACATTTTACTTTCAGATATTTTCTTCCTTTGCAGTGAACTGATTTTCATAAATTCAATTGTTTGTTTTCTTCCGACACAGTGACTTCAGAAGAATATTTTATTTCTACTTCCTTTAATGTATTATGTCAGTTCCAATGATTTTTTTTTTTTTCTGGATTTTCTAAATTTTGCTTCTAGAAAAATTCGGGGGATGAGGTGTATCCGTGTCTTAGAAGCCGGAAAAAAAAAGAAAGAAAGAAATCGTGTTTGATACCTGAAATTTAATACATTCATCGTTTTTGTAATAAAAACAAATAAGAATATCACTAAAATTGGTGGCACCCACCCAGTATAGTGGTTAGTGACGCTGACTGCTGTCCCATAGGGACTGGGTTTAAATCACGGAGAAGATATGGTATGGGTATGGGTGCACTCGAAATATTCGTCGAGCCGCAAGTCCTTTTATTAGGAAATAAGGTGGAAGGGGAAGAGGGGTGGGAGGCCCTTGACCACCCCCAGGGTGTTCTCCTCAACATTGGGGCAGAACCGAGCCAAATTGTACTGTCACCTGCAAGGTACTTCCTTTGCTACAATGAATTTCGTGGACCTCGATCTGACATCGTCGATTAGCGGCTTAGCAACAACAACGCAGCTCAAATTGGTAGGAATGAGTATTTTGTGTAGTAAAATGACAATTCGTAAATTTATCTTCAAATTAACATTCACTATTTTAAATTTATTATTCGACTGATACTTTTTTTTAACCATCTTTAATTTATTGGAGATGTAGTATCTACTTAAAACTACTTTTTTACTAACATTATACATGAAATAAAAGACTATAAATTAGGAAGCAATTTATCTTTAAAAAATGTTGCAATGCCTCATCATAGGAGTACAATTTGTGCAATAAAAAAGAAAAAAAATTTCTAAACCAATCCGACAATAGCTGTTTGAAAGTATCCTATTTCAATTTTAGAAATTCTATATATATATAACATGTTTTAAGACAAACTCATTCAATTATTTATTCATTATTCATGATTAAAATTTTTTACCATTTGTGAGTTAATCCTTCCATCTTATTCGTTATTGAGAACAGTATGAATAGTACACATACAAAGGAAAATGCTATTCAAAATGAAATTGTTGTAGTTGAGAAGATTTTTATAAATAACCTCTTCCGGTTATCAAAATGCTTACTTGCGGTTAATTTTTTGGTCACGGTAAACTAGTGATGGTTGCGTGTGTTGAAGTTATGAGGTTTGAAGCACCAGCTGAGATGTCGTTCTGGTCACTTGATGTGGTTCAAAATTACGAGATCCGTCTCCAATAGTCTTCGTATTGCTTTAGAGTGCGACTTTCATACTCACTCGTTTACTCTGGTTTATTTTTATTTATTATTGTAATTATTATTTTTTTACTGACCTCATTTCTAATCGTTGCTTTGAAAAATTTTTTAGTATGCCAAAAATACGGACTACCAAAACTGGCATAAAATAATAATAAAAATGCGATTTTTTCCTCAAAATCAACTAGACCAAAGTGGTCTTGGACCATAAGTACAAAATCTTATTAATGGACAACTGAAATAAAGATAAGTTTCTTTTCAACCCAACACATAAACTCCAAGTTAAAAAACTCCTGTCCAAGATTTCTACCGTTCGTGATATTCAGGAGGAAGCAGAGTGCTCTCCGAAAATTCATACACTTTCCCGATTCAGACTTATTTAAATGGGGCGAAATTAAATTATCATTTAAGATTCCATTTCAGTACCGTTCTCCTCTTTCTTAACAAGCCCTTAGCTCGAGGCTGATTGATCGGAAACTGCCCCCCTCTTAAAATCAAATGATAGATATGAGCTCCAAACCAATTGCATTCATCAACATTATTTGCTTTTTCGCATTATTTCGGCTACTTGGCGAAGTCATAAATTCGTACAAAACTGACTTCCTCTCCCATTCCGTATTCTAAAGGTAATGAATCACTATATTTTATCCGCTTCATAACGAACGGGTGCCTGAATTAATGGTGCATTGTTCTGGCTTTCCTCCGGCTGTATTATTTCCATGGCTCGTCCTAACCCTTTTTTCTTAAAGGTTGATTGTATGATTGTAAAATATGGGTTTCCGATATCTCGAAGAATGCCATAACGGATGGTATTGTCGTGTCTTAGCCTACATAATAAGGTATTAAAAAATAAAACAACAAAAATCGGGAATGGGTCTTTCTTCGTTTTTTGCAAGATTTTTGTTTTCTGGTGTACTGTGTAGTTTTCCAGCTGGAATTGTTTATGGTTGTTTAATTTGCCACTGTATCTCCTCTTTCATTTGGGATTTTATTTTGGATTATAAATCTTCGGAAAAGAAACCTGAAGGATGGAGGCAAGAAGCCATGGTTAAGTTATTTTTGGCATGATGGATGGATTTTGATGTTATTTATTATCATAAAGGTTTTTTTTTTCCTTGTCTTTTTTACCTGTGTTTTCGAATTGTTCTCGTAATTGTATAGGGGTGTTTTTAAGTTAGATGTTCCACAGAAATAAAAATGGCTTCGAAAACAACTGAAAAATCTGTTTTAAATCCTGATTTTTTAAAATTATACATATATATTAAAAAAAAAAGCCAACTTATTTTTAACCTAATTTCTTTTTTCTGCATCCCGGCAGTGCAGTAATAGGCGAGAGCACTGGTCCGGTAGAGCCCGGACCAGCGTTCTCCAACCTTTTTTTATCGCCGTGGACCTGTCAACATTTGTTAATTTTATTGTGGCCCACTGAGGGTGAGGCGTTTATCGTTTATATTTTAGATTATTTTGATTTAATAGCTTTAATTTGTTTTTAAATATGCCTTCAGAATGAAATACAGTTACACCAAAAAATGAATGTTTAGTAGTTTAACACGGAATGCAAAGTGATTTCAGTAGAAAAAGTCACACAAATCCAATAGAAATATCACCACAAAAAATAAAATGGAAATAATTAATGTTCCTTGGGCGGCCCGGTACCATTTGGTCTACAGACTGGCACCAATCCTTTGCCAATAGTGGTGGGGGGTCAATAGTATAGACAAATTACAGGTGAGGGTTGGGTAGCTTGAAAACAATGCATAATTTGCAATCTTTAAGAATAAGAGTGTTTGCAATTCTACTACTGAAGCTATTTTATTTCTGACCTATACGATTTTGTCATGCTTCTATCGATTGACTTCTATTGTCTTTTGTTATATTTCTATTCTTTGATATTATATGAGACATTTCAATGGAATTAAAACATTTTACTGGGATAATCTTTATCTTGTTGCAGTCGTTGAAAGGAGGAGGCAGTGCCAGCTTGTCCATTGGGCGCCCAGGGGCCCAGGGCCCAAAAACTACTTAAGGGGCCCGGATCAGCTGGACTTAACCAGACTTTCTGATTATATATTTCGATCCACCAGTGCCAAGTGTGCCCATAGATCTTCTGCGCCCAGGGCCCGAAACCAGCTTAAACTGGCACTGGGACGAGAAAAGATTTTTATATTTTAATTTATCTTTTTATTTTATCTAACTAAAACAATAAAACATCAAAACGAAACACAACACAAACGCGTACGAACAGGACAAGGGACACAAGAGTTATCTGTCCGTTCCGGAGATCTCCACTTTACAGCTTCTTCTACCGGAAGCTTTCAGAATTATATGATTTCCGTTAATGAATACCATATTTGTGAGAATACATTACTTTATTTTGAAAAGTTCGAACGTGGCAGTTTCGGAGGAATAATTAAAAGGATATTTCCTTCAACTTAAAAAGTTACTTTAGCTTTAAAGGATATAAAGTTGTAGTTAAATGGATATTTCACGTTAGGCTGGTTAACTAAAAAAATATCACATGATATCTTGGTGGGCTCAGGATCATCATAAATTAAATAAAATTCCCTCGAGATAAAATTTAAATAAGGAATTATTACATACCTACATTAGTTGTACTGATTTTATCTATAGAATAATGCAATGCTTATATAACATCAGCCCTGAATTAAAATGCAGTGTAGAAAAAAACGTTTTGTGTGTCCATTAAAAAAACTATATTCATAATCTAATTTATTCAAAGTTTTATTTTCCTGTTTTAATAAAATTCGTCAGAAGAGCTGAGTTACAGCTTCATCAAAGCAATATTCAAAATGAACCATGAACTCGAGTTCTATTTCAAAGATATGAAGCATTAAGAGAAACCCTTTTTACGTCGCTTGCACCTAAAATGATACTGATTCTTTAGTTCCTGCCTGGTGTATTGTGGGAACTGAGGTATCAGTTCAGAGAGGTGTAATCCTTATCACTTGATCATCATTCAAAGTTACTAATAGTTTTTATATAGCTTCTAATTCGATATTAATTCGGACCAATCACCAGTCTTCAGACCATCCTTTGGATTAACTCCTGTCTTCCTGTTCTATTGTTTCAATTTCTGAACACATATATAACCCCACAATCCTCTCGTCCCTTCCCAAACACGAATAGAGAATCAAATTTTAATATAGGAGCCCTATCCATCACGATTAACAGCTGTTAAGGCTCAAATTAATTGGCCCGCATTAATCCCTTACAACCCCTCCGAATGGCCAATTAAAACTAGATTAAGCTGTAACCCGTCCAAGCGTTCCACGTATCAATCACCTCTGGTGCCCACCGCTTTAAAGCGTGAAAAATGGTCCCTAATAACTCCATAGCTCGAAATTTGTCAACAATCCCCTTTTGGCAAGTTTCGCCGTTATAATTTTATCTTGGTACTTGGTGTATAGTTCATCTGGAAGCACCTTCGGCTAAAGGGGAAGAAGGTTAGCTTCCTATGCTGTAGACTATAGGGTATAGACCTGTCAACCCCAGTAACAGATGTTCGTTCTGAACTGTGACACTTATATTATATCCCTTGGATGAAAATCTTTACAACGCAGCTATAGAGATGGAGAAGCTTATTTATTTATATATTCTTTTTCCCTTCGCGCTATAATACGTTATTGCGCTTTTTGCTGATAAAAGGTAGGTACAGTGAAGTGGTCTGGAAAAAGAGGTTGTATGGGTACAGCGCAGATAAGTTTGTAAACAGCTTTGGCGATGGCGTATTGTGGAAATTATTTATATATATATTTTCGGTACATTTTCATCCGAGAATGAATGGATTATATGAATTTTGCTTTTTTTTCGTACCCTACCCAGCTATTCTTAGGGATTTTGGTTGCGGAGGTTTATAATTTGTTCGAATTAAAGGCGTTATAAAAATAAAATGAATCAAGTGTGTATGAAAGTGAAATCAAGTGCATGGGGGATTTGGTTTTTCACGAACATTTCTTTCAAAAACGATGTAGGAAAAAAATCATGAGCAAAAGATTTTTTTTTCTAAATTGAAGCTGAGATAGATTTGAAAATATGAATACCTATATATATTTTCAAAAATATTAAGCTTCTTATCACATATTATCATCAGTAACAGTTTTTTTTTTTTTGATATTGCAGGCGTCAAGGAACATATATATTTAAAATCTTTCTTGTAAGCGCATTTGACTTTTAATACCTAATTATGTAACCTAATCATATGTCTTATTCGATAAATGTGGAGAAAAAAGTCTGCATTGAGAGCTTTTTATTCATCTGGTTAACAGGAAATCATTTTACTTTTGAATTTGAGGGCAATTCCAATGAAACGGTTATAGCTGGTTTCATGTCTGATGATGCCCGAGTTGAGTTGTACATATTCTGGTACAGTGGCGCACACAAAATTTTTTCAAGGGGGAGGGTCGAAAGTCTACCACTTTGTTATTATGCTGCAATACGCTGCCCAACATATTCTTTTGATTTTGTCGATTTTCTGGAACAAAAAGAATAAAAAAACTAATTATTGAATAAAATATTAGCATAAATTAATAAAATCAATTATTAATAACAATTACATGATTAAATTTTGCGTAATACATACATAGGATTGTAATCAATCGAAAAAAAATCAGGGTTTGGGGGGAGGGTCCGGATCCTAGAACTCCCCACCCCCCTCTTGTATGCGCCACTGGTCTGGGGTTTTGATTCCACTTAAAGATTGTTGAGTGGAGTTCTGAAAACTGTTACATTTTAAGTCGAAATGAACTCATCTTTAAATCGATTAGTTCGCCATTATGTGATGCGGAGTAGGTGAATGTTTAACGTGAAGACGATGGACCTCGATTTTGAACCGCAGACAAGACAAGAGGATGACACATGAGCTGGCACCCCTCTCTCCTAATATCCACATCAGTTCAACGTGAGGGGTTTGAGCCACGACGGATTTAACGCGTATCAGCCTTTTTACATGGGAGGGATCTTCAGTCACATCGGGACATGTTGGGCAGGAGTTCGTGACCATGACCACTAGGCTTCAGAGGTCACCTATGTAATGCGTAATTAAATTATCAGTGTAGGTTCCTCAAACACACATCTGACCAAAGTCCAGATATTTTAGATGTGTCACCAATAGTTCTTGAGCCATCGTACTTAAAAATTAATCAACCTCTTGATACTTTTAACACGAGAAACACCCGAAATTTCAATATGAAAATTTCATTTTGAATGTGAAACATTTATTTCGAATAAAACAAAGACGTGGAATATTTATTCAATAAAATTTAAATCGCTGTGATTGATACAACATAAGAAATTTTTTGACGCATTAAGTTGTTATTGATGTAAAACAGTCTAACTAAACTCGAAATGAATTTTCAAACAGAAAATTGTCTTAATTTTCATGAAAATTTTACCATTGTTTAAGGTGCTGGTACCATTAAGCGGTGTACGCAGAGTACTTTGAAGACAGGGGTTTAAATTATTTAAAAAATGTTGGTAAAATCCCCGATTCTTTAATCATTAAGCTAAAAATTAAAATTTTTTTTTTTTTTGTGCGGAAGAAGTTTGAACCCTAGCATTCCATAAGTAAACAATTTCATTTCTTTAACATGTAAAGTAAAAACACATTTGCATCAAAATAAAATAAACGAAATGAGAAACACATTTTGCACTAGAAAATAAAAAAAACACTTTAATTTAAAAATGAGAAATATAATATATAGTTTAATATTAATATAGCGAAGAACTTTTTTCATCTAAAAAAGTTTGGGTCTTATTTTTAAATATTATACGAAGCTATTTTTAAATATGAATAAAACTATTTGATTTCACTTAATATTGAAGTCAATCATATGTTTTAGAATACGGCTTATTAATGCAACATAATATTTATTCTGATAAATAATTGCGCTCTTAAAATTTTGTAGTCTCTCTCGTTTCTTTAAATAAGGCATTGTTTTCCTTTTACTTTATATATATATCCTTAATATACAATGATACATCTAATTTATCAGTTTTAAAATGATTATTGTTAATTTTAACTAGGTTTAAGTAATCAGGATAAAATTAATATTGAGGTTAAAATTATAGTTTTTACCAAAAACATTTAATCTATATAACTAAAAATGTGGTAGTTATTATATATATGTGTGTGTATGAGAAACAGAAACGTTGTAAACAAATATAATTAAATTAATACTATTAATAATTGATTACAAATATTTAAAAGCGTCAACATTTTTATTCAAACCTCTATTAAAGTGAAATTATCAATGAGTTTAGTACATTACTATTTAAAAGGCTATACTTGTTGAGTGAGTGTTTATTAAAATTGCACTCTAAAGCAACGTGAGGGCTATTGGCAACGGACCTCGTAATTCTAAGTCTCAGTCAAGTGAAAAAGGTGAGGCTTGAGCTGGTATCCCACTCTTCTAATTTCCACACTACGGCAACATAAGAACTTAGAGCCTCGACGGATTTATCGTGTATTAGCCCATCTAAACGACCCGTCTACAGTGACATAAGGGCTGAAATATGGAGCTCGAGCACGCTGGCCATATTTTCGTGATCACGATCACTTGGCTACCACGGTCAAAGTCAATTTTGGGAAGGTATTAAGGTATTATTAGTGTAATAGAGCATTTAATATACAATTATTAATATATATTAACACACACATAACATTCCATTGCTTTCAATCACAGTGAATAAAAAGAGAATAATTTGCAAAAGTATTTTGTGTTATCCTTAAAAATTATAACATAACACCTTATTGTTTAATTATATTCTTTATCCTGGTTTAGTTCTTATCTTACCACCTTTTCCTTCCTCCCCCTTTTCCCTTCTCTTTTTTACTTCCCTTTATCGGTGCTGTGACAGTGTTCTTAGATTAGAACGTCACCAGGTGTTCCAACCCGATGCGATAAGTTGAATTTGACGGAGACCAACGTAATTAATACAGAAACTTGAAAAACAAATAAAAAAAAAGTCTGCAGAGATTTTATCTTGATTTTTTTTTTCTATGACAGAAGTTAAAAAAAAAATTAATGAGGAGAAATTAAAAGAAAAATAAAATGAACATAAAATTTTTTGAGATTTTTGCCCAATAAAATGTGACTGTAATGATGCTGTAAAAAATTACGCCCGAAAATTTCTCCTCATTAATGTTTTAGTTTTTACACTGATAATTATCTATATCTGTAATCAAATATATTTAGTAAATTTATACCTGTGTAATTTTATTATAATTTTTTATCTAAGATATATAGTTATATATATATATTTTAATGAAATATTTCGACATTTTAGAATAGTTTTTGTTACTTTTAATTTTCAACATAATTAATTCTTGCAGCATTATTTCTTTTACTTTTACCTTATTTGTTCGACTCTAAGCTAAGCTGCCATCGATTCTAAGCCGCACCCAAAATTCTTAACTCCTTTTTTATGAAAAAAGGAAAAAATAGTGTAAAATGGTTTATCGATGTCAGATATTTACGAAATTTAAAATAATAATAATAATATTAGAACTAATAAAAAGTGAATAATTAATTTACTTCGCCAGTATTAAAAATTTTTAAATACAAACATGAACCCGTAATTGCTCTAACCGTCAAAGTATATTCAATTTCCCCCATCCAAATAATTTTTTCGCCTTCGATTCTAAGCCACACCCGATTATCAGTGGCATTTACATTGGAAAAAAAAGTGCGACTTAGATTCGAATAAAAGTATATCAAATACTTTTATGCTTATTAGATGTGAATTAGATATTGAATCTTGCGCAAACACCATTTTTTTTACACCTATTCTCCATTCATCATTCCAAAATTTCTATTTTTTTTTTAACCAATCAATTCTTCAACGAAGATCAATCGAAAGCCAATAGTAAACAAATGATTTGTGTTTTTGATTTTCCGTAACATCTCTCATATTAAAGAAATTTTCTATAAGTATTAGACAAATTTGTAGTGTTAACGGATTTTTTCCCAAAACTTATTATTTCATTTAAAATCGAATCCCGAAAAAAAAGTTTATTTTGTGACACTTTCCTTCAATCACAATCCTTCTGAAATGGTTGGACCTCCCAAGTCGCAATTCCGGCACACGTTCCTCTTTATCACCACTTCCAGAACCACCCATCAGTATTCCATAATAATCACCACTCCTGATTATCCCCTTACAACTATTTGTCACACAGCGTTTATTACTCATAACACCCCTCTCCCCAATCAACTGTCTTATGGACTGGACTGCTACTATAACACTCCACCACCTGCCGTTTAACTCGACAAAAACTCGAACACCTGCGACGCCTCTACATTTCCTATATTCCAAGAAAGTAAAAACTTTCTAAAAAACCGTCATTACCGATGTTCATTCATTCGGTAGATGTCAGTGGTTTTCGAACGTTACGTGATTATTTCTTACACAACACTACAATGCACTGGACAAACGATTTTGGTCGAAGATCCACCAAATTCTTTCTCGTCCAGTCCTTGAAGAGAATTGTTGGCGAAAACCTCCCCTCAGGGGTGTGAAGGTAGGGGGGAAGACCCTGCTCACTACGCTCCACCCACCCTGAGGGGATGACGACATTCCCCCTCCTCCCCTGTTTTCTACCCACCTCACCCGACGAGGCGTGGAAAACGCTGCTAGTTGAGGGTAAACTCATTCGAAGCCGTGTTGCTCAAAGGAGGTGTACGTATGAAACGCGCTCTCCTCACAAGAGCGCCTTGTGTTGTTGGGACTCCGGAGAAGTTCTCTTTTTTTTGTTTTGTTTTGGACCGATATGCAGAATGAGAATTTAGAAGTGTGTTTTTGTCTTGCAGGGTAAATGGATATGTGTTTTGTACCCGTCGTGACAACAAGTGTTGGTATGTATTATCTCTTGTTATTATTATTTTTTTTTGGTTTATTTATTTGGAATAGTTTTTATTATTAAGTGCGAAAAAAGATAGTGCTGAGGGATAGCGAAATTTGTTTGCGAGTGTTTTGGTTGAGATGTCGGTGCTTTGTTAGATACTTTTTACTATCTTTTTTTATTTAATTTTCATTTATTTATTTGTAAATTAAATTAAATTATAAGTATTGATGGAATGACCGCTGAAAGAATATCGAGATTGAAATCGTAATTTATGAGATAATACACGTAGTTTGTTATTGTTCTTAGATTTCTTATATTCAAACTATATAAACTGAAAATCTGTAAAATATTCAAATATTATCAATAATAGATAATAGAAGTAATAAATGCGCTAAGTAAAATGTAAGTGATATTATTGCTTATTTTATAAACTAATAATTGCAACAGCTTAAGCTATTTGGATTAATTCATGAATACGTTAATTTTAAAGAATTTTTGCTGTAAATTTCGTAAAGGCAGAGTTATACATATACGACATTTTTGCATAAGATGTGATTTCATACATAAAATAGATGGATATATAATTACATATGAGCGTTCAAATATGCATTATTGAAAAGACATATTTTAAAATTTTAATTTGATCAATTTGCGACAAAAAAAGCAATTTCATAAGAAAGAGAAAATACTCTGTACATTTTTTTTTTTTTTAATTTGTCAATCTTTTAAGATAGTTCTTTTGGTATAAAATAACTTTAATTCTATGTAGTTTTGAAATTATTAATCAATGCATTATAAACAAAATTTAAAATATCGAATAATTCATCAGTATTTAATTATTTTAATTTTATACAGTAATTTATTTCAACTCTTAAATTAACTAATTGCTGTAATTTGATCAGAGATTGGCTTGAAAAGTGATTTGCGTGAAAAATTTCTTCTACTTTAAAAATAAATTTTTGGTTTGCATTTGTCCATCTAATTCTACATTTGAACTCATTACTTTTAATGAGCATTTGAATAAAAAAAATACAATTTTTTTTCTGATTAATTATTTTTAGTTTCTAAACACCATCAGACTAAACAAGAAAATCATTGCTTCATTTTTTTAATGTCATCAACCTTTCTAATTACACATTTTCTATTTGTTCTTGTTAAAATACCTTCCAATGAGTGTAATTGGTCATTAAAATTATTCTTTTCTATAACTAATTATGATAAAGAAATACTTTTACGATAAAAACAAATTTTTCATGTACTTAAGAAGTCAGTATTTTTTAAGTCTTCGTGCATTAGCTGAATGCTGTTTAAAACAAGAACATTTTATTTGCTATATTTGAATGTTAGAAGAAAAAAAAAAAAAAAATTTTTCCGTGTCATAATGCCCTTTTCTTAAAGCAAAAAAAAGGAAAATGTAGCATCTTTTTAAATGCTAATACATCCGGTGTGTTTTTGCTTGCAGTGGGAATGCAAGTCATAAAATTTCTGCTTCCCTATGAGACATGGTGTCACCAGTTGCGTGATTCTGAGATGGAAAGTTGTCACCTCCTCGCCTATTTAGCGTTGTGAGAAATATAAATAAAAGCTTATGCATTTTATATTACGAAATGCAATTCCCAACGCAAACAGTGAAGATATTCAGTGATAAACATTTGATAGCTAAAAAGGAAGTTGAAAATATATTTATAAGGATAAATTACGTTTATTAAGTTACATTAAAATTTCGAATCTCTAAATTGCGTCTGAATATACAGATCTCATCAACTATACATATGCATTGAGATATTGTTGTATAAAATGAAAAGCAAAACAAAACGAAATATTGTTTTAAACGCGAAATTTTTCTAATGTATTCTAAAATCAGGTATTTTTTATTTTTCATTATTTACTTCGAAAATGTTTGGCAACATTTAAATCTGTAGAATTGTAGTGGGACACTAGACATATTTTTCGAACAGTTTTTTTAATTCAAAGTTTTTATATAACTATCAGTTTGTGCGAATTGCCATTTTTACTTGATAAAGATTGAATAGTTATTGTTATTTCACCATTTTGTTTTTTATTTTTAACTGCGTGTTATTATTATGCGAAAATATGTTAAATTAATTTTTTCAATTGATGTGAAGACGTTTTGTAGAAATAACTTTTTTATTCTTCCAGTAGTTCATGGAATATTTTATATATAAGGTGTTTGTTACCTTTCTAATTTTCGATTTTGCCAGAAAGGAAATATGTGAAAAAGAATATTTAGCATTATGCTATCCCAAGTAACTGTTGAAAGAATTTCATGAGAAAATTTAAGATTGCCTGAAGAATATCTGAGAATCGGACGCTATCTGTATGTGACATTTAGTTGTTTGGCCGCCAAAAAATAATGCATCGCTCCTTTTTTTTCTTTTGTAAATGAATTTGGTTGCAAATCGTAATTTTTATAAAATTGCAATTCATGACATGCTGACATTGTTTTCAACAACAGAAATGATTTTTAGTTTACAAAATGTTTCTTGCTTGAAAATAAAGTATATTTATAAAAAAAATAAGATTTATTTGGGTAACGCAGAATAAACTTTTGATCTTAATTAATGTTGAAAACTTTAAAAACAGCTCTTGATTAGATTCTAACTTTTATTCTGAATTTAATGAATTTGATTGCATTTTTAAAGATATTTTAATTGTTTTCTTTTCACTTTTTATTAAGAAATATGCATTTTTAAAAAAAATAGCGATTTCATTTTTTTTCTGTTTTTATTTTTTTTCATATAGTTAAACGATCATTAACTGAAATCTTCCATTTTAGAATGATTGTTTTAGCTAATGTTATTCTAAATTACGCTACTAATTTCTTTTAAATTAGAAGTGTATTTAAAAAATAAATGATTGCCTTAGAATTTCCGAAATTATGAACCTTGAAAAACTTTTAATGACTAAATAATAGCTTATATATTTCATCCCATATCTGTACTAATTGTACATATTGTCGATTATTCGAAATCCCAAGATGTTTTTTCAACCATTTATATTTTATAGCAATTTATTTGAAATTTACAGTAGAAAAATGAAGTTTTAAAGAAGTAAGAAACATAACGTTTATTAAATTTAGATAACAATTTTTGTTTGATAGTTGACATTTAAAATTAATCATACGCTGCTTTTTACTGCTTTATGCCAAATTAAATTCAAATACTGTATGTGTATTAAATAAATGCAAATCTGTATTTATTTATTTATGTAAAACGAATTATGTAAACGAAAAGTATTACTAAATAAAATTATTGCGTTAATCTAATTTTTCCAAAATTAAAATGTCGGTTCAACATATTAACTGTTTTAACTTTTCTTCGTTATTTTCATTTGACTACAATTATTTATATTTTCCAGTGTATTTTTAACTAAAATTGTTTAGTTAAAAAAATGTATTAAACTGGTGAACAATTTTACAATTTTAGTGACTGATATTTTTGAAATTTTACCATTACGTTGATTATTAAAATAGTTTAAATTATTTTAGTTTTGAAAGACAGCTGTTTATAAGGAAAAAAAATAATTAAATATACCATTTGATAGAAATAATACAATATCATAATTGATTTACCAATAAATATAAAATTAAAAGGAAAGGGATTATTTGAAAGCAAGAAAATGACAGTTTTACTAGATTTCATTTGTACTAAAATAACATTACTTGTCTGTAATTGTTGATGTGCCATTTTTTTTTTGTTATTTTTTAAAATTTTTCGAGACTCGTCCTTTATTTGTACATCATTTTTAATACTTTATGTTGGCGCTCATTCAGTTCCCTGTTTTACGCTTCTTGCGAAAATAGTATTGTGAATTACTAATAATTGTGAAACTAATTTTTTTTATTCACTTCTGTTTTTTTTTAATAATTTTACTCACCCCCCCCCCCCCCCCCCCCCCCCCCCCCCCCCCCCGCATTAGAATTATTTTCTAATAGATTAATCTACACTTTATCCAATTCATAAAATTATTTTTTTAAAAAAATTCAAAAACAGACAAATAAACAAGAAAGATATGTTTCATGGAAAAAAAAACTTTAATTTTATGATTTTAAAAATTAACCCTTCTGGGAGATTCAAAAAAATGTATAATTTCTCTGTTTCATCATTCAATGTTCTATTTACTTTTCAATTGATCATCACCCTATTTCACACTGTGATAAGGTCCAGATTGTGATACAATGAACTATTACTTAAATCGTTTCAGTTCAGTTTAATGTATTGATAAAAACATATAATTTCACTGCTTTTAATACACGAAATAAGAAATTTTTTTCTTAAGCAAACCTGCCATTATAAGTTCACACCAAGAGTGAAATTTTCAGGCCAAAACTTTTCAAGCTTCAATCAAAATCTCGTTTAAATGGTTTCCGAATTTTCTATTTCTCAATTGTTTTGTTACTGGAAAGTAAGTAGTCTTTTATTTTTATTAGAACCTTAAGTTCAACGAAGTATTTGGGACTTTTCATTGTTAAGAAAAAATTGCTCATTTTGCGATCTAAGATAACTTACGTTGCTTTTTCGTTTCAATTCAATGGTGCCAAATGTCGCTGCAGAATCATCTCGCTGTCGAGTCAAGAAAAACCAATGATGTCTCTTTTATCGTCCTCCCAATAGCTCTAAATCCCATCTGGTTCAATCTAAATTGAATTTTTTTCTAATCTGAAATCACTTTCTGGCATTCAGTACTTCAACTAGGCCAACTTTCAGCTGATTTCTTTCGAATTGGCTTTATATAGGTGCCAATATTGTTGGTTACTTATGAAGAAACTTTTTCCCATGAAGGCCTGTTGATTTTATAGAAGTTGATATATTCGACTGATCTCGACAAATTTTAAAAATATTGCTGGACTATCGAGAAATTGTGATTTTATTAACTGTGTGGCAGGCCTTTGCAGTAAATTTTCTTTTTAAAAATCGTTAAACTATTGAACAGTCAGGATTTTTTTTAAGTGGTTCTTTTAATATTTTGTATTTTTCCCCTTTTTTTTTATTTAGTTTGATCTTTCGATCTAAGTTTTATCACCTTTTCATTTTATTAAAATAAAGCAGCTGCATTTCTGTTGACTCGATTTTAAATAAGCATCTCTTTATATATTTTACGATGTATAAATACATTTTTTTGCGAAGTCCATTTTATTTTTATCGTTAGGAACTCTTCTGTTATTATTTTTTTTGAATCTGTTCGCTGCAGAATTAGTTTAATATCATGATGTAAAAAAAAATTCTTTCGAAATTATGAGTTGCAATGAAACGTAATATGGTTTTGAAGTTCAAAAAGTCATCCTACAATGATTATAATGTTTGAAATGGAAAAATCATATCAGTCCTTAAAATATAATTTTGTGGAAAAGAAAACTATTTACAGAAAAAAAATAAAATGCGTAATACTAATGCAAAAAAGCTTTTCATTCTTTTTAATATGACTTTTTATTTAAATAACATGATCCAATACATTAATAGTTATTAACTAGCAAAAAGTAAGATCGCATTTTAATTCTTAATGGAGTTTTCTTTTTCTTTTTTTTTTTTAATTCGCTTTTTTCCTGCTTTTCAAAATATTATTCTTGTTAATATTTTTCATCTTTTTTTATTGAATTTTTTCTTTATGATTCATTTTTATTCATAAATCCATAAATTATTCTGTCTTATGATTATATTTTTCTAAAAAAAAAAAATGGAGTCGTATATATAAATAAAAAAAATCATCGAAACTAATTATTATTATTATTTTTAAAAAAGTATTCTTTGAATATGGAGATGCACGATTTTTAAATTACATCTTTTCCCCATTTTTATTTTTATATATTTTTTTAATTATCTTCCTGATTTTCATAATTTACAAAAAAGGAAAAATATATATATTAATTTCATTTATAGTTAATCTCTGGAATATAATATATTAATATAATGTTAAAAAAATAAATGATTGTTGTCCTTACTGTGTTTATACTGTATTCTAGTTGTTTATATATATTCTTATTTAATTTCTTCATTTTTGCTTCTGCTTTAAGATTTTCCTCACTACCATGGAAACTCAATTTTTTTAACGCCCATTATTTTGTGTTCGCATGTTACTGAGATGACGCATCATTTCAGCGAGTTCTGTAAGAATCTCCATTTTAATGATTCACTTTCAACGATGTATGACGAATGGATTCGCGTGGACATTTATTAGAACATAAATAAATGCTCGTGACGAAAGTTTTTAAAATTTAAGAGACTTTTTACCTGAAAAGGTAAAGCAATATAAAATAACGCGTGCTTTTGCAACATTTATAATCAATAGAACAGTTTTATTTGATGCAATATACAGGAAATTGAATGTATTTCTAGAGAACAATAAGTTTTTCAAGCATTTTAAAATAGTTCGTTTCAGATACATTCAGATGCCGCGAAATAATGTTCGATTTTGTTAGAAAATTTTAACATGACATATGTTCGAATCATTTGTAAGTTTAATATTACTTTAAAAACTTGTATACGACAAATAAATAAAAAAATTAGAGATAGTTGAAATTTTTTTTTGCTAAACTTGTCATGAGGGAAACTAGAGAAAGGAAGATTAGTTCAAATGTTTTAAATCCATGTTAGGCGAAAATCGCTACCATTTGGCTTAAAATTCTGTTTTATTTGGCGTTATTTCCGATAATTTTCATAGATTTCTGGTAATGTATGATTAAAATTTCAATCCATTGGAATTATAAAGCTAAATTTTGTTTTAAGAAAGCAAGTTTTAAAAAATTGCAATTAATTCGTAAGTACTTAGCCATGTGTGTATCCATAGGAATATTGTCTATGCCAGAGATGGCGAACCAATAGCTCACGATAAAATATTTTAGGCACGTCACCTATCAAAACGGTTTACGTTTTAGTTCAAAATAACAAAGCTCACTTTGAAGTATTACGAATAAAAAAAAAAAAATATCTTCAAAAGGGATCTGAACGCTTTTGACGCTAAATTGTATGTTTTCAGAATTGATATTATTATAAGATCTAATCTGTCATCTAATCGGCAACAACAAAAGTCACACTAATGTTACTTTAATTTGAATTACACGTATATCTAAAACATTCACTGCTATACAGTGCAAAATGTATTTTTTAACAGTAAATAAAGAGGTTTTTTAGTAATTAGTTTTATTTTCCGAAAAATCACTAGTCAAAATTATTTGACGGCACGTCTACACCCCATTAAACATTTTTTCAGAAAAAATGGTACGTTGATCCAAAAAGGCTCGCCACCTCTGGTCTATGCTATGAATGTTTTATGAAAATATTACGTCAGTTTAAGCTTTCTGAAATGTTATTTCGTCAAAAAATATGCCATTGGAAACATTTTCATTATCTGTTGAATATTTCTGGATATTTGGTATGTTTCATTGGATCATAAAGATACATAGTACTGTTTTATCAACCTTGATATAATGATTGATTTCCTCAATCTGTTGATTCCATTTGTGATATCAGTTTCGTTTTAAACATTTTATCCCCATGTCTAAGTTATCATTTCGAATATATTACAACATTTAAACAATAGATTTTATTTGCTTTTCTAGAATAATAGGGAAATTGTCGCATAGGGAAGTCGCAATCTCTCCGCGAAGTAGGATTTTGTTCAACCGTTTTATTTTCGTATAAAATATGTCTTTTGTAGAATGAGAATAATAAAAATGATTCTTTTGAAAATTTTATAATATTTATGGATTATACAATATTTTTTTATCATTTAATTATAGTTATTTTGTATATTTAAAATTAATATTAAAGCATTCGGCATGTATAGAGAAATAAATTTATTCCAAGTGATTTGTCGAATGATTTGATTTGTTTGAATACATTTCAGAAATGTAACTATTGTGTTTGATTATTTGCATTATTTTGATTTATTTCGTTAATGGTATACGTTGTAACAATTTAAAATGAGCATTTTCAAAATTTTGGTTTTTGTAGAATGTTGCGTTAAGGCTGTCTCTTTGGCTAATGTTAAAGAGTATAGGACCCAAATTCGGAATATTTTTTCAGATATAAAACTACTCGAACATTAATATTATATTCTGGCTTCACTATCCCGAAAAGGATCGCTTATTTTATCATACTACTCATTTTTATCGGAGTTTTGACACATTTTTTCTTTTATAAAATGTGTCTCGCATTTTTTCTCCTATACCGTAATACTAAATGAGCTATCCCTTTACATGTTAAAAGGAAAAACTTTTTATTTATGAAATATTTTGAAATTTTAAAAACACTATATTATAAACAAATGCATGGATTACAATGTCACTAATTTTTATAAAATTTGAGGCATTTTTTCTGTTTGATGATCTAGTTCACGTGAAGTTCACGCTGTCGTACATATGACGAAAACAGCGCCATTTCATTGTCGACAGGATTTGATATTCCTTAGAAACACATGGAATCGTTCTTAGGGACACCAGTAATATTTTGATATGATATCTCTGTATTTTAGGAATAGGTATTTTTTTCTGAATACTCTCAAAATCGCTTTTATAATATATCAATCGAAGCGATATATGAAATCCAGTTATTTTGAAATGTATATTTGCCAGTATAGCATATAGTCAGCGCATTTTTTACGCTATAATTCCATTACATGACGGCAGTGATTCATCTCACAATGGCGATTTTTATCTCATGCCCATAAAACTGCGCCCATTATTTTACAACATATAGTTTAAGTATCAAATGGTACTGATTTATCTTATAGTGATGATTTAACCGCTGTAAAAGTGCTCGAATATTATTATTTCGATAAAAATGTTTCTACAAATTTGCAGAAAGCTATAAAAAGAATTTTGAATTTTTATGTTTTATATTGTTTTTTAATGTTTCACCGTTATATGTATGCGTATTCTAAGATTTTTTTTTTTTTTTACCTCAAGACACAGCGGTATATTTATATTTTTATTTTATATTGCGATAGTTTCATTATCATGCGACGTCGAAGTTTCATAGTCTTCGTGTTATGGAAGTAACAATTATTTAATTAGTGACCTTTCCATTATGCTTTTATCCAATGAAGCTGATTTATTTAGCAACATCCATTAAGCCGGAAGAACTTTGTACTTTTGTCAATGCAACGTTAACCCTTTATAAGGCTGTGATATAAGTATATTCCCCACTAACTGCATTAATTTTTGAATGTCAATGGGAACTTATTTTCCCACAAGTAATGTGTCCTGCTAGTATTTCGGCCAGTACGATAACTGATTTCTGGATTTTAAAGTCGTTAACTGAAATTACGACTTGTAATTTTCCTGAGAAGCAAGAAAACTGTTCCAGATGATGTACGATTGACTGAAGTTGGTGGTCATATGCCACTCTTACAAAAAAACATATAGACGTTGTCGTTTGTGCTCCAATAAAGCACAGGAGAAGAGAACAAGATTTGTTTGCAAAACCTGCAATATCATAACTATGCGTAGATCTCCGCTTTCTGAAATTTCGTTGGAAGTAATATGTATAAGTTCTTAAATTTTTGAAGTCCAGTGGCTGAGAGAGAAAGCGTGGTAGCATATCATGCTACAGGTCATTCCTCGCTACAGGTCCGGGCTGGGCAAGGCCGACTGGGGTTTTTGCATCAGACTGACCAGAACATCTGCTCATACACCTGAGTGCCTAAGATCACGAAAACTGAGATGGTCACAGTAGGCCTTGGCTCTCATGGGCTGTGGCACCTCTGAGTTTAGTTATGTTTTAAATTTTTGAATGCAGAATATAGCTGATTTATGATTCATTTTGTATATTTAAGTATTTAAAAATTATATTTTATAAATATTAGGTAATGCGATATAATAAGAAATGCAAAAAAAAAGACGACCTACCTTTGAATAACTCCCAGTGGGCGGTTAGACAAATACTTCCAAAAAACAAAATGGTCTTATGAATCAAATTAGCTTAAGGCAATAAGCTTAATGAATTTGTTTTTATAAATCAATCACAATTCCAAAAATATTTTAACATTTCATTATCAGTAAAAAATGATGTTTAAAAGGATTAAAACAAGTGACAAATAACCATTCGAAATTTCAATATATAGGTTGAAATTTTGATAAATATTGCCTTATGTATGCCTTATTGATAATTAATCATCGAACAATTTGCAAATATTGTTTCAGCAAAAGCAAACGTTAAATTTTGAATAGTTTTTAAGCCTAACTCTCTAGAATGAATAAATACGCTCCAATCCCAGTGGATCATTTCAATTTATTCTGTTACTGTAAAATCTACAGAAACAACAATACATAAATCAAAATACTAATTTTCTTTGTATTTACAAGTGGTATAGGGATAAAACTTTAATCAAAACCCTTTCCACAATACTGCAGGATTTTATTCTACAATTTCCAAGCCGAAGCGATTTCCTGTTACGAAAAGCGTTTTCTAAGAAGCGAAAAGAAAACACATATGCTTCTCCAATCCGCAGTCGAGGTGTATCGCATTCCTTGAATTCTCCAGTTTGGAATCCTGAAATTTAAATGGAAATCCCTGTCCGCCAAACAAATGGCGGAAACCGAAGGGATGAAAAATAAATACAACAGTTAAAAAGAGGAGCAAGAGAAAAAACACCCCACAGAAAATGAGAAACAGTTTATTTTTGTATGCGGGATGGTGACATTCATGGGAGCATCCATATCATTGAAAATGCATGACCCTGTTGGTCGAATTTCTTAGAATGTCGTTCAATACGTGACGAAGATTTTTGTATTTTGCTTTGAATGTGGCGTTAAAAATAGCGGTTTCATTAAAAAGAAAAACGACAACAGTGGCCCCCCCCCTCTCCTTCTATTTGTTAAATAATGTTAAAAGTGGTTTATTGGTTTTTGTATAAGTATTGTTAGTCTATGTTTGTGTTTAATAGTATATGGTGTGCGTTTCAGTGATTTGTGTGCTTATGATTTTGGAATTATTAGAGCGTATTTATAATAATAAAAATAATATTACAGATATCCTAAACGCTCACTGACTTAGGGGGAAAAAACGGCAGGAAAATACATAATTTTTTTTTCACTTTAGAACTTTGTTTTGACCTAAAATTAAAAAAAAATTACAAAATCAATCAAAATTTTGATTTTGTATTTTAATCTACATTTCAGATAATATTACAATCTGTCATGTGCATCAATTTATATTATCTTTCTTTTCAAAAAGCTGTGTTTAAAAAGAAAACAATATTTTTATCAGTAAAAATATATTCATTTATGTTTTTTCAACATTAATAACAATAATAGTGGTATTTGTTTTACAAAATTATGCCAAATTTTCTTTTGTCTGATATATTTGGAAGAAAGGTGCGGCACATAGCCCAACATTGCAATTATTACACATGTGTAACGGTTCTCCTTTCTCCTCCCTTTCTCTTTGCTATCCTTAGCGCAACAGAAAGCACAGTATCTTGTGGGAGTTGATTGATTGATTGAATATTAACGTCGCACTGTTTAGCTACACGAGGGCTTTTGGCGACGGACCACGTAATTTTGAACCATGGTCAAGTGATGTGGACGACACCTGAGCTGGCACCCCCTCTCCTAACTACCCCACCCCACCAACGGGAGGACGTTTCAGCTCTTGACAGATTTAACGTGCATCGCTGCCCTACACGGTGGGTCTTTAGTGGTACTGGGCTCGAACTCGTGACAAGGCAAGCCACGTTCCGATACCTATACCACTCGGCTACCGCGGCCACATCTATCTTGTGGGAGAATCTCTTTTTGATGTAGGTAGAACAAAAGTGGTAAAATGACGTTCCGTTAGTCGTAGAATTCCAAAAGTTTTTGATCTACCCGAGTTATTTATATTTGTATCACTGTGATAACTTTATATATAAGTGTTTCTTTTAATCTACTTCTAAAATCTAAATTTTTTTTCTCTTCAATTTTTTTCATACAAAACACATAGGCGTTCCAAATGGTGTCGCAAATAAAAAAAAAATACTTCTTTAATGATATTTACCTAAATTTACTATGAGCTTCATATAAGTTTACGAAATCACGGCGATCGCTTACATTCGAGTGGGAAAATTTCATTAGTATAAAATGCGACTCTGCTCGAATTGTCACGATTGTGCACAGTTTGGACAGTTTAGCGCGATCGAATTAACTCGATCGACACGTTAAGAGGTTAAATTACTTGTTTTCAATGAGTACGTTTTTTGGTACAATATCAGAATATTCATCAGAATTTTTGTTTTTGTGGTATTGTTTCTGTTTAAGACTGCAGCGAACCTAAACTCACGTTGGTGTGAGAAGTAACCTAAGCAAGAGAAATATCTAAAGCTTAAAAAATTTATTGAATTCCACTTCAAACCAAATGTGGTTGCAAACAGCTAGTAGGAGCGAGTTAGCTCTACCTATTATTATAATAATAATATAAACTATATTTATCATGCACATATGATGAAATGTAGACGCTTAGTTACAAACTCTAAAAAATAACAATAAGGCTCCGAGTCTAATGCCAAGATACGTGTATAATACGAGATATAATTCTTATTGATATAACTCAAACTAGTACTAACATTTTGCCGTTTTCCTCTTCGAGTTCGCGATTCACTAAACTTTAAATAGCTTTCATTTACATAAGTTACGGTTCTCAAACCAAACAACCCGTTAAAAGCATTTCCTCTTAAGGATTAGTAGAAGAACTCGAGTGAGTGAATATTAGCGTCACACCACACGAGTGCTTTTTGGCGACAGGCCTTGTAATTTTAAACTGAGGTTGAGGACACCTGAGATGGCACCCCTTCTCCAAACTACCTCACCAACGGGAGGACGTTTGAGCCACGACAGATTTTCATATTCACGTAAATAGTTTATTTTTACATTTTATAGTGTGTTAGTTTTAACCTTATTAGAAAAAAAAAATTTTTTTTTGTTCACACATTTAAACGGAAACCGATAATTATAATATTTTTATGATAACGTATATGATTTTTACGTTACCTTTGGATTGTTAGTCATTCAAATTTAAAATAAATAAATGAAATACAGGTGTCTCTAATCAATGAATTACAAAAATAATTAAATAAATGAAAATTTGAAAAGATTTATAGAAAACCACTTTTACGGTGGTACTCGCACTTTGTTAATGTTACTATTCTAATTTCGAAAGCTTTTTACAAAAAAGTTACTAAATTATTATTTTTTTTTCCAGTTTCCTTATTCTTTAGAAAACAATTTTTTTTAATTATACGATTCTTATCTTTTTAATTAATTACCGCATTTACTCGAATCTAAGCCACATTTCTTTTCCCTATGTTAATACTACTGCTTAGGTGCGGCTTAGAAACGAAGGGGAAAAAATTAATTGGATGGGGCCAATTAGAGTTATTATAGGTTTATGCATGTATTTAAAAATTTATAATACTGGTAAAATAACTAGTTATTCACTTCTTATTAGTTCTCATTTTAAATTTATTTCAATTTCCTAATATATATATATATCTATAAACTATTTTACATCATTTTTCACATAATTTGTTGAGAATTTGGATTGAGGCTTAGAATTGATGGCAGCTTAGATTCGAATAAATTTGGAAATTTTTCCTTTTTTAAAATGCGTCCCGTTTTTATGGAATGTGTCAAAATTTTAAAATCACGGCACTCTAACAAACCGATAAATATGTTGCGATGTCACGAATTCATATGAAACTATTAACATTTTGGAATGTATAAAATCTTTAAAAGGTCATGAAACCTACAATAGTCAAAGAGTTGAATCAAAATGACGTATTAAAAAAACGCAATAAGAAATCTTGATTTTTAATATAATGAAATATTATAACTCTTGTAATAAGTTTAATGAAAAATTGGAGAAGCATGATAAAAATCTAACAATAATTAAATACTTTAGTTAATATTCCTAATCATTAATTTTAATTTGATTTTCTAAAATTCTACAATGTACCTTACATTGTAATTAAATTTAACATGAATATTTAAAAAAAAACCCTGATAAATTCGTTAGATATGGTAGTAAACAAGCATGCCACATTGGCGAAAAATAATTTATTTTGGCGAATAAATCAATCTTTTCCAAAATATATTTTTTTATTTTGAAATATCACGCTTTAATTTGATTGGATGGATTTGCTACCAGAAACATAATCATTAATTGCTCCAATGGAAAAAGTCGTGACAACGTTCACTGAGTGTAGACGGTTTATAGTAAAACAAGAACTTCTGATAACATCACAATCTGCAAAAAAAAAAAAAAAAAAAGAGAAAAAGAATAGAAAAAGAACAGT
The DNA here is from genome assembly GCA_019973955.1 of Trichonephila inaurata madagascariensis. Taxonomy (NCBI): domain Eukaryota; kingdom Metazoa; phylum Arthropoda; class Arachnida; order Araneae; family Nephilidae; genus Trichonephila; species Trichonephila inaurata. The sequence continues at coordinate 118,110 of BMAV01013756.1, read as the reverse complement.
TTGAAAAGCTTGCTTCAAAACTGCCGGCTCATTTTGATTTTCACGCTTAATAGATTAGAAAATTATTCTACTAAGCCGGTGTGATCAATATACTATAAGTATATTCACACTACATAAGAAAATCGATATTAAAAAAAAATATATGATTGTACTTTAAAATCGAAACTCATGTCACATTTCTTTTTGTTTTGTCACTCTTTCTTTTGTTTGTTATCTAATTATTTTACGCCTTGGCGAACAAATTTGATTGACGTCGGAAGATTCTTTTTATCAAGTTAATTATTCGATCTCGCGGTATGTGTATGAATGCCTTTTAAGAAAAACGAATCTTGAAACTTCCTCAAACAATGCATGTCATTTTCAATTGCCAGTTGGTATGTTTGGATAGAACTAATACACTAATTTTTTTGTTTGGATTTGTAAAGAAAGACTTTATGCAGTGAAGCTGAAATCCGTCCAGATTATCCTTAGATCCAACGCGTTACTAGAAAATCATTAATGTATATAAGCGCACCAACAGAGAACAAAAAATAAACAAGACATTTATCTAATCTTTAACATCCGTTTCTCAATGTTTTACATGCTTGGGTACTATTCTTTAGTTCCTCGTAGATTTTAGGATTCATTGTTTTTTCCATTCTTCACCGGCGAAGTGCTTCTAATGCATTGATTTTCGGCCCGCCCAGTCGTACCTATAGGCTTTGGATATTGGAAAAAGGGTACAAAAGTTTTTAAGGAGAAAAAAAGTTTATAGTTTTTTAATGGAAGTTCTAATCGTAATGTATGTGAAACAAGACTGGGGGCAGAAGTGAGAATGTGTTAATGAAAGAGATTTTTAAAAAAAGATATCCCCTCTCCCCCTCTCAATTGGCGTGGTTAATGATAACTATGTTACGGGTAAAAAGTTTTAAATATTGAATTTTAATTTAGGCAGATCATTTCATTCCTGTCTACCCTTCATTGTTTCATAACGCTACACTTTTTTTTTTCCTTTTTGGAATGAAAAAAAGTTAGATTCCAGGTTTATTATTTTTTTTTCAGCAGATAACTCTGGTATATATATATATTTTTAAATTTTACATTTAACCAATATGAAATTTTTTAGAGGCTCTCTTTCCCATCAAAATAAAATGAAAATTTTAATTCATTTTTTTTTTTTTTTTGCTAAATAAAAAAAAGAAGAAAAAGTAATGTGACTCAGACAAAATTAAAATAACTTATATTATCTGTTATATTTCCTTATGCGCAGCTTAAAAAGGTTTCGCAATTTTTAATTAATAATAATTGGTTTTTATAATGTTCATGAATATGCCATAATCCCATATTTGCTATCTCTAAATATCTGAGTAAAAGGGAAATTCTGAAATGTCACAGTTTGAAATTTCAACTTTTTTCTTTTTTCAGTTTTATATATGTATTTGTATTAATAAAATAATGATTTAAAACTTTGCTATTTTTTTTAAAAAAATGTTTTAGTACGTTAGTATTTTTGTATAAACTTTTTGGATTTATGTTTATAATATTTCTGATACAACATTAAATTAATTTTAAATGTGCATTTTTATTTTGTAAAAATATTTCGGAAGATCTTTTGCCTAGTGAGATTAGTGATAGAATGTAAATGATATTTAGGATTTAATCACGTAATAGTAGAGAAAAATCATTGAAATGGGGCTGCTATACAATTGAATTTCCATTAATTATTACATTTTTATGACCCTGCTCAACAAGATTTCTGTTATTTGTATTTTTAATTTCCTTTTCGTAACTGAACTACTTTAACATTAACAACAAACAAGCAGATCCAAATAAATTAATAATAGAAATATCCAAGTTGATCCAACAAAATGAGACATATTCCAATATTTTGAGTCAGAACAGCGAAAAATAAATTCTAGTACCGAATAGATCCAAATATTTTGTATGTATATAGTAATTTTTAAAGACAGCACTCAATTTTCTAGAGATCAAACTGTGTTCGACCCATATGTCGATTTTCTTGCCCTATTCAACAAAGCAAAAGAAAAATTTGTTGCAAATTCCAAATCCATCACCTTTCTTTCCACGGACTTAATGTCGTCCCCTCAGACAATTTTTTCCTCTCTTTTCGCTGTTTTTACACCTGAATTGAGCCTCAGTGAAGTAACATCCTGTTTCCATGCAGTGAAATGAACCCAGACTTCCATTAAACTATAAAAGGATACCTACCATCTCAAGAATTCGCACACAATATCACTTAAGCCTGAAAATTTGGTGTCGGCGTCGCTTTAATGCGTCTGTCTCATTCTGGATGTCACCTGTTGAATTCTCTTCAATATTTAACTTCTACACCCGACCCAAAGTGAAAAAATAGCGGCTAAATAATGGAGTGAGGACAAAGGTTCGGATAACGGTAGAGTGGGCCTATTGGGACTCAGTGGGGTGGAATTTTATCTATTTTTTTGTGATGCTAAACATCTTCAATGAAGGATAGTGATGATATCCACTTCAAAGCATCTCAGGTTACCATGAGGGTGGTGCTGTCGGTTCTATTTTTAAGATGTCGCCAAGGTTAGAGGAAAGGCCCTCTGGCGTTCTGCGTGTTCCGTTGAAAATAAATAGTGCTAGTTATTTCATATGCATTGAATACAATTAAAAAAAAATCTTTTGAATGGGTTTGTTTTGGGTATTTTTTGTGAGTACTTAATTGTTTTCGTGATAGTATCATTTCGTTATATTCATGCTCTTGAATTTTAGGCCTGTATTTCCGAATGCGGAAAAGAACATTTCTCTTGAGCATAATTATTTGATGGCGTAAAATTTCGAAAATTCGTGCCAAAAGAAAATTAATAACCTAATGTTATCCCCCCCTTTCTTTTTCTAATCCTACTACTATAGTTCACTCTCTCTCCCTATATATGTTTATTTATATATATCTTGTTCAGATTTTCAATTGTTAAATAAATAGTTTCCATTCATCCACTCAAGTTTAAATACACTTTTTTAAAACTTGTAGTGGATGACACTTGATGTTAATACAGTTTTCTCAAATATTCATTAATTAAATTAAAAATTGAATAAACAGTAACAAACAAAAATAATAGTCCAACAGCATATATAGCAAGTAAAATCGTTCGTTGTGTTCTGTAGCGCAATAGATAGCTCGTTGGACTTCTAGTCCAAAGTTCATATGTTCGAATCCCACCTGGGATGGCCTAATTTCTGAGAATGTGATTTCTTTTTTAATATATTATTTTATTAGAATAAAATTGAATGAATGAAAAAAAAAAGAAGAAAGAAACAAAAAGTAGTCCAACACCATGTATAGAAAGGAAAATGGAAAATTGCAAGGAAAATCGCTTTCTATGTTGTCAATATTGTGATTCTGTCCTATGTATATATATATTTATATTAATTGTAACTATTTAATAAAAAGCAACTAAAATAAATTTTTTCTTTGTTAACCTAAATAGGAATTGACTTAAAATGTTTTATAGTTTTTGTTTAATAATTTAAAGTAAGGATGTTATTGCAGTGCGAGTATAAAGGAAGCTTTGAACTGTAAAAAAGATCATGAAATATTTACAAAGATAAAACTATTTGTAATTCATTTTAATGCTTTCATCAGCACTTCATAAAATTCTTTTCTAGGTTTATCAGCAATGCAATACTTTTTAGTAAATGGTGCAGCAAAAATGTATTACCAAATTTAAATAGTTCTTTATATTTCACATCTAAAGTCTTATATAGACTTCGCTTCGTTTATTATTGCATTTTATGTTGTAATAAGTGTCAACATGGATCTTAATTTCCAGACACGTTTCTCAATATCTGTCTGGCTAATTGTTTTCCTGTAAAGAACTTAGAGAACAATTTTTCGCTGAAAGGAAAATCTTATTGATTTCTGAAAGGCATTTGAGTAATTTCTTTTTTTTTTTATTTACTATCAAAAGTCTACCAGATGAAACTTTTGATTTTTTAAAAACTTTGCTGTATTACCTAATATACTAATTTTAAATTCAGTAAGAACTTGTACTGGTTAATATTTAAATGTCGCCAAAATAGCGATAAGTTATCAAACTGACATCGCTGGGATTAGATAGTCCGTAAGGATACCCCCGCCGTTTCAAATCACTGCATATCCTTTGGCTTTTAACACTGAGGGGGCTCGAAAAGAATACACAGTTGGCAATTTCAGCAGATGCTTCACGAGATGGGTAATTCATGAGGAGTGTATGGAGAAGAAAAAATGATTTTTCAACCACCCCATTGATGTTCATTGTGTTGAGATGTTCACAATAATGAGAATCATGGTTACAATTGAACATTTTCACCAACGCTAAATAACCCTTTCCCAATAAATAAGTACTCAAAATTTGCAATATAAAAGGGAACTGTGTGTGTTTTTTGTTATTGAAATGAGGCAGATGGTTTTGAACGGGTTTTTCCAGCTTTCTTTTAAAAAGAAATAATGTTGAATTGTCGCTGCCTGCTGTTTGTAAAGGGCATATGTATCTTAATGAACTATAGTTTTCATGATTTGGAAGAACCAGTCGTTTTTCTAATACCGTAAAATCTGGCGTATAACGCGCACTTTTAACACCAAAAATGAGATCGAAATTTACGTTTGCGCGTTATACGCCCGGTATAAAAATGATAGCTTCAAAAGTTTTTTTTTTAAAAAAAAAATTTAGACTTCTACAAAAATCGGAATACTGTTTATTAAAAAGAAATGCCACACACACACACACACCTTATGAACTTTTTAAAAAAAAAAACGGTGGAGGGGTAGTTTTTCTAGAAATATACTATTTTTTCAAAATCCTAGGGTAATACCTCGAATAAATGGCCTTAAAACATAATATCATTACTAACGTACATTGCAGGTTTCTTCTTTAAAAAAGAGAAGCGCGTTATATGGCGAATATAACTTAAATTTAAAAAATGCAGCTTGAAAGCATAGGTGTGCGTTATACGCCGAATTTTATAATGAATTTATTTTCATGTTTCATTTCTTAAGGACTGTGTTGAAATTTTTATGAATTGTATCTTAATAAAACCTTCTTTTACTCTTTATTTTATTATTTTTGTTTTTGGAGTTTTAAAGGAGAAAGCTAACTAGCATCTATATTTACTGTAATTGATCTTCATGCAAGAAAAAAACTTCATCTACAAAATTATATGTTGTCCCAAGCACTGGCGTAGCTAGTTCTGAGTGGGCCCCGTATCAAAACTCCTTCAAGGGGGCTCTTTTATAGAAAATAAAGCCTTGTTAGTGGTACTGCAATTACACATGTTAGGGCCCTATAGCTTGGGGCCCTTGTATCATTGATACGGCGGTAGCTGCGCCCCTGGTCCCAAGTATAGAGAGTATTTTCTATCTGTTTGGTTTTCTGTTTTGGCGGGCTGTAAAAAAAAAAAAACTTTTTGCGGGCCGTTATTTGTCTGATGTAGAATAAGATAGTGGCATATGAAATGAAATAAGTCATTACATAGACATACTGCAGTTAAATTATTTTGAGCAGCAAATTTGTTATTCGTATTCCTCATGACCATTTTCAGTCATGAATATCTGCATATCTTACTTTTCTCAAAAATAATGCACATGAATATTTTGATATACATATTGATGTCGTTTACTTCTTGGAAGGGGTAATGTTAGACATTGCTTGAAGGTTGCTGTTCATGATCACCAAAGTACTTCCGATTCCTCTGCTTGCAGAGAACGAAATTCATCGAAAAAGAATGCAATTTGTCTCACCATTCGCTTAAAAATTCGATACGCGTATAATATTCATGGAATTCATCACTTTAACATTCAGTTCATTTCTGAAAAACAAAAACAGTGCGATTTCTCATTTCCCCAGCACAGAAATCGAACTTCAGTGTCATTTTGAAAGTCGGGAAGTTTTGATTTGAGAATTCGAATTTGTTTCGAGCAACTTTTCAGAATCTTTGATGTTTGCCCTTCCCTTATTTCGAATGATGTGTGTATTTTTAGCTCTCATCGGGGATTTGATGGAACATTTGGAAGGCAGAAAGTTTTAATGAATTCGGAAAACTGAATTTTCGGTTATATATTCGTTTTATTCTTCGAGCGCATCGAATGAATAAATTTTGAGTTCCGTTGTTGTTTGCCGTTTTCTCCACTGATGCACTTCAATTGTGCGCACAAGTCATATTATTCTAATCGTAATTGCTTCTGAAATGCTGCAACTCGTTAACGAAATAACATCAAGTATTGAGAGAAGATTTTAACGATACTTAGGTTCTCATTGTTAAAGTTAAGTGTTTCTCGCGGTGGTTCGAAACGAGAATATTTTGAACGTGCCGTGAAAGTGCTTTTAAAACGAATATTTTAAATTGTTTGTTTGGAAAAAGCCATTTTTTAAATATTAAGAGAGGCTTTTCTTTATTTGGAAGGTTTTCCTTTTCTTTTTTGTAATTATTATTGACTTCAAAGGACGTATTAAGCTAAAAATTTGTATTTATTTTTTCTCCCTTTAATAGCTTAGATTCTGGAGTAAAATTTACCAAATACTCGGCTGAAATAAATTATTATGCTTCTGTTTCATGTATTGGCATGTTTTGATTTTTGAAATTCAGTTTAATTTGCTTACTCCTAAATGCTTCAAAAGTTAATATGGGAGCAGTCAGTGGCGTAATGTGCACCCCTGCATCGCGGGTGAGGGGGGGGGCAGGATTCTAGGGGGCCCAGAGCTCGATTGACGCCAAGTACGTATTTAAGCAATTGGGACCCCAAACCTGACTTTGCAGGGGGCCTTAATAATCTCCGTTACGCTATTGGCTGCGTTAGCCTAGTGGTCAAGATCACGGGTTTGTAGCTGGCGTGTCATGAGTTTGAGCATAGTGCCTCTGAAGACCTGTCGTGTAAAGGAAGCCGTTGCACGTTAAATCTGTCGAGGCTCAAACGTCCTCTCGTTGGTGTTGTGTGAAAGTTAGGAGAGAGAGGGAGATGCTAGCTCAGGTGTCTTCCACGTTCGAAATTACGTGGTCCGTCGCCAATAGCCGTTGTGCAGCTTTATAGTGTGAATTCTATAGTACTCTAAAGTTAATATTGAGATATGTATTGAATATACTAATAATGTAGCAAGTAAATATGAATTTGAAAATATTTTATCGTGTTATATTTATTATTTTAAAGTCCTGTTGAAATAAAGCATAATAAAACGTTTCACGTAATTTCTTTTTGTCATTATATAAAACTAAAATATTTTGTTTTCGTTTATATTGGTTTGAAAACAACTTTTTTCTCCGTTTTGCATGCCAATTGATAAATGCAATTTTTTTTTAAAAAACAAGGTATTATTATTTGTAAATTTTTTCTTTTTTTTTTTTATCAGGTTTTGCTCACCAATATTGTGAACCATATTCATCACTGTACAACTTTGGTAGCATTATCTTAATTATCTAAAAGTAAATAAAAAAAAAAGTAGTAAAACTTTACACAAACTTGCCCATATGATACCTCTTCCTTTTTCTCATTTTGTTTCACTAACGAAAATATTCTTATTTTCGAATAAGATTTTTTTAAAAAAAAAAGAATGGAAGCGTGCCTGTGCTTTTTCTTTTTTCCCCACTTTCTGTGGAACAAACAACAAAAATCGTCTGCTTCGACAGCGATGCCAGATTCTTCAACTCTCACGTACTTCTTCATGAGTGATGGACGATCGCGCGACCCAGCGGCGAATCAAGAGCTCTGGAAGGGGAGAGGGGTGAGATTGTGCTTTGGAGCAAGCAAGCTGTGTGTCGCAGTGACACGTCAGGAAATGGGCTCTTTGGACTGCTTTGGGCGGTCTCATTAGCATGATAGATGGTGGTCGGAAGAAGGGCCTGTTGCCCTAACTTTAGATCTTCCATGTGCACATTGTTAAGAATGCCATGTGGGCATTGGAACATGATCTTTTCTTGAGGACAGTAAAGCCACTTTCCTCTCTCTGTTACTATGTGACAAATCTCCCGATATTTTTTTTTTTATGTCTGTTATCGTTAAAATGTGAAATCCGTTCTTTCATAGTAACAGTAGGTATTTCATGAAATAACTAGACAAGTCAGAGAGTTATAGTATATAAAATTAATTCTACTATTTAACTGGGTATTTTATAGAATAACGATAACTTGCAACGGAATACAGCTCTCGAAAATTCTTTGAACCGTTCCTAGCTGCTTTTCGGCAGTTTTGAACCGTTCCTAGCTGCTTTGCAATGACGTGTGTGTACCCGTCGTTCCGTTGCTTTTAAACGTATTTAAACGGTGTATTTATGTTAGCGTTTTACATTTTGGACTATTAACAAAAATATTTGCTACATGTTTTTAAGCAATGACTTCTGCAGAAATGGGAGACCAACCTGCAAATAAAAAATATTTATTCTAAAAGTGATTTTGAATCTTTATTAAATAAACGTGGGACAAAGGAAAACAGTGTTGCACTTACTCGTGAAAAATTATTAACTTATGGCAGATGTAAAAAGTGCTATAACCGTACTGGAAAAAGTACCACGTGACTATTGGTTACTCCGGCATTATGATATCCTTGAAGTTCAAAAGAAGAAAAGTTAACTGTGCCAGTCACAAACGCGAAACATGTTCTTTTTTCTTTTTTTCCCTCCCCTTTCTGTTTAACTAATGTAAGCAATATGAGCAATAATAAATTATATCATCTGCTTTTCCTTATTATTAATCAATTAACCATCCGCAGTAGGGATAAACTGTACTTTTTAGAGGTTTTAGCTATTTAAGATCAATTAATTTATAAAATAACTTTGAAATTGTTTATTTTACACTTTAACGGTTTGTCATTAGAAATTTCATGAAATAAACTAGTTATTTCATAGAATAACAAAGTAAAGTATGAAATTTTTCATCTGTAATATACTTTAACTGACTTTATTTATTTCATGAAATACCTATATATATATAGTCATTTTATAAAATAACTGAATTATACACTTCAACGGTAACTGACGTACTCCCCTGTTTAAACTTAAGTTTATAATTTCTATATACGAGCTCGTGATATAATTAGATTGTAATAAGGGAATTCAACTCATATTCGAAATACGCTTCCATATTACATATAATCTTTCAAAAGTATATTGAAAAAGAATGTGTGTATGTTACCCGTCTAAACACACATTCTTCACATTTGTTACACATTTTTTATTTTTAAAAACAAAAACTTTCCCTCGTTTCATTGTAATGACATTCTTTCCTTTTTTCAATTCAGTAAATAGATCGGAATTTTAATTTACTTTTACCTTGCATGGTACTGATTTTAATTGATCATGTTTCATTACAAATAAATGCATGTTATGTAATTGGTAAACATACACAAAATATTCAGATGGTTCATGTTTATGCCTTTTAATTTGCGGCGAGATGTATAAATGCTGCCATGAGACATTTAATTAACCGTATATCTTTTCCAGTTATACAGTATGTGGTTACTTGTCAGACACCATAAACATATTCATTAATAGATTGCATGCATGGTTATGGGGAAAGCTTTTCCCATATGAACCGTATCATAATTTCTCTGTGTAGGCTCATTTTATTTACTGAATGTTATTTTCTTTATCTAAATAATAAAAGTATACTTTTTGGCACACCGTCCTTTATTTCTATGTCTTGAAGCACGAAATATTATAATGAAACTTATGAGACTCATTTGTCATTGAAATGTGAACACGTGTTATAAGTTATCTTCAGGGGAAAAATAAGTGCGTAAAATTAAAAATTTATTTTTCTAACAATTTTTAAGCTGCAGTTGATTTAATTTCTTAAGACATGATTCGCGTATTAAGTTTAAAAATTGTAGAATATAAATTGTTAACATTTTTTCTTCTAAGTTGAAATATATCCAATATTAATATCGTATTCTGACTTAAGTATCGTTGTGGGAATAATAATCCGGAAAAACATGGTTTAATATACTGCTAGATTTTATTTCAGTCTCCGCTAACTATATAAAGATATATTGCATACTGCAATTTTCATATATTTTATAATATTGAGCATAATTTTAGACATATATTAAAAAAAAAAAATGCATACCATATGTTTTAAACTATTAAGTATGCATCATAATTTTTTAATGGTAGAACATTTTACAGTCTGAAAATGTGTTCCGAGAATTTGAGCCTTAATCTTTCACTTTGGCGATATTTGGCGAAAGCCATATAGCGCCAAAAGCTTAGTAGCGATTAAATAAATTTGAAATCTAAAGTAATTCCTTGAAGACAATTTTTCCGCTTCTATAAAATGATTAGATTTTGCTAGATCTTTTAACTTTTTAGGATTTGGTTACTGAAATGCCTGTTTGAAGATAATCGGGATAAATGTGTGTGTAGTTAGGGAAAATACAATTTTTACTTATTCTAAATAATTGGAAGTATACACGAAATAAGTATTTTATGTATAAAATAAATGTAGGACCTCTTTCGAAAGATTGAAAAAAATATGTTTATTGTTACAAAAATATAGGATTAGTTTCTGAAAAAATATACATTAAAAAAGTTATAATTTTTAAATTTGAAATATAATTTAATTACAATGATATATTATTAAATGTGTGGCCTTAGATATTTTAAAAATTATATCATTATAAATTTTAATTTTTGTACTTACAAGTATGTAACAAACTTTGAATGCATGAAGCGTAATTTAAATCTAGGTCAAGCTTTGGCTTAATAAAAAAGAAACATTTCTGTTGTTTTTTTAAATATATATTCGTATACTTTTTTTTTTTTTGACGTGATGTTTCGAAAGTTCAAAGTAAAGAAAGAGAAGTGAAACTCTTTTCTACATTCTACAAATAAAATGTAACGTTTTTTGATAGAAATATCGTTTGGCTAGATTAAAAAAAAATCGTCACGTGCAGCATATTTTTTATAGAATAAGTTAGCTTGAACCATGTTATATATATATACACACACACTAATGCGGGCAGTCGTATATATATTACTCTATGTTCGTTTTTTGGAATACTTAAAAAATGTGCCATTTTTATATTGGTTACATCACTGAATTTTTTTAAAATCATAGCTCTCCAGAGTCTATTAATTTTACTACTACAATTGAGACATAATCTTCTGATAGTCAGTTCTTTCCCCCTCCCCTCCCCTCACATTTTTTTAGAAGTCTGACTTATATATCAAACTCCCTTTTTTTGATAAAAAGAATGTATCAAAGAACATTTTTCAATTGCTGTCTTTCATATTCTTTTTTTCTTATCCCTTCATTTTTTTTTATCACCAGCTCTTAGTGTTCTTCACGGTAACTCGTATCATTCAACGCCAAAACTCAGCTGAAAGCGTGTTAAAAGAAATCATTGCAGATTATTATTATAATGGGGTTTTTTTTCCCCGTGGTTTTCTGTCTTCCTATATCCTCACCCCACTAATCGATACGAAGTCTTGCATCGATATGAAATCTTGCATCGATTGACATTCTGATGTTGGATGGCGTTAAAGTCTGAATTTCAAGTGACCGAAGCGCGAGAAGTTTTCACAATTGGTCTGGGGCCACAGCGGCTCTCTGGAACTGTCAGAGTTGTCAGCTCAATGGGCCCGGGCCTCACAGCAGCTGTCGATGATAAGGTCTTTTGCCGAAGGCCTTTGCCTAAATACCTTGCGCAGATAGCAGACTTGACAAGGTTTGATTGAGCGTAATGCTTTTGCTGAAGATTTTCTGCACCAGGAGTATTTTTGGAATAAAGCAAAAACGCGATGGTTGTGTATTGCAAAAAATACACAGGTGCAGTGGCGCACACAAGGGGGGGCTCACCGTGTTCGGACCCCCCTCATAGCCCTTGATTTGTATTTCGATTGATTATAGTTCTATGCATATAGTACATAAAATTTAATTAAGTATTTGTTATTAATAATTATTTTTATTAATTAATGCTAATTATTCATT